>OZ022577.1:8883037-8910537 GCA_963669155.1 Arbacia lixula
CTCTGACTGTGTTTGTGTCTGCTATTCTGAGTTAGAATCAGCGATTGCATACAAGATAAGTGTGATTTTGGTGGATATAAACACAAAAAGTATTATTGCTGATTGTAAACCCTGATTCAGAATGGTGAACAAATTACATTTCTGTATTAGTTTAGACATAATCAGCTTTTAAAACTGGATAGCAATGGTTGAAGTGGATACATGCAAGAGTAGATTTAAGACATGTAAAATTATGTCAGCTGCCTTGCTATGTTCTTTCTTTTTGGTTATAAACAACAGGTTGTGGAACATTTTAGATAAATGTTTATTGATGATGCTGCTTCATACAAAATATGCACCACAGGTATTCAGAGACTCCAATTCTACCTTCAAAAGAAAAGTTTGGAATCAAGGAATCATTCAGTAAAAACGTTTAAATTGGGTATGATATGAGAGACAGTTGCTGCATTATCAGATGAAATTGAATACTAAAAGCAGATGCAGAGAGTAGGTAGTTGTAGCTTTCTTTGCAAGTGAAGACTTTGAATTTGGAATTTAAGTGCAGGTTTTAAACTGAATTTGTCACAGTGGAAATCGATGATGTCATGAGGAAATTGAATGTGCTCTAGAAAATAATGATTCCTGCTGCTTATGCTGAGCATGCATACAGCACATGTATAATTAATCAAGAAATAATATGATTTGGATTCTACACATCAATTTCTACTGACTATTTGGAAACTCTGTATAGTTTCCGACTCCTTAAATCTTTGTATGCCACATGTGTATTCATTTAAAAGCAATGTTATCCCCAAGAGCGCCATTTTGTTTGGCATTCAGAGACTTAAACCTGCATAAATCTTGTGCGTATGTCTTGCCTTGCTATACATGCATTTCAGGCATAGTGCGTGGAGTAGAGCCACCTGTATGAGAAATGTGTTGAAGTGGAATTCTGATCCCAGCTCTGATATACGGTATATATGCAGGCTAGTGGGCATGCATTATGAATTACCCTGGGTCTCTATTACATGTGTGTTTGTGCACTGCTGGCTTCACAGACACTGTATGCACACTGCCAGCATACAGACCGACAGATCGGTGTGCTCGGAGATGTGGGTAGGCACTGTGCATTACTGACAATGCAGGTCAGGATACTAGCTAGGCTTAAAGGTATAGGATAGAGATGGTTTAAATGATTACAGGCAGTAGTCATGGTGAAACTCTTCGACTATCGTCATCACCAGGGTCTAGATTTTGTTTGATTTAAACACTTTACACTTGGAGACGATTCCTTCCTGGTCTCTAAACCAAAGAAAAATAGGATTCATGGTCATGGCAGAGTGGTACTTCATTTATTATCAATGCGAAAGGAACCATGATATTTAAGTGGTACATTATTTATTATGGTTCCTTTAGCATTGATCAACACTACCTCTACCTTTGAAGCACACTTGAAACATACCAAAGAAACAACTTGAGTCATTTGACAAGGCTTAACATACTGTGAGAAGGGTAATGAAACAGATTGTATGGTGAAGTAAATGACCTGGATTATAGTAATGGGTTATAATGTACTACCAATATCAATAAATATTAAACACGTATTTAGAATAAATCATGAGAAATTTTTATAACAATGCAGGCTTAAATGATACCCTAAAATACATGTGAAAAGATTTGGATAAGATGTACTGTAAATTTAAATTGACATGCTTACATGCTTCTCTGGACAGAGACTGCAATGATTTACATTAATGGTGCATAGTTTTGAGCAAGACGCTCACTATTTCTGTATCAAATGGCAGCCAGTCCCTCCATCATCAGCGCCCCTCATATTACCAGTCTCTTCCCTGCTCAGGTTTCACACAGGCCTGATATATCTCATGAGCTGTGTCACTGCATCATGAAAGGGAGCCAGTTTCTCACTTATTTGTTAAAGATAAAGCGTTCCCTGCTGTGAAGATAATGTAGTCAATAGGCTCATTGGCACTAACAAGAAATCATGTTTGAAATCTTGATTTTTTTTGTTATCCTTCCATTTACACTGGCTAAGAAACCGTGAAGTATGACTGCCAGCAAATGTTCTTGGCAAGTAGTGCGCATCCCCCACTTGTCCACCAAGATTTAGAACCCTAGCGGAAAACATGAGTCACATGCAAAACATCTCTACAGTTAGCGATCTTTCATATTCAACTATCGATATTGGCAAAAAAAAGGTGATGTTTCAACAAATGTTTGATGAATCACACTTCAGAGCGGGATGTTTAAAATAATCTTTTGGGCTATGTTTAGAGGAGGTTGCCTAGCAATTTTCACCTTTCATTGGCGATGGTAGAAACATCTTGTTGTTTGCTGCTAGAATGGCTCTATGATTACATTTATCATCGTGTTTTTGAGCCATTTGCTGAAGGAACCTTAGCATGGAATAGGTGATAATATGCTCCATAAAACTCCATTTACATTGGCAATTAGAAGTATGTCCTTATTTCCTGCCTTTGTGGTAGTGTAAACCCATCTCTCACCATGACAGAAAGCATTCACCAGATCACATGTCAGGCAAGCCTCAGGAATGCTAGCCATGTCAACCATCAACAGACTTAAATCTGGGGTAGATGAGAACATTGTGTGGGCTACGTGTGCCGACTTCTGTAAGCACCCAGGAAGAGGTGTATACTGAGTATGAGATAATTGTGTCAACATGGACTGCGTTCACATAACACAGATTTGTTGCTTGGGTGTATGTATAAGACTTTTGCTTTGGCTGGAAACATGCTCTCACATAGTTTGCCATTGTGTATGTCATTCTGTTTATTTTGAAATGCACAATTTTGTGTGCTTCAAAATAGTGTTTCAAAATAGGGTTTAAATTTCTAGGAGTGTTTCTTTGATTTTTTTTTGGATAGAAGCACTATTTTGAATCAAGGTGCGTTTTAAAACATGGTCTTTAGCCAGAAAAAAAGTCTTCTGAACGCACCCATGGTCAAGTCAGTGAGCAAAGGCCCGTGCATTCAGAAGGGATCTTTCTAGGACGATAGCAATTATTGGTGTAGTCTTGCTCCCAGGCTGTTAGGTATTATTTCCAATCCAACCTCCCTTATGCAATGAACAGGTCCGCAGTAGACTAATCATTCTTAGTTTCCTGTCTGGCTCGACCAGTAAAGAGGAGACTGAAAAGGTGACTAGTCTTATGACTACTAGACTCTGTTTTATTGGTGTGGATTAGAAATGTCCCACAGCCTGGAAGCCAGGCTATCATTAGTGCTGATGTTTATTCACAGCCAACACACTGTTGGTATGCCCCAAAATGTGTGTATACAGAAGTTACACCCATCCTGAGATTTGTGGTAAAATGTCCTTCCACTAAAAACTGCTCATACATACGGTAGGAATAGTAATTCACAATGAATATTCCCACATCGTAGAAAGTCAACGATCAGCCCCAATGAGTCAGACATATTCTTTAAAATCAAAGAATCCTTGGAGAAAAGGCATTGACATCACATTGTTTATTTTGTAACGATGAGTACAAAGTGAGGATGTATTGGACATCAGTAATTGCTTCTCAGGAATTTTGATTAGTTCAGGGACTTCATGTGGTAGGTTTTGATTGCATTCTGAAAATAGTTGACCAGCAAAAGTACACATACAATGCTATGTCTTGAAATTAGTTTAATAGCCTACTCTCAGATACAGTATATGTAACAAAATACATGTGAGAGGCAGATGAGTATGATATAACATGCATGAAACGCAAGAATCATGCAACAGAATTTATACTTCCATTATTAATTTCTGGGGATATAGTCCATAGGAATAGCACAGAGGCAATTCAGCAGAATGATCTAAGATCAGTGAAGTTACTAAAGCAGGCAGTGCAACCTGCTATTACATAAAGAGAAATGTTCTCCCTCGTAAACTTTTATTATAGTAAAGCTGATAGGTATATGCTGGTACTTAGGCAGGTGGTCCCAGTATTATTAGTATCTAGATGAGCAAGGAAGAAGGTCACATTGATGACAGTGAGCTTAACATCCACCTAAAATTGGCCACATACATTTCCAGTCTGAGTCATGTTTATAGAACAGGGACAGTGTACAGAATCTGGAAAAATAAAAAGTGAAGTAGATTTTGTGTAATAGTAACAGGCACGTCACCTCTCCTTGCGAAGATTGAGAGTGGACATAAATATACTTCATCACTCTTAAAATGTGCATCAAGGAGCATCCTGATGTTTATGAACTAAACATGCTTAAGGAGAGGCATAATTACTCCAAAATCAGACTGATTGTCAGGTACATCCAGACTCATTAATCAAGCAAGTTGAGTTTGCTCACAGCTCGTAAGGCAATAAATCTATGATTAATGGAGCTTACCAGGCAATCTCATAGAATCGCACACAACATCTCAGCCGAACAGTTGTGGATTAGACAGAAGATATAAACATAGTCCTATGACTTCTGAGTTTCTAGTACTCTTGGACAAAAGATGAAGTAGATCTTCTTGGATGAAGCCAGCTTATGTGAATGGGAGCTAATATTTAATCTATGAGTTATGTGAATCTCACAGATACAGATGTCTCAAGATAGGATAACCATTTCGCGGGTAAAAAAAATACCACAGAAAATGAAAGAAAATATAATGTAAGAACATCCCTCCCAATAACAGACCTGGAAAGTAATTTTGAGCAGAATTATAGGGATCGCTGGATTTAGAGGAGGGTTTGGATGGGTTGTTCGAAATCTTTGCTGAACCTGTAGCCAAGAGACAAGAGACCGGAGCAGTGCACATTGCATCTGTCTGATCTGTTATAATACGTTGAAGCAAGGGGCGCACCGTCGAGCGATACACTGTGGGTATAATAGTGTAAATTAATGTAGATTAAGATTGCACTACGAAATAAGGTATTTCAAATGTAATTTCTTTTTTTTTTTCAGTTTTCCTGAAAATGGTCATGAAACTATGATGCAATTTCTTACACATTAGGGTAAACTGCTGATTCCTGCCAAGTTTCATGACTTTTGCAAATAGGCTACCCTGTCCTTAATAATCATATTTTTCTAAGATTATGCCAACACCTGACTCCATATCCCACTCTCTCATATCTGCAGGTTGCTGAGTTGAAGAAGAAACTGGAATTATTGACCAAGACGGAGGGGAAGCCTAGCACCCCTGAGCAGAAGCATGCAGCCAACAAGAGGATCATTGCCCTGGAGGGGCTGTGCAGGGAGAAGGAGGATATCATCCAACACCTAGAGCAGCAGCTTAGAGAGCAGGTAAGCCCAGGGTAGAGGGATGGAGGGGTGGAGGAGTGAAGGGTGGAGGGTGGAGGGATGGAGGGGTGCAGGGTGGAGGGTGGACGGATGGAGGGATGGAAAGGTGGAGGGATGGAGGGGTGGAGGGTGGAGGGAAGGAGGGATGGAAAGGTGGAGGGATGGAGGGGTGGAGGGTGGAGGGATGGAGGGATGGAGGGGCTGTGCAGGGAGAAGAAAGACATCATACAGCACCTATAACAGCAGCTTAGAGAGCAGATAAGCCCGGGGTGGAGGGATGGAGGGGTGGAGGGTGGAGGGATGGAGGGGTGGAGGGATGAATGGGCTGTGCAGGGAGGAAAGACATCATCCAGCACCTATAACAGCAGCTTAGAGAGCAGATAAGCCAGGGTGAAGGGTGGAAGGAGGGGTGGAGGAGTGAAGGGAGGGGTGGAGGGGCTTTGCAGGGAGAAGGAGGATATCATGCAACACCTTGAGCAGCAGCTTAGAGAGCAGGTAAGCCAGGGGTGGAGGAATGGAGGGGTGGAGGAGTGAAGGGATGGAGGGTTGGAGGGATGGAGGGATGGAGGGAAGGGTGGAGGATTGGATGGGCTGTGCAGGGAGAAGGAGGATATCATCCAGCACCTAGAGCAGCAGCTTAGAGAGCAGGTAAGCCTGGGGTGGAGGGTGGAGGGTGGAGGGGTGGAGGGATGGAGGGATGGATGGAGGGATGGATGGGCTGTGCAGGGAGAAGGAGGATATCATACAGCACCTAGAGCAGCAGCTTAGAGAGCAGGTAAGCCCGGGGTGGAGGGGTGGAGGGGTGGAGGGTGGAGGGATGGAGGGATGGAGGGATGGAGGGGTGGATGGATGGAGGGGCTGTGCAGGGAGAAGGAGGATATCATCTAGCACCTAGAGCAGCAGCTTAGAGAGCAGGTAAGCCCGGGGTGGAGGGATGGAGGGAGGGGTAGAGGGGTGGAGGGATGAAGGGAGGGGTAGAGGGATGGAGGGATGGAGGGGCTGTGCAGGGAGAAGGAGGATATCATTCAGCACCTAGAGCAGCAGCTTAGAGAGCAGGTAAGCCTGGGGTGGAGGGTGGAAGGAGGGGTGGATGGAAGGATGGAGGGGTGGAGGGGTGAGGGTAGAGTGATAGAAGGATATAGGGGTTATGGATTATGGATTGGGGGGGGGGGGGTGGAGGGGCTTGAGGGCTGGTGAAGAAGTTGAAGGGTGGGGGGGGGGTTGAGGAATGGAGGGATGGAGGGGTGAAGGGGTGGGCAGAAGGAAGAAAGACATGCAGCACCTACAACAGCAGTTTAGAGAGAATGTGAGATAAAGGTTTCATGGGGAAGATCCCAGACTGATGGATTATCACCACCATGTGGGAGGAAATGAACTGAATCTTCTGATCTTTTATCAAATTGATCACTGTCCCCAATCTTTATTGCTGAGCCTTCTTTTAAATTTGGAGGCAATCAGTCTTCACAATGGAGAGTTGTTTTTCCTTTGCTTGCACCTGAACAAGTCCTTGAGTTGCAGTTCATGCATCACAACATACACGTATGAGGATTTTAAACCACAGCATCATGCTTAGTCAGTTGGATAGTGTATTTAAAGGTAGCCTGTCCCTTTCCCTGACTTTGTCATCATTTGAGAGAGAGAGGTATATAACCCTTCCCCGGAATCGATAAAGCGTAATATTCAGTTTTGAGGAAATAATCTTTGATAATTGATCAAGCTTTTTTGTTGTATCATGAAAATAGTCGTAATTTCAAATTGTTTCAATGGTCGGCAATCAATTGGAATCAAATCTCAGTGAAAACTAGTTAGATTTTCATTTTATCTACGGGGGTTATAGTACCCCTGACCTTACAAGTTAACAGTTGGTATCCCAAAGATGCGTGCTAAATATGTGCAAACTTTCATGAAGTTTGCAGATGTCTGTAAAAGGGACGGGCCATCTTTAAACATCGTTTTGACTGATATCATTTACGTACAAAAAAAAAAAGATCTCATTCTTATTACCTTAAGAATATAAATCAAGAAATATAAATTTGAACTGAATATCTACATTAAATGCTTGCAATGCTTAAACATGAGAAAATAATTGGCTGCCCAGCGAATGACCCTGATTATCACAACAAACACACCCCTTCCTCTAGGAGCCAAACTATGGAAGGCTAATTGGGATGTGGCAGTTAGCCAAATCTCAAGTCAAAACATTAACAGAGACAGATGCACGACCACATTGTCTAATCTTTCAGCACTTAAATCCATTCCTATGTAATTAGAAGCCATACAACTAAGTGGCACAGAAGCAGACAATCAATAGCAGTATGAAGCCTTAGTATTGAATCATGTAATATAGCACTATTTAAGCAATGTAAGGATAAGGGAAACCGTAATGTTTCAGCCTTTGAGTGTTATTACTGTATTTTTGCACACTGAATAATGTGCACACATCACATAAGGTAGCATTTTGCCTTGCACTCATAGGGTTAATGCATCAGTTTAGGATGTCACACCATCTTTATTCCATTGCTGCAATTGGCAATATCACTTTTGGGGGATAACTATGTATAAATCACTGAATAGGTGGATGGTTTGGGAAATGCATAATACACAAATGCATGAATCATCTACTGAGAAGAGTATGAATTGGGATGGCAGAAATAGTAATTTTTACTTCTCCAAAGTGAGAATGTTCATACTTTGGAAACATTTGTGTGATTGTCATTTGTGAAATGAGAAGATAATGTTCTGCATTGGACAGGATGCTGAACATAATAGTTGTGTTTTAGTTTGTGTGTCTTGGCATTAAGAATGAAATAATGTTACAAATGATAATTTCCATGCATGAGTTTAGAAAAGCTGTCCTAGATATGTCTTTGTCTTCAAAAGGCACATGAAAGTACAGAATTTGTTGCTAACAGGTGTAAATTCAACAAGCCTCCAAAATGCATCAGCTAACTGCACGCACAGTGTACATCTATGTTTAAGTGGAAAGTACACCCGGATGTGGGTGGAAAACCTATTTAAAAGTCATAACCCAAGCCCCCAGTGTGTAGGGGAGGGAGTGGATGGGGGAGGGAGTGGAAGAGGGTGGGTGGGTGGGGAAAGGGTTGGGGGGTGGTGGTGGTGGGGGGGGGGGGGGGGGGGGATGGGTGGGTGGGGGAAGGGTGATGACAATGGTGAGAGGGTAGATAGAGGGATGCAGAGGGAGTGGCAGAGGGAGAGAGGGAGTGGGAATAGAGCAATATATTAAGGGGGAACGGTATAGTAAGAGATAAAGAAAGCTCTAGAGAGATTGATATATAAACAAATTATATTGAGAAACAGAAAAGCGGACAGACATACAGACAATGAGAGAGAGAGAGAGAGAGAGAGAGAGAGAGAGAGGGAGGGGGGTTAGAGAGAGAGATAGACAGAGAAAGAGATTGGGAGAGAGCAAGAGATGGCAAGTTACTTGACTTTGTCACCTAGTTCATCACCAATCAGTCTGATGTTGATTCCAGACGGCATGGATGCTTGGTAAAAGCTGCTAGCACACTGCCATGTTTACTGCTGGTAGGCAGGCACATACATAAGTACATACAGTGCAGGTGGTGAAGCTATTATGGCGGTCACCAGAAGAAAAACAACCAAAGAAACATATTTAGCATAGAAGCTGGAATATTTCCTTTTGCGAGATGGGAGAAAAAAAAACTTTGTTGAAGTTCACAAAATCCATCAGAAGGGAGAGGTTTCTTTCTTATGATTCATCACATTGCAGCAGAACTGTGCAATGCATGAACATTTCTTAATGTTGTATAATGCTTAATATGGTTCAAGTTGTTTGTATCATCGCTTTAGGCATGAAAGTACATATCCCCTGCAAATAAATACCCCCTTCCCCATCCCCTCCTGGTATTTATGTTGTGTATTTGTTTGTCTGACTTAGTGACATTTAATGAACCACTGGCAAATGAAGCTTTATGCAGATGGTGAACCTCTCTGGCTATCCACTATTTATATACATGTACAGTAGGCTACGGGTCCTACCACTAGTAGAGACCACAGTATTGATTATCTATGGGTTCATCATACAGTCTTCCTTCTTGAAGTGTCTTAAGAGATGATGAGTCTCTTGGTATTGACGAATAAAGTTTGATAAACAAGTGAAAATATTACCTGGGTTGAAAAGAGGCTGTGTCAACAAAATATATGTCCTTAACCCATTGCCTACTGTTAGATTTGGGGGCTTTGTGATTAGGATGTTAAAATTTGCCATGGAACTGCATTAACCAAATGGATGTGCTTTCATTGTGTCCTATAAGGAATTTAAAGTTTATTCATAGCCTGTTCTTTATTGTCCATGCAGATTATGCTAGAGTCGCGCTGCTCAGTATCTGATTGAAGAAAAGCCAGCCTGCAAATACACAGGCTCAGTAAAGAATGGGTTACGAGAATATATGTATTGCATGGTTCATGGTGCATGGTTACATGTCATGGTGTTTATCCTCCTCAAACACATCTAAATTTACAAAGAAATTTTAGGTATACACCCAGTAGTAAGGATAGCATGCTCCATCCTGTAAATGAATGAAAAACAAGGCAGAAAATTACCCCAGAAAGCCCTTTCACTAAAATGTAACATTTAAATTTGTTCACTTTGCTTTACAATTCGTGGGAATTTCAAATGGGTATTTGATTGATGTACAGTATTCCAGGATTTAACTTACACAAACAAATAATACTTTCATAATATTCACATCAATGTATGTAACTTAAGGAGCATACTCATTACAATGGTATGCAGTAGTCTATATGTATGGGTTTATCATACGGCACATGAAATGTCTTGAAGTATACATGTGGTTACTGAAATAGCGAAATAAGAGGCTTATCTGTGATAGAATAGCCCTTGTGCAAAGAGTGTGCCTTCACCATGGTCGGAGAAAATCCGTCCATCACATGATTGTTGACATTACCCATGAGCAGTAGGGAAGTGGTGGCTGCACTTGTTTGTGTAAAGGCTGTCAAATGATGTTTCTGTGTTTATTCTTCTCTGTATGTCATGGCTGCATCCCTGATGATGGAGGAGGGATGTTGTTTTATGTGCCATGCAGACAAATGGAGGCTGAAGTAGATAGAGATCAGAGAGGGATGTGGGCGCCATATTGCTCTAACATTAAAGGAATTAAATTTTGTGAAAACCACAGAAAATTGGAAGAAAATACTGTATGAGAACTGCCCTTCCACTAGTAGAGTTGGAAACTGACTTTGAGTGGAATTATACAGGTCTTCAGATTTTGAGTAGGTTTTCGACCAGAGAAAAATTGAAGGAAATACTGTATAAGTACTGGAAACTGACTCTCAGTGGAATGATTTTATTTCCCTTTATTTCAAATTGAGTTTTAGATGGGTCATCCAAACCTAAGAAACTAACTTAAGGAAGAACTACATGAATTCCAAAATAAAACTGCATTAAAAAAAACTACAAGGAGTCCCTTAGCCTTTCGTGCAAATTATTTTTATATTTGTTCGTGCACAATAACAAAGGACTTGTGACCTGTCCTTAGGGAGCCTCCCATTGACCATGTGCTATATTAGCCTTGGACTCCACAATTAGACCTTGTAATTACCGTTTGCTTTAATGGTCCTCTGGAGGAATAGTCTTCTCATGCAACCGATCCTGTTAGTAAGCAAGTCTTGCAGAGTAATAGAGTGCTGATGTGGTGCGGTCATATCCATTGTTATGAAACTTTCTGGTTCTAAACAACGTCACTCAAGTGATAGTATCCCTGATCCGAAAATGACGAGCGGGCTTGTGTCAGCCTTTCCCGATGACACTCCCCGCTATGATGACCGCTTGCTCTTCCTACATCGTTTAGAACCAGTTGTCATGACAACATGCTCATATGACGTCACACTTCGATACTATCTGAGAAGTACTCGATGCAGAAACTGCCGAGATAGATGGGAGTATTGCTACTGGCCAGTCAGCCATCTTGCATTGAATAAACCTGTGAATCACACGTCCTATATCTATCCCGTTGGGAATCTAAGAGAGTTTGTGTGACAAAGCCACAGAAACTGAAGGCCGGCTTTCCATAAAAAAGGGATCAAAGTTATTGCTTCCATTTTTCCAAATTTAATTTTGAATATCACTCATGTAGAGGAGACACATATCTCCCTTACTCCTCCTCTCCGACCCATGATTTATGAGGGAATTGACAGTAACAGTAATTGAGTTGAAATCTAATTAGGCAGGCCCACTACCACATCTCCTCCATGTACATGTATACTAGCTGGTTTCCAGCAGGCTGGATATATAGTAGCCCTATTTTCATGAGTGATTATTGGTCATATTGTTGGAAAATGTATCCATTATTCAAGTATGTAAGCCAATTATAGAGTGATGGACTGATTTTGAAGCCTTTATTCATAATTTTAAGCCATATCTTGCCTATTTACCATGGCACCTATGGATTGAAGGTTGAGAAGCTCTTTTATAGGTCAATTTTTTGTAAAATACTGAAACAAAGAAAATACTGCTGATGAAGCTCTGCACAGGTGTTCGTTAGGCTGACAAAAGCACAAAATATATCCATATCTTCTCCAAACTTTAAGGTTGCGTTCTATGATTGGGAGACAATAAAGACATTTTTTGTTGTTGGCTGGAATCTCTCTGTGCCCATATGATTTGTAATACTGCAAATAGAAAAAGGTCTATGAACATGGACTGTGTTCACCGAGAAACTAGAGATGTTCAAATGAACATAAGGTTAACTTTTCACTTTCCCTGCAATGGTTCTTGAAGCTATGACTGTTTTAGTGTATACACATTAACTTTGGACAACCTGCTAAGTTTCATTTCTTTTGAAAAGAGGTAGTATGTGGGAGTTAACCATTTGTGTGCTACATGTGACTGTATTAGTAAGTAATACACATTATTCCCAAAAGACAACAGTTTATCTAGCACACAAGGGGTATATTGGTCAATCAAAATAGTTTGATGCTTTAATTTGATACAAAAATAGACAGTCATCAACTGCCCGCTTTGGTCAGTCTTTGTCATGGCACAGTGCAAATCCACTAGAGTATAGTGGTGACTGTTCAAGGTAAGGGTTAGAAGTGATAAAGACTATTTAACCCATAATCATTGGAGCACAATTCTGCCATGACCAATCTTCGCCAATTTGAGAATACGAAGAAAGAATCAGCTCAAAATGATAATATCTCAAGTAACTAGAGAAAATCGGGACCCTGGTGAGGAAGGCAGAATGGTTCAGAATAGCTTGTAATCATGACCCCTTACCTTTAAAGGGGAAGTTCACCCTGAAATTATTTTGGTTTCAATAAAAAGAGACAAATGAAAGAAACATATGAGTGAAGGATTGACGAAAATCGGTCAAAGGAAAAGAAAGTTATTTGATTCTCAAGTTTTTATTTTGTGACGTCACATGCGAGGTGCTTTCCCATATATTGTGTACAATTTTTTTTTGAAAATGTGCATTTTCTCACAAATATATGCATCCTTTTACTTGTGCGTTTGATACATTATCAGAAATATGTTTTTACACACATACCTGTACAAAAAAAAGATCATTCCGTTGTCAAAAACAGAAAAAAAGCAATTTATTGACTTATTTTGTACACAACATATGGGAGAGCACCTCGCACGTGATGTCACAAAATCAAAACTTTAAAATCAAATAACTTTCTTTTCCTTTGACCGATTTTCGTCAAACCTTCATTCATATGTTTTTTCATTTGTCTGTCTTTACTGAAACCAAAATAATTTCAGGGTGAACTTCCCCTTTAAGCCATAGCCTAGCCTGGCTTCCAGGCTATTAGACATAATGCTAATTCAAACTTTAAGATAAGAGTCTTGAGAGTACTCCCAAGACTAGCCACTCTTTCCTTCTCCTCCGTTTGGGCAAACCAGAGAAGGAATAGAGAATGATTAGTCTACTACAGCCATGCAGACCCATTTATTGAATATAATAGTCTGGATTGAAAATGCCCAAGAGCCTTGATGCCAGGCTAGACACGACCAGGCTTCTGACTGGCAAGGCATTGGACTAATAGGCTTAATGAGTGACAGTGGCTCAAGGTTGAATAGTGCTCCATGCCTACAATGGGCCTACAGCTACGTGTAGTACCTGTCAAAGTGGATAACTCTTCACTTTAGACTAACTTTAGAACAGAGAGGCCAGAGGAGAGGGACAGCTAAAGTTGCAATGGACACCCTTTTTTTTTTTTTTTATATATTTCCCTTCACCTTTGTGAGCATTGTGAATCAATATATTGCTCATCCTTTTGACAGTGACTTGTAGATAAGCCTGGACATCTAAAGATTTGGTGTTTTTACTATTTTGGAATAAAAGTAAACATCAACAGTATGAAATTATTAAGATGGGTGCTTGTCTTCACTTACACAGACATTACTTTTCTGCTCAAGCCTGGTATTTATTGTTTGTGGAAGTCATGTATTTAAATAGAAGTGTTGAGTGGAATTTTCCTGTTTTTCTTTCATTCAATAATGTTTCTCCAAATCTTGTCAAAACTTGCATTAACTCTTTATTTGCACTAAAGCCTTCAATCAATAGATAGGTATTCCCTTGGCACATTCCAGCAATTTCGGGAGATTTCTGCGAAATTTCCTTCCAACTCGTGAACTAACCCATTTTCTACTACCGTTCCCATCATGGAATGATGAGCTGATGACTGGCTTGAGGAATGTGAGTGGGTTGCTACGGTGTTAGCCTGGCTTAATGGCTGTTGGATGTTTCAGATCCAAACCGACAAATAATGTAATATTCTAAAAAAAAAATTCCACTTTATCATTCATCTCTTTTCTCACTCCAAGCTGAACTCATATATTCCCAGTCCGAGCCCGAGAAGTTTTGAGAATGATTAGTCTATAGCAGCCAGACTCTTTTATTGAATAGTTTGGTTGAAGAAATGCCCAAGAGCCTGTAAGCCAGGCTATTATGGTGTGGATGCCTTCGTTTAATGGCTGTTCTAGCTCCACCCTCAGACAGCCAGTCACCCAGGGAAAAGAGTCAACAAACCTGGGCTTGTAACCCAAGCTCTTCACTCACCTGAGAGCCACTCTCACTTTCACTGCCAGACAGGACCACCAGTGACCAGCAACCAGCAACCTCTGAGGGAGAGAGAGGGGGGGGGGGGGAAGCCCCCCCCCCCCCCCCGCTCTCCCCCCCCCCCCCCCCCACACACACACACTCCTATTTCAGGTGATAGCCACCTTCATGTTATTGTCAGATAGGACCAGAGGTGACCAGCAACTGCTGATGGAGGGGGATGGTTGAAGAGTGGGGATGACACCCCCCCCCCACCTCCACACACACCCACACACACACACACACACACACACACACACACACACACACACACACACACACACACACACATCCAAGTACTCACACCCCTGACTCCAGGTGGCAGTGATGCAAGAAGGCAGTGCAATACCATTATGGTGTTTTTTTCCTCAGTGATATGATTGAAATTAGTCCACTACCTCAATTTCCTTTTCATATACACTCAACTCATAGAAAGAAATGATTCCCCCTAGCTTCTTTTCATATATAACTAAACAGATATTTCACAGATTTCAATTATTAAAACAGTTATAAATGTAGAATCGTCTAACACAAAACATGAATGGCATGTGTTTGCCAAATGGTGGCAGTGCTGGTGTGAAATCATTTTATTGGAAAAATGTATAAGAAAATATCTGAACACATATGTGATTTGTGTCAGCTCCCTCCCCCCCCCCCCGCCTATTTTGCCTCTTTGCCTTGCTACCTGCATAGCAGCTACCTGCCTACAGAATGAAATGGGTCATACTTACTCAGAAGGAATGTCATTCAGAAGGAATGTCATCTGGATTGTCATCATACATACCAGGGTGGCCTGGGGAATGTATCAGTGAATTGTTTGTTTAATCAACCTGTCATAACATCTTGTTTCACTTCTTGGTTTTTATGATCATCATAATCTTCCTAGGATTGTTTACGAAAGCAGAGAGAATATTACTTGGAGCCCTCATGAGAAAAATGTTAAGTTGTGAGTGTGAGCAGAGACATGTTTCCATTGAGAAATTTGAATTACATATTGAGATTTAAGAAGTGTCTTGTTCTATTAGAAATTTGGTATCTTCAGGAGTAATTGCGTTTTTTTTTTGTACTTTAGAAAAGAAGAAGTGATAAGTTATGAGCATTAACCATCCTGCTACACACTGTGTGATTTGGGTTGGAGTGATATGTTTCTTATTTGAATGTCCAAAACTTTTGAACACTGGACACCATTATTCCTTCAAACTACGTAAACTTAACACCATTCTTCCTTCAAACTACGTAAACTGTAATTTACTTCATGTGCCATCTGTTGATAAGTAATCTGAAAACTACCCCAAATATGAATATAATGATGGGAATCACTTGCAACATGTTTTATACCTTGTACTTGTGAAGTACTTATTCCTTGTTGAATAGGACTATTAAAGGATTAATTGTTCACATATGCTAATTCTATTAATTGAATGTTTGCTCTTTTTAGACAAATTTTCTGTGCTATAGTATTGGGTTAAAGGAAAGGATTTTAGCACTGGTCATAATTACAGACAGTGATCATGGCAGAACCGTTCATCACAGTGTCTGAATTTTGTTTGTTTATATCATTTTGAGATGGTATCCTTATATCAAGCAAGAATGAAACTCATGTCAAGACAGAATGGCACTGTATTGGTTATGGGTTGTGTATTATATTGCAGGACTGGATAGCATTAATGTAAGAGGATTCAGAGTTGTGGATGGTATTATCTTGGTTTATTTCATGTTTTGTTAGTATGAAAGTCATAATGACAGCAGTCCATCATGGTCGCTCCTCTCTTCAACCATACTGCTCCATCCAACAACCAATATGTCTCCGGAAGATTCTGATCCCTTCTCAGGGATCATGGTGCTTAAACTGGCTATGATTAATGACAGTGAGATGTGCTACCACACTGTTTATGCCAATCCTAGCCTGCAATGAGTCATTAGAAGGATGTGTGCATTTGATCCTTTCTGAGCAACATTCACACATGTCATTTGATACTTGCTGAGCAACATTCACACATGTCATTTGATCCTTGCTGAGCAACATTCACAGTATGTCATTTGAACCTAGGTGTGCAACATTCAAACTGGTCATGTTATTCTTACTGAGCCACATTCACACAAGTGATTTGATCTTTGCTGGGCAACATTCACACAACCAATTTGATCCTTGCTGAGCAACATTCACACAGGTATTTTGATCCTTGCTGAGCAACATTCATACATGTAATTTAATCCTTGCTGTGCAACATTCAAACAGGCAATGTGATTCTTACTGAGCCACATTCATACAGGTGCTTTGATCCTTGCTGTGCAACATTCACACAGGCAATTAGATCCTTGATGAGCAATATTCACACAGGCAATTTCATTCTTAATTGGCAAAAATTTCCAAAATTCACGGAGGTGATTTGATCCTTAGTGGGCAACATTCACACAGGCATTTTGATGAGTGCCTGGCAACATTCACACAGGTCATTTGATCCTTGCTTATCCACATTCACACTGGTGATTTGATCCTTGCTTTGCCACATTCACACTGGTGATTTGAACCTTGCTGGGCATAATTCACACAGGTCATTTGATCTTTGCTAATCCACATTCACACAGTTCATTTAATGTTTGCTGAACAACATTCACATAAGTCATTTGATCCGTGATGAACAGCATTTACAATGGACACTTTGCTACTGCACACACTCCTATCTATTCTTTCACTGCAGCATACTTTTGAAACATTATCCATTTGTTGACAACATTAATAACATATCTTTCCTGTCAGGTGATATCTTGAGGGAAGCTTACTTTGGATATTTTTATGACAGGTTTGATATAAACCTTATATATACGGATTATGGAATATGAGTTGATGGGATGTGGTATGTGAGGGATAATTGTCACGGTCTCCATCCTGTCTCTGTGGTTTCGTAAATCTGTCTCATTTAGCCAGGCATAATCCTCCCCACTCTCTTCAGACAAGGTAGATCAACACTTACACAGTTCCTGCATGTAATTACTGTACAACTATACAATACAGGCATAACAAATTACTGTAGTACTCAATAGATTAGGAGCTTTCATATTTTGATATGTTTATTAAGTAATCTCTCACTCAGTGAGACTACTCGTTATCTTTGTGAGGGAATAGATGGCCGCATATGATTTTAAAAAAAAGATCCGTCTTCCAATAGTAAGATAGGACACCTGATTGAAAACTTAACATGAACACTGTCTCCTGTAAGTGTTTGTGAGTAAGCAGTAACCCATAAGGGACTTCCACATGTCCCTAGAAATGTGTGTGTGTGTGTGTGTGTGTGTGTGTGTGTGTGTGTGTGTGTGTGTGTGTGTGTGTGTGTATGTGTGTGTGTGTGAGTGTGTGTGTGTGTGTGTGTGTGTGTGTGTGTGTGTGTGTGTGTGTGTGTGTGTGTGTGTGTGTATCCCATGAGTGACTTTACGTGTGAACACTCCCTATACACATTAGTGTTTGTGTTTGTATGCCATACCAGTAAGCACATTAACATGCAAACACATCAAAGAAGTGCTAATGTGTGTCACCCAGACTGTAAAGTGGCATTCACACTCCTGTCAGCCTTGTTGTGATGTGCAGCACTCCTGTTTCTGTCTCATAATCTGCGGCTTGGAGGATTTCCCCTCGGCTTTCCACCTAATTTGATCCAACTTGCTGTTGTTGTGGACTGTAATTTGATTTTATTTCCCCAAGTGATTTATAGATTCATAATTTGCGTGTCAATATCATACACAAATAGGAATGAGGATGTCACTTGAAAAAAATACAAATTACAGTCCATAACAGCAAGTTGGATCATATCATACTGTGCCAAAATTAGTTGCCAGTGCCTTGGATGTATTTAGTGTTAGAGATGGTAATAAAAGTCTGAAATGATAATATCTTTCTGTCTTGGATAATATTAGGGGTGATGGTTAATGCCCTCCATGAGGAACTTGCATTTTGCAATATATCATTCATCAAATATATACATCTCTCATCTGATTCATGTTTAGAGCTGTACAATAGGATATTTTTTCCAAAAATCCTGTTCCATGGAGACAAAGGGCAGTGATTTCAAGATTTATGCTTTCCCTTTTCTCCTTTTCCTTCAAATTGATTATTATGCTTCTACATAACTGCAGTTATCATGAACTCAGTGTACTTTTAGATGTTGTGATGTTTTTCTCCTGCTCAGTGCGACAATCCCCACTGGGGATCAAGGTTGACGATTTCTCTCCACTTCAAGTCCATCGTAATTGACAGTCCCTGTCCGGAATGTAATTGATATGTTCTTAATGTATCCGATATTCCTTTATAAATGTATTGCCGGCCAAGAGGGAAGCTGGATATGCTACGTGTCATGTGATTTTCATAAGTGATGCTTGTCCTTTCTCAATGTACGGTATCCTTCGCAGGAGATAGTTTTCTTGCGTGTAAGGAGACTGGAGAAGTGCCAGGTTTCAACTTCTTCATTAATTTGGGGTAAAAATAAATAAGATTGGGGTAAAAATGATCAGAGAAGCAGGTCACCTCAAGGGATAGGATGTTATCAGACACATGTCTTCATTCATAAAGTTGAGCTCCTCCTTTCTCTTGATCTTCTTGTCTGCATCTTGATATCGCTTGGTTTGAGGTGTGGGGCTTCTGTCTTCTCCTCGCCCACGCTTAGAGCTTGTTTTTGAAGAGCTCCTCTTCAATCTTAGACCAGTTTCTATGCTGTCTGTCTCACTCTCTCTGACTTCTCTTTTTACCTCTTTGTGCTGCTCCTTGTCCAGTGCAACACACTTGTATGTCTTGTATCGTCAAGGACTGTTTTCAATTCTTAAACTTGTTTCTGTTCTCTCTGTCTGTATGTATGTCTGTCTATCTAGATCTGTATGTTTGAAAACCTTGAAAGGCGTTTGGAAACCTTAATTCTACCCAAGGAAAGAGATGATAAACGCACCCTTAGCCTCTCTTGTCTGCTCTGGACTGTACATCATCCTAAAACACCCTCACTCCTAACAGGGCCTATCACAGAGTTCATGATGATACATGTAACATACTATTAATTCTTGCTGTAGACCAACAACGACCTTTTAACATGGTTTGGCAGACATTTTAACTCCAATGACAGAACGATTACGAATGTGAATAAAGACTAAATGCATTTGCTGACTGTTAGCCTGGTTTGTCTCTCCCCTGTCATTGCAGCAAGACCTGCGAGCCCAGGAGAGTCTGGTTGTGGAGAGCAAGGTGACCAAGATCAAGAAGTGGGTTGCTGCTACCGTAGGAGAGGTGAGTAATGCGCCTTCCAAACTGGGTGTCCAGGTGAACCACCAATGAACCACCGGTGAACCACCAGTAAACCTCCCATAAGTTGGTCATAAGCACCAATGCATTTGCAGACCTTCCCTTACAGATCAAACTCGTTGAACAGCGGCGAAAGCCCTGCAGAATGAACATTTCCTTCACCTCAGCAGGAAGTAAAGTTTGGGAAGTCGGCCAGCAGCGGTGCGGAAGGATTATTACCTTTAAGAGATAATGTTTACCTTGAAAGAGGGGTTGAGCTTTGATGCTGGCATATGGGCATCCTGATATCAATGTGAAGCATATGAATCAGGAGTTGAGATGAGCAGTGATGCATAATTTTGATTACTTCAAATTGTCAGCCTGTCAAATAATCCATGGATACTTGTGTTCTCCATTAGGACAACATAGTGAATGTAAAGCAACAGAAGGTTGCATTTGTTATTAGTTTATACCAGTAATTGACTGCCCACAGCTTATTGTAGCATGAGTTGAGGACTATTATTTTTGGTTGATGACGAGTTCCTTTAAATTGCATGACTGAAATGCAGAGAATGTAATTCGTGCGGGAATAAGTATAGATCACCTTGAGGAGTAGAGGGACGGGTAAGGGGGAGGGAAGGTAGAATTGAACGTGGCCATGATCACAAAGTGTTTAGGAAGAGAGGGAAGGGCTTGGGGGGGGGAAGGGGGGGGGGAGAAGACATGATGGGGATCTTCATGAGAAATTCCAGGTACTGCGAGCAAGCTCGATATTCAGGTAGGAAATCTAAGAACGGAAGTCAATCATTCAATAGATAAGAAATTGTGACTGTTGTTAAGAGATCACTAATCCTTAACACCCCTTGAATTGGCAGCATTGACATAGACTGCCTTGAGAGCTTGGAGCCTCAAGAGGAGGGAGGGGCAGGGAGGGAGGGTTAGGAATTGAGAGAAGGCATTGAAAGCAGGAAATAAGCCAGAGGGGGCCTGCAAAGGATTACCAAGACACACTTATAAACAAGGAAATCAAAACAAAGCTTGAAAGTTTATGTGCTTAAGTCACATAGGCTAAAGTGGGAAAGGAGGAAGTCGTAAATGAGTATTGCAAATAAGTGTTCATGTATGTGTGTGTGTATGTGTTGTGATCATATGTGTGTGTGTGTGTGTGTGTGTGTGTGTATGTGCGCTAGATTTTCTGACAGACAATTACAGGAAAAGAACATTTTTTGCAACAACTGAGAATGAAAATAGATAAAGCTGAAGTGCTGCTTCCTCTAACAAAACTGGAGTGAAAGCAATGCCTGTTTTTGTATAATTATATTTCAAATGTTTATTGACAACCAATCTATTATTGTCTCTACAAAGAAATCTTTGGCTGCTCTTCTCACTCAAGTGCCTTATAGACAGTGCTTTATGATTTCTTTGGAGGAAGGGGAAGAAGAAATTTAATAGTAGAAGAAGAAGAACTTTTGGTCTAATGTTGAATATTTTGAATGTTTAAGAATAGTCTTTCCCTCTGTGCTCCACAACGTTTCTGTAAATATTTTATATGTTTTTACTGTCTGTTTGCAGTGTGACAGTCGTCATACCTCTACATAAAAAAAGTCTTTTTTCTCAATTTGGTAACGAGAAATTTAGTTTAGCAACCACCTGTACAGAAAGATCACATTGTTTTGTTTCCCATGAACAATGTTTCTCATTGAAACCTGTTTCAAATTGACTGGTACTGTACATCAAGACCACCTACTCATAAAGACCACATGTCTTGTCTCCCTTGAGTGGTCTATATATACAGGTTTCACATTACTTTTATATTTCTTTGTCCCTTTCAGCTAGAGGAGGAGAACAAGAGACTGGTGATCATGAATGAAGATGCCAACGAGACCATCAGGAAACTGAAGCTTAGATTAAAAAGTAAGATGCATATCAACTTGTAAAAAGAGTTGATTTCTCCATGAGTGGCCAGCTACTGTACCTATAGGCCAGTGAGTTTATCATGGCTATGATTGAATCAATCAGTAATAAAAATATGATGGCAAGCCGCTGTTTCCTTTTTATGACAATTTATGTTGCATCTTATATATCGTTAAATGTTAGTGTAGCTTTCCAATTTTGCAATTTTTAAGAGTGTTTTGGTTCCTCCTCAATTTTATTCAAACTTGTGCCCCTCTGTTTCTCTTCATTTTCTGTTGATATTGGCAATAATTGGTTAATTAACTGCACTGTCCCTTGATGTAAACAAAATTTGCCTTATGTCATAAACTTACATTGCTCAAAAGTGGTTTTCCATGAAAAAACAGAATAATACAGATGGGAGAGCAGCATTTTTTAATTTCCTTGAAAAGAAGGGACATTTTCTTAACCAGCCTTTTTGATTAGGTATTTAGCATGTGCATAGTTGCGAAATTGAGTATAATGTTGATTTTTGAATAATTCTTTTTCTGCAGATCAGGAGAATGGTCAGTATCATGGTGAACCAATCGGCCGGTCAGAAGGGTCAGCCGGCATGCCTGATGGGCGGCCAGACTCCAACTTGTCAGAGGACGCTCCCACCATCCCAGACAGACCCACCTCATCCAGCATCAGGGATCATCTCATCGCCATAACAGCAGAGACAGAGCTCAATGGCAACGACATCCACAACAGGCAGGAAGTGACATCAGAGATCTATGACAATGTGGAAGAAGAACCCCTGTTTGCCCTCAAGACCCCCAACATCCAGAAAGATGAAGCCAAACAGGACTGGCGGCCTAACAGGAATGACTCTAACTCCAATGATCACAAGCCACCCTTAAGGAATGGTCATGCTGTGACACCAGGAAGTGAGATGTCCGGGTCTGAGGAAGACAACCTGGTGGACAGTGCTGACCTTGATCACTCCATGTCGCTGCTGTCGACATCCAGCGGAGGGCTTTCACCAGACTTCCCCCTGGCCACTCTTGCCCCTCCACCAACCCCCTGTACACCCCAGAGCGAGCATGGAGCAAACCTAGCCCAGAGCCTGGCCATGGCTGAGGAGAAGGTGCAGGAGAAGCCCCAGGAGAAGGTGATTCCTCAGAAACCCATCAGGACAAGACCTAATGAGGCAGTTCCCTCAACACTCTCTCTGATTGCAGACTCTGTCAGTGCTACGGCTGAGATGCTTCAGAACTCTTCAAAGCCTAGCAAGTTCCCTGTCCTTGAACTTGACAATGGTGAAACTCTGGATGTTTCTCTCCCATCAATCAATAGAACCATTTCTAACACGGCCAATCCGATTGAGTTGGACTCAACGATAGAAGGTTTTGATGACGATGTGTTTTTAGAGGGTGGCTATGCCCGTAGCAGTGACTATGCAGAGCTTCTGAGGTTGAGGTCTTTGAGCCAGAACTCTGGCACCTCCGGCCAGGAGGACAGCTACCAGAGTCTCAAGAAGTTCCAGGGCAAGAAGCTGCAGACAGGAGTGCTGATGAACAGTAACAACGAGATCCCTGAGCTCCCAGAACTGCCGTCCTCAGAGGAAGGTTATCAGAGTCTCAGAAATGTCCATGAACACTTTGACAACCTTCCAACTGACCCTGCCTCGGGGTTACCCGACGTATGCTCTTATGAGGGCGGGGTGGATGAGAAGTGTAACCCTGCCCTGGATCCAGCCTTCGACGTGGACTACGATGAGCCGCCCGATGACGACTCCCTCTTCATGGAGGACTCTGCCGAGCATGTTGGGATTCAGGGGTCAACAAACTCTGATAAACCACCGCCTCCTCCAGAAAGAAAAGCCCCATCATGGGTAAGTCCTCCTAGTTTTCTGTTTTAAGGTGGTTTTTCCTTCTGCAGGCTTTGAATACAAGGTTGTGTAAATAACACACTGTTTATGAAAAAAAAAACATTATTTCAGAGCTTTTCTCAAAATATAGGAACTCAAATTTGAGTATAGGCTTATATTAGCCTTCATTTCTTATTACTCATTAAGACAGTGAAAGAAAGGTTGAAAATGCACTGGCAGTATAAATGCTTCAATACTTAATGCTGATTATATTGTAAGATTAAGGCATATATGTGACAGTTGTATTGTGCACTAGGTTGACTTTTCTTGAACTCTTCCATCCTGTAGGAAACCAGGATCTATGCCTTAGCTGAGAAGGGGCTGAAGATGTCGCCCGGTGTTGCACCTGTTATAGATTCCTCAATGGGTAAGGGTTGCCATAAAACAAGGTCAGGTGCTGTATGGAGATGTATCAGCCGAACCTTAGTCTGCAAAATTGTATATGAATTGATCAAAACTATCACATCAGAGCAAGGTTGAGGGCTAACAGATTTTACTCTGAGACAAGAATATTTGGCATAAAAACTGTAATATAACAGTGTAGGATATATTTAACAGTTCTGAGCCTAATATAATAAAGAATTATTGTTGATCATATGATCAATCGTAAGATTGTTCTATATTTTGTAAATTGATATAAATCATATATCCATTAATCACAAAGAAATTGCACTGGATATTTATCATCACTTGCAATGGATATTCATTGAAGCTAGAGTGAATTTAATGTAACTATACAGTTTATTGCCAAAGTATACATTGGCGTAGACCTGCAATAAATAGCAGTGATGGTTTGTGAAAGAGGCAGGTGCAGTAAATGATTTTTTTGGGGGGGCAATATTATATTATATTTGCTATATATTGCAACTCATTCTTTGTCATACAGGGCCCCGGAAAATAATAAGACAACCTCAACACCGCGCGATATCGCTCGTGTGTGCGCAATCCCTTTACGCGCAATGAGTGTTGATTTACATGCCTATTACATGCTATCTTGTAGGCCTTGTCAGTTCAGGAAATCTTTTAACCAATCGATGAGAAGAATCTATACATTCGGTTTATAAAACAAATATTGACTGCTTAATATTCGGGGCACAGTTAAAATCATAGGCCCTCGGTGATGTCAAAACCATGACTATGCCCTCAGCTTCGCTTCGGGCATAGTCATGGTTTTGACATCATCTTGGGCTTATAATTTTAACTGTGCCCCTCATAGCAGTCAATATTTGTATAAAGCATCATGTGTTATTAAAGCCGTTTTCCCTTGTTTCTCAGACATTGTACTTTCTGCGGGAAGAAAGGACAGGCTTAACTTAAAAGTACTTACAAGTGGCCATAAATCTTGACAAGCGACTAGTTCAGGTACTTTACTGCCACGTATGTTATATTTATGTCTATGCTACCATCTTTGTAGACTTTAAAAACAGTTTCAAGAGGCTTTCTTGACGAAATGAATGTTGTGCTTTTTGTTTCAGTTACGCCAGTACCAGTGTGCATGGTGGAGGAAGGATCGAGTACAAACAGCCTCTTCAGGGATGTGGATGTCCCAGTATACACAACCCTAAGAGGGGTATGTTGTTCCCTAGACTCTCTCTCTCTTCCCTCCCTGTCTATCTGTTTATTCCATCCAAACCGCTAAGAGGGGTATGTGGTGTGTGGTCTTTGTATTTGAAATACCTCTTCCTTACCCCCCCCCCCCCCCCCCGTTTATATGTGTACCCCATGCCTGACTCTAAGAGGGGTATTTGTTCCCCTATTTTCTCTTTCCCTGTCCCTCCCTGTCCCTCCCTGTTTATCTGTATATTCCATCCACACCTCTATGAGGGGTATGTGGTATTTATATTACCCCTTTTCCACCCCATATACAACTCTAAGAGGGGTATGTTGTCTTTATTACCTCTCCCCTATTCCCCCTTCCCCTTCCCCTTTAATTGTTTCATTGATTGCTTTTTTCATTCCCATTTCGTCTATCCCCAGGACTGCCACCAATCTCTCAAAACTCTATTACTTTCTTTGAATGTGAGTTTCTCCTCCCATTTCATGTAACTCTTTGATACTATTCGTTGCTTTTGATTGACATACCATGTGTGATACAGCAGTGTGTGAATAGTATCGTTGGGAGAGTTGGCACCACTTCATAACTCCACTTAAAATAGTGATTCAGATTTTTTTTTAGCCATGACGTGTGAAGTGCTGAAATAAGAGAATGTGATGGACAGAGCGCATAAATGTGGCTATTCTGGGAAAGTTCACTCTGATTTCAGATAAAAGCTGTACCCGCCCCTCTTTTCCTGTGAGGAGTCTTTGGAAAGGATAACGTATCACAGGCACCATGAATATTTAGTAATGGGACTAAGGGGATTAGCCCAGTCAGAAAACTGCTTAGATACGGTCGTCAGGGGCGATAGCGGGCAGGTGCAAGGCACGGTGAATGTCAGGGCCACGTCCTGCTGCACCATACATGTAGATGGGAATAGGATGTGACATGTGTCATGTACCGGTTATGGCCAGCCAAATAGGGGGAGAAGTGAATCATAACCGTTGACTAGATCAGCTAATTGAATTATGACTCTGCTGTGCGTGCGCTCTCCATGGCCTGATATGTGTCACCAGACCCTCAGGATTTCCCAAACAGTGTGACGGAGTAATGAAATTACCTTCATATAATATTATCCTAAAATATATTGCTCTTGGTCATAAGAAATATCCGGTTTAGATGGCATATGTTCATTTAATATCCTGTACCTTAGAGACATCAATGTTATCTTCAAAAGTTTTATATGTGTGGGATAGCTCAGTTTGATACTAGTGAGCTCATTGAATAAGTATAACTTTTCAGGGTTTTTTTTTAATTTCTATTTTACAAATAGGTTCACTGTTTTTAATCTTTTCTTGCACATTACGATTTCTGTAATATTAAAGTTCTTTTTTGTTTGATTTGATGTGATGTATTACTACTTTATTTCCAAAACATCAAATGAGAATGTAATATTAAATTAATAATATTATATCAGTATGAAATGAAATGTGTCAGTCAGTACATAGTGCTGATATTCATAGATATTAACAGACATGAGTAAAATATGAATAAAGAGCTTTAATTCTTTCTATCACCTTATTAAGAGCAGTCTCCTGTCTGCCTCTCCCTTGCAGTATTTGATATCGATTAATACTATGTATGTTATTCTGTGCTCTAGAAGTTCTTTTTCTGTCACATAGTTCAGATTAGTCTTCTTTCTGCCTCTCCTTTGCAACATTTGATGTTGATCTGTTCCATGTGGGTTACTCTGTATTCTAGTAGTTCTTTTTCTGTCGCAGAACCACATTGAGAGTAGTCTCCTTTCTGCCTTCCCCTCTACAGCGTTTGACTTTGATCCGCTCCACGCCTTTCACCGGCGAGTCCTCGGACTCCTCTGACGACGAGTCAGGGAGCAAGCCTCCCGCCCCCGCCTCTCACTCCAGCCCCCAGGGTTCCTTCAAGGTAGCCAAAGGGGGCAAGGTGATTGGGGGAAGCCTCAAACTCATCTCAGCCTCCGGGGGCAGCCCTAAAAAGAAGTTGCTGGCTGGGTCGTCTGCTACACTGCCCTCTGTTGGCCTCAAGAGAGGTAGAAATCAGTTTTTTGTATTTATTAATTCTGCCCTTTCTGTGCATACCTTTTGTATAATGATATCTAAAATGTCATGTCAAAAATCAGTGAGATATTTTTTCAGGTAGGAAGGATTGTATGATTACAACTTAATAACTGCAAAGTAAGCTGGGCCCCAAGTATACACGTAATGTAGGTGGAGGAATTTTATGTGTATCTGGCACTATAACTTTACGGGCATGATTGCAGTTCACATCTGAATTGATGAAGGCTAACGGACAGCGGTTCTAGCAATTAATATTCAAAGCTGTAAATGCACAGTTTCCACTGATATTATAGAATTTAAGCATTAAATAATTTCTAATGTGTAGCTTCCACATGACCTGTTAGCTCGTGTCTAATGAATTGATGTCATGTTTCCATCCTGTCCCCTGCTTGCTCTAGGTGTTTCTTCGCAGTCATCGGCCTCCGACGCCGACTACTCCGTACCAC
>OZ022577.1:8915537-9325537 GCA_963669155.1 Arbacia lixula
CACATACTGCATATCTTAAAGATGACAATTGCTGTATTTTATGATTCTGCAAAAAATGGTTGAAAGCGTTAATATTTTACCTTTTAAGATATAAGATAAATGTGACTTGTGATTCCTTCATGTGTAAACATATGTATGAGTGCCATTCCAAATCTGGGCATTTCTCATCATTTCTTATGTTAATATTTTAATGTTACTCGCCAGTGCGCTTAAGTTCTTCCTGTGATCAATTTGATGTACAGAAGAATTCATGTTAAAGTTAACCATCAAGATTTCCAAAGAAAACTTGCTGCTTTGTTTCCTTGTAGTTTTGTCTACTCTCTGTAGTGGTGTTGTAAATTCAAATTGATACATTTGTCAATTAATCAATCCATCAATCAATTAAAGGGAATATACTTTTCTTGCAGACAAACATCCTTCAAAAGCGTGATTGTGAGCAATCTTCTTACCAATGGTCCTAACTTCATGTATTGTCCATTTTAAAAACTTGCTGAAAGATATTTGCCCTCAAATGATCTACATTTTGAATAATCAGTGGTTAAATCACAAATCCTTGTTAAGTTCGGCCCGAACATTTTGAGGAGTTATGATTTAGTCACTAATTACTCCAAATGTGGATCATTGGACGGCAAATAACTTTCGGCAAGTTTCTAAAATGGACAATACATGAATTTAAGACCATTGGCAAGAAGATTGCTCACAATTATCTTTTGAAGGCATTTTGTCTTCTTTTACAGTATATTCCCTTTAAGCAATATTTCTCCTGTATTGTGTATAGAATGCTGATGAGAGTAGCAGGGAGACCATAGACCACACACTGAGGCAAGCCTGGCAGCTGCTGGCCATGATGTGCCAGCTCTTCCTGCCGTCACACCACGTCCTCTGGCTGCTCAAGACACACCTCCAGAAGGTGGCCAATGCAAAGTGAGCTCACTCTCCTCTCAGTGGCTTTTAACCCTTTGGGTGCCAGACAATACTCAAGGGTTTTGTGTGTATTGTGAAATAATCCCCATGTGGCATGTTAATCGTTCAGGTCGCAAGTGGGGAATTTAAAAAAAATTTCTGTTTCTAATATACCTTAATCCTCATTTTAGAATCACCTCTGCCTCAATTTAATTTTTTTAAGGGAAATTGGATTTGAAATACTCTTTTCTTCATATTTCGCTTCGATTGGAAGCGCTTTTTTTTAAAAAAATGAAGTGGTTAAAACCAAGTTTATTCAACTCATAAAATCACTCACAGACAGACAATGTTACATTATTTTTTTTCTGTCTCTTTTGGATTGATCCCCAAAGTGGTGCTTTCATCTCAGGTTTGCATGGCAAGTAGTGGAGCAAACTTCTGCATGAGTCAAACATGTCCCTACCTTTTCAGAAGTGCAAAGAGGATTTTCTCCTAACCTCATATCTATATGTCTCATAGGTGAAGAACGAATTATCATACTTGGTATCAAATCTGTTGGTGGTCAAAATTCAAATTAATTTTTAGAAAATATACCTGGTTCAGCTATATTTGCCCCAAGTTCTGTGTAGCATCTTTTGGTTGAAAATGTTTTAACAATATATGAACATTCTGTCTATCTAGGACTGAGGTCGGTCGGTATGCCATCTTCTGCCAGCGATCTGTAGAGAGAACTAACAGGAATGGGAGGAGAGAGGCACGTCCATCCAGACTAGAGGTGCTTTCCATCGTCCAGAGACACCCGTACTACCACTCCAAACCTATCAGCATTCCAGTTCACTTTGCCAACAAGACTTATCAGGTATGATCAGCTGACAGATAGCCATATTACTAATATGAGAATTATTGTAAATTCATATGCTAGTGCTTAAATTCTTGTGAAATATTACAAAGGGATCTCCTAAACTATTGTATTGATCATCCTTCTTAATCGCATTGAAATGTGTAATGTTTTGAAGGAGGGGAGAAGAAATGAGTAGTCTGAGTTCAGATGGAGAAACATGATGAAGAGTAATAAGTTGTAACAAGTAGTTTTGTAGTAATTTTTCAAAATCGCTCAAAATGAGCTACCATGTCTATATAGACTGGTAGCTTATTTATGAGTGATTTTAAAAAATTGTGTGAAGTAGAGATGGTCGTTCTAGGGATCTAACAGGCTTAACACCACTCAAGTAAAGTTTCTTTTTATTGTATTACATTTTTATTGAGTTAACTTTATTCTGATTGTTGCCAATTTTTCTTTGATTTCCCCCTGCTTTTCCTCTGCTTTTCCTCTGATGATCCCCCAATTTCCCATGATTTTCCCTAGGTGGTTGGATTTGACAGCTCGATGACGGTCAGGGATTTCCTTCGTCAGTTGAACCATCACAGCGGGATGAGAGTGGAGGAGGAGTCTGGCTTTGCTCTCTTCTCTGACGACCCGACCGGGAAACAAATCCAGCACTGCCTACAGAGTAACGTCAAGGTACTCCACCCCAGGAAATGCTTCAAGTAGAATATCACACCAAACACAATACAATACCTAATACTAATAAATACTATTTAGAAAATAGCAAAACTTTCGGTAACACCATGTGGTTGTATTCTTTCGGATAATTGGCCCACTTATGGGGTGAAGAAAGGAAAGGAAAGTGAAAAGTGAAAAAAGGAGAGGTGAATTTTATATTTTATAACACTTACACAAGACTATTTTTAGCTTTAGTTTTCTGTGTTTTAAACCGAAAATAAATGGGATGGAATGGAGGTAGAAGAAGAGGGTGGGTGTTGATAAAAGTTGTGAACTAGTCACAAAGTAGTGATAAAGAGAAAAGAAAGAAAAGAAAATGAGAAAAGTGTAGAAAAGTTATAGTCAGTTCTGCAACTAACTATAGGTTTCTTTCAAAATCTGAAAGAGGGAGTATCAGTCTCGACGCTTCGGGCAGTGTGCTCTGTCCGTCATCCGGAAAATAACTTTGTGTTTGTGTTTGGTGTAATATTCTGTAAAAAAACACCGAAAACTAAAGCTAAAAATAGTCTTGTGTAAGTGTTATAAAATATAAAATTCACCTCTCCTTTTTTCACTTTTCACTTTCCTTTCCTTTCTTCACCCCATAAGTGGGCCAATTAACCGAAAGAATACAACCACATGGTGTTACCGAAAGTTTTGCTATTTTCTAAATAGTTTTTATTAGTACACTCTCACCATGGAAACATTCAAAGAACATTCAAACACAATGTGTTTTTACACAATGATGATATCAAAATAGTTTTACAAAATCAGATCAGCAAAACTTTGATAAATATAGTTCTCATGGTGTAAATTACCATCTTACCATAAGTGGCCTTTACAGGCAGGGAGCTTTGTACATGGCTATTACAGGTTTGAACCCATTCCTTACTCAGCCCACGTATGTGCGAGCTGGCTTTTTTTCCACTCTAAGCAGCGCAACTCCAGCGTAATCTACTGTGTGGACCATAAGCAACATTCTGTAAATAAACCATTGATTAAGCCACATCCCTTTGGTTACTTCAGTTCCATGGCATGTTTAGACATGCTAATTGGACCAGGGTTCACAAAGTGAGAAAACTGCAAGCAATGGGTTAATCAAGTCCATTAGCCTTCAAGTAGAACCAACTACATTGAACCTGTACACAAAGATCGCTCAAGGGAGGCAAGTGACGTATGAGAAGTCATAATTCCATAAATGCCAGCGGTGTAAATAAAATGTTTTATTCACGCTTTTCAAACAAAACGTTACCAATGGGAACCCCAAAGCTTGTCCGAGGTATGTCTGATTAGCAACAACTAATAGATTCAAAGTGCATTCCATCCATTGAATCTGAATGACAAGATACAGGTGAATGCAATAACGCGTTACTACGCAGTTAGGGGGAAAGTAGTTAGTAGTAGTAGTAGTAGTAGTAGTAGTAGTAGTAGTAGTAGTAGTAGTAGTAGTAGTAGTAGTAGTAGTAGTAGTAGTAGTAGTAGTAGTAGTAGTAGTAGTCGTAGTAGTAGTAGTAGCAGCAGTAGTAGTAGTAGTAGAAGTAGTAGTCACTTTATACAAAACTTTGCAGCCATGGCACAAGCATGTGTTTATTTTGTTACTCATATTTACTTTGTATCTATTGCAGTCTATTGAATGTTTCATATTGTCTTTTCTCTTTGCAGTCTCGCGAATTTCACATTCGTGTGCCGCAATAAAGTCTCATTTTGACGAAAAATTGAAAAAACGCACGCCTTCAGTGACGTACGAGAAATCAAAATGCCATAAATGCCAGCGGTGTAAATAAAATGTTTTATTCACGCTGTTCAAGCAAAACGTTACCAATGGGAACCCCAAAGCTTGTCCGAGGTTTGTCTAAGTAGGTTTGTCTAAGTAGGTTTGTCTAAGTAGATTCAAAGTGCATTCCATCCATTGAATCTGAATGACAAGATACAGGTGAATGCAATAACACGTTACTATGCAGTTAGGGGGAAAGTTGTGAATACATTATGAAAATGGTCTATTGTTGACTTCCATACAATCTATGGAATTTTGACTTCTCATACGTCACTGGAGGCGTGCGTTTTTTCAAATTTTCGTTAAAATGAGACTTTATTGCTGCAAATGAAAGTGAAATTCGTTTTTAGTGGATAGCTTTAAATAAATTAGTTGGAACTTATTTTTCTAATTTAGTAACCCTTAAATGCACACGCATTTCATAGAGCAGCAGTTTATGTGGTACAAAGGGTTCAAGAGATATATCTAATGTCTATGTTTATTTTGCTGTCCTCCTCAGATCTGTGATGTGATCTCTAAGTGGGAGCAGGCATCACGTGATTCCAAGGCAGGCAAGAAGGATGGATCCAGACTCATCAGGCTTACGTACAAACACAAGTAGGTTTCCTCACCAACAAACTCACTCTCAGTGGACTAGTGGTAGTGAACAAATGTGGATTTAAATCAGATCGGTATTGAACAAGTATAGTTTACTAGAAATATAATTTTTATGAAGCAGACTGACTCATATAATAGGGACTTTTCGATTTGGACGTGATGCCAGGCGTCACCGTGAATGACGTCACTTTTACGCACCGTGCATGCGTCAACGTCAACCCCTCGGCTCAACACCCAATTTGAGAACTAGCGGTAGTGAACAAATGTGGATTTAAATCAGATCGGTATTGAACAAGTATAGTTTACTAGAAATATAATTTTTATGAAGCAGACTGACTCATATAATAGGGACTTTTCGATTTGGACGTGATGCCAGGCGTCACCGTGAATGACGTCACTTTTACGCACCGTGCATGCGTCAACGTCAACCCCTCGGCTCAACACCCAATTTGAGAACGCGTTCACCCAGGTTTTCACCGACCTCCCAATTCACTCGCGCCGGGCTCATCCCATGCTGTCTATGATGTCATACTCCTCTCGATATGGACGGTGCCGGAGGAAGATTATGCTGAGTTACAGCAAATCAGTGGGAAGTTCAACTATTTTTCCATTTATTTTTTTAAACAAAATATAAATAGCTATATTACCAGAAAGTTCATCATCTTCTTACTTAACATGAACACCACTGACGTACCAACTACAGCCTATCAGGTACCTGTTTGCTCTGTCGTCTAGCAAGTTGCAAATGCACACAGCCCCACATATACATTTTAATCGCGCCAGTATACGTATTGCCACCAGTGGGGAGATCAGTGATTGCCACGCTGGCCACCCACTGACCTCTATCCACCGATGATGGCGCGCGCGCTTTTCACAGGGGCCATGACGTCACTACGTTGACTAGACGTGATGCCCGAAATCAAAACGCATTTCAGGAGCGGCTCAACGTAGGGAGTAAACGCGTTGACATATGCCTGCCGCCAGGCGTCACATCACTCTCGTTCACCCAATCGAAAGGTCCCTAATACCAAATCTCATACAATTTTGGATACTATATAATACTTTTACTTAAGTCACAGAGGCAACATGATTAAAAAAAAATGAGATGGTTTCCCTTATGCAGGCCTAAAACATTAAATTTTGTAAAGAGCGTATAACATGAAATAAAAAAGAATGTAGGATCTGTAAAATTGTATTTAGTGGGTTTTTTATGAAATTTTACATTTCAGTTTCATATTCACCCAACTTGATCTAGATGTTGTTATTGAGGGCTCAGGCAATGTTTTAAAGACTTTGTGTTTGTCTTCAAAAAGGTTGGAGTACCTTTAAGTACCTTTAAACTGAAAGAAGTGTTGTACAATGTATGTGATGATTTACCATTTGTCGTGTGTTCTGCTGCTGCTGTAGGGAATACCGTCGCCACTGCGTCCATGGGGAGACAGACAGAGAGCGCCTACTGCTGGCTTATCAAGTCAACTCTGACCTCAAGGCGGGCAGGTTTCCCATCAGTAAAGAGATGGCTCTGGAGCTTGCCTCACTCATGGCACAGGTGCGTCTGTGTATGTATGTATGTCTGTCTCTCTGTCTGTATGTGTGTATGTCAGTATGTTCATCAGGTGTCCTCCCTACCTTTTTGGTTCACCCAACTCCAACTCACTCTATCTTTTATACTTGTGTGTGTATGTCGGTCTGTCTCTCTGTCTGTATGTGTGTATGTCAGTATGTTCATCAGGTGTCCTCCCTACCTTTTTGGTTCACCCGACTCCAACTCACTCTGTCTTTTATGTTTGTGTGTATGTCGGTCTATCCGTCTGTATGTATGTGTGTCAGTATGCACATCTAATGTCCCCCTACCTTTTTGAATTACCCGACTCAAACGTGCCATCTTTTAGATATTTTATGTCAGTGTGTATGTCTGTCTCTCTGTCTGTATGTTTGTTTGTATGTTTGTATGTCAGTATGCTCATCTAATGTCCCCCCTACCTTTTTGAATTACCTGACTCAAACACAATATCTTTTAGATATGTTATGTCAGTGTGTGTGTCTGTCTCTCTGTCTGTATATCTGCATTATATGCTACTGCCTATATTTCATAAATATGTGTATGTATTTATATTAATGTACCCTGTCTTCTAATGTTCATCAATGCTATTTAATGCTTGTGGATGGCAATATTCCTTGTGATTTCTGTCACAATCACTCATTCAAAATGTAACTGGTTTTGCAGTGAGATGAAGTAATCAGACCCATGCTCATTGCCTCTCAGGTTGACCAAGGGGACTGTAAGCTGTCGTCCAGCTGTGAGCCTCCCTCGGGGTCAACCAGCTCGCTGACTGGTCAATGCCTGGACACCGTGCTAGATCGCTTCTATCCGGTTCGCTACCAGCCGGCGGCAGAGAACGAGAGGAGGTATACACCATCTTGCTTTCCTTCACACTTTACTCACACTGTGCTCTCCTTGTGCCTCCCTTTAGTCATACTGTTGTATGCCACTTGTCACTACAAAAACTTCGGATCCAGTCACTGGAAAGTCAATTCCATTTTATTGCAGTTCCACTAAGATTTCAAAGGACAAATGATGTGCCTTTTTTGCGCATGATAGTAGTCATTTAAAAAAGATTCACATGTGTGCTAAGCAACAGTGGACCTGAGAACAGAGTCTGCGGATATTTTGTGCCTTTCTTTCTCATCAAGCAAATTGGCGACATCATACAGGTTTTTGTGATGATATAGGTCAGGCATTCCAATCAAATCAGGTATAGTAGAGCCATTACCACCATCGCTAGTATCAGTCAAGCAAAGAGCTGAACCAGTCCAGTCCACCTTCATTTCTGGACAAGTGTCTAGCTGTAATGCATGAGGTAGTGACGGTTCTTGTTGTTATTGTTGTCTGCAGGAAGCTGAAGCGTGCGATCAGTGAGAAGTGGAGCGAGCTGCGAGGGCGTAGCCAAACGGAGTGTGTGAGGATCTACCTGTCAGTCCTCAGAAGATGGCGGCACTTTGGTGCCTGCCTTATCCCCGCCACTGTGAGTCTCTCCTTTGGAAGTTTCCCCGTACTACAGGTAGGGAGTCAGGGCTTGGGGGCGGGAGAAGGCATCGTGGCTGCAATGCATCATGGGAAAGGCTGAGGAAATGGCTGAAATGCATCATGGGAAAGTTGTAAGCTGTGGTTAAAAATGTGCTTGAAGGATACGGCAGGTAAAGTGTCAATCTCTGCAGAAAAATGGTCTAAGGATACGGGTAGCTGCCCATTAAAGACTAGATATAAGGTGGAATGAAGTGAAATTACTCATTTCACATTGTCATCTTTGTTAGTGATCTAGCGGCAGCTTGTGCAGTATTTAAATTGAGTAGGTTTTTGTAGGTATGAGGAATAGGACTTGATTAATCTGGCAACACATCATTGCTTAATTACAAACATGCAGGAAAGCCTGCAAAGCCAGCATTTTATACTGTAGATTGGAGGAGAAGGAAAAGGAAAACAAGAAGAGGTAGATACAGTTGTAAGAAAAGGAGAGGAAGAAGAAAAATAGTGGGGGAGGAGAAGAGAAAAGAGGTTATGTAGGATATGACCAGAGGGGAGAAAGTACTGTATGCTTTAGTCATTCAAATCTGCAAAATGACTGCATGAAAGTTTGTGCATGGGCATGTTGTAGCAGAGTGCATGTGCTGAAGGTTGGGCCTGTGGCTGGCTAGCCTGTCTGGCTAGTGCATACCAGCAAACCATCTTCATCAAGTTACTGTAGATGTAATTGGACATTAAAAGGTAAACCGCAACAGTCCTCCTAAGGCCCTACAGACATTTAGTAAGATAGCTGAAAAATTAAGTTCCCATTTAACTAAACGGATGCACTCCTACTCCTATTTATTTTTAATTGGATTTATTATAATGATTAGATTTATTATTCATACAATGGGATTCCATTTAAGTAATGTCCAAGCACATCAATATTTGCTTAAATCTAGGTATGGGAAGCATGAGTAGATATTTCTTGGTAATCTTTGGTATAGTAGCTAGTGGAATATGTGACTTGGAATGGGCCTCCACTCGATGTTCATGGGGAAAATATTTGATGCATAAATTGATTATTGAGGTGTTCACATTCATGAAGTCGGGGCACTGTGCATCAGCTTCAGAAGAGACCTGCATTCTATGACATCACAAAGATCACATGCAGTCAGTGGAAATATGTCATGGTTTATGTAAAACAAGGAGCTATTTCCGACTAGTCTCTAATCAGTGAGCATTGTTTTTTCTGCTTGCAGTGCAAGTATGGGAAGCAAGAGCGGGTGTGGCTGACCGTTAGTGAGACTGGACTCAGCATCCTAGACTTCAACTCCCTTGTAAGTACAACTCCTCTTTCAAGTATTATGTTGTCTGTGGGGTGATATAACATTGTAAATCATTTTTGTTAAATGGTCAGGAGATCAAAAACATCATTTTTGTTTAATGGTCAGGAAAGCAAAAACACTTGCCTCTTTCATTTTGTCAGATTTTCAGTTACAATGTGTTATCACCCCACTAATGATATGTGCTCCTCTTGTCAATATGAAATAAGAGTATTATTGCAGCACTCATTATTAAAGCTCATAGTGATTGAACTCAGACAATATTTGATAGTGTGTTTTTATACCATTTTGGACTAGTAGTCAATGTCAAATGAATATCCAAAATAGGGTGTCCTATCTCTCTAATAGTGATTGAACTCAGACAATATTTGATAGTGTGTTTTCATACCATTTTGGACTAGTAGTCAATGGCAAATGAATATCCATCTTCAAAATAGGGTGTCCTATCTGTCATCATGTCAATGCAGCTTCTCGCTTAGTGCGAAGTCCCCTGTATCATTTAGCAATACTTTGCTATTCAGTGAATACCACCTCTTCTTGCTTTGCTCTGCTGTAGGAGGACAAGACTACATACCAGCTGCCTTCCATTGTCACATTCGGTGGTTGCCGTGACGACTTCATGCTGGTAGTGAGGAAGCAGACAGAAGATGAGTCAGACTTCACAACGGACAAGCTCATGTTTGACATGACCAAGGCTAAGGTATAAAACCCTGGCCATGCAGACTCCAAAATCATGTGTGGCTAGAAAGTTTGATATGTACCTTGAAGGAAGATTCTTGCATGGTGAGAAGTACATGATGAGTTTCACAGTACACCATGTAATAGTTCTTAAAAGGACTGTTATGTTATTCTTTATGAATAACTCTGAAGAGCTGCTCAGAGAGCAAGTGAGAAAAGAAAGAAAAGCAGATAGAGTGGACAAGGTGAGAGTAGAAAGTTTAATTGCCATAGGGGCAATTCCACAGGTTTGGTTAAAGTCATGTGACGTGAGTAACCAATGAAAGCTTCTTTATTTGATTGAAAAAGAAGTTTCTGTGCTGAGGATATGATTACTTGTCATGGAAGGGTGGACTGTTTGCTTCCTAAATAATTATTTACATAATTTCCGCAAATTTATAACAGAATATAAAATAAAGAAGCTTTGGTTACTCACATTACATGACTTTAACCAAACCTGTGGAATTGCCCATTGGAAGATTGATTAGTCTAGACTTGAGCCCTGCTTTTACAGGTTAGACACATAGATACAGTATGCTGGGATGTATTGCTCCCCTGATCTTCTAGATTACTGATGATGATTATTATTAATTATGAAGTAATTTGGAATGAGAATAAATCAACCTAAATGTCCAGGATAGTCCTCAGCAATTACAGGAGGTAATTTTCTCTAGTGGTTATTTGAATATCTCATTTTGTACTATTTGTTGAATGTTACTGGATGTTGATCATAGTGATCATCATTGATGTTGTTAGTAGTGATGGTTTTCTTGTATCAATTTTATTGTCAGTTGTGGGTGGTGTTCTGACCTTGTTGCTATTAGGCTGATTGTCAACCGATTGTTACTCTCCCTTTGTCTCCAGGTGTCTCAACTTACCCACCTGATTGGTCACTTTATACGGACATCGGTCAAGGGGAAGACTCCAGCTCCATCAGGCCAGGTGACCGATGAGAAACACCGCAAGCCTCCTCAGCCCAAACTCGCATCGAGCACCAAGTCAAGTAAAACTACTTTGACATCATCGACCTCCACCAAGAGCAAGGATAGCAAGGAGGGGATCACTGTCAATGCGAGCAGGAATGTATAGAGTGGCACGGTGTAGGACAGTGTAACATGGTTCTGTATATCAGTGAGATGTCAACGTGTTATACTGCTCTCTGGGTGTATTATGGTGTAGGACAGTGTGACATGGAGCCATGCACTGTTTATCAATGGGACATCATGGTGTGCTGCTCTTGCACTGTGGCATATTATGGTGTCCGATGGTGTAACATAGTTTTATATAAAATGTTTAGTTTTCATCATGGTGTCCACCATAGTGTATCATGGTATCACATGTGAATCAAAGAATGACAGTGGTTAACCCTAGTTTAACATGATACATGTCATTCATGTATGTGGTGGCTTGTTCAGGTGTTGTATGTGGTGTAACAAACTGTTCCAGCATGGTAGTGTACTTTAGTGTCTAATCATGTGTCATAGAGGTGTGCTACAGTGTTAAATGTGTGTGCTACTACCATGGGAAAGAAAAGTGGTGTGCCACAGTGCTTACTGTTTTTGCTACTACAACTGGGTAACACAGTTTTGTGCTGTAATGACAACTGTGTGTGCTACTACAATATACTACCACAGTTCTGTGCCACAATGACACATATGTGGCTACCACAGTTTGCTATCATATAGACAGTGACAATGTGTGTGCTAATTCATTATGCTACCACACTAGTGTGCCACAATGGCAACTGTTTGTGCTACTACATTGGGTCACCATTGTGTGGGCTTATGCAATACAAAAGTTTTCATAAAAATGATAATAATGCCAAGTCTTGAGTGCCAAACAATATTTTTGATGATCTGCATTTACCGTAATGTTCTGCTTGTTAAAAGAATATATAGCAATTTTTAAAACATATATGTCATATGACACATGTGATGCAAAAATAAATCACAGTATTTTTGTCAAAAACAATTTAGATACTGTATGAATACATTTGTTTTTACCTAAATTAGTCGGTATGTGCAATGATGAATCCTCTTTAGTTTGAATGGACGTTTCAATTGGAATCCGGTGGAGCAAAACAATATAAATGCTCACCACCAACAGAAGGAGAATATTTCCAGATATTGATTTCCATCCCATAATGGGTGCAATTCCCCTCAATGGTAAGCTCACATATGCTACACTATATTGCATTCATTGTGATAGAGTGTGAGATATATCTCAAAGACACAAACAGTTGAACAAGACAAACGGGTCTATAGTCCAGTCTTCCAGGACGGAATGACTGCACACCTCGATATATTCTTTTCAATATTTTGGTGGAAAAGTGATTGGATAAACCAGAGCTCAATTTGCTTTGCTAAAAGTGATTCATCTATTGCGCATGGTGTCAGTATCAAAAGTATCACAGTTTTGATTCCTATTAAGAATATGGACTTTCTTTATCCACCTCGTGAATCATAAAATGCTGTACCCAAGATGTGTTGCTCTCATATGAGTGTATGTATGAGTGTGAGGATAATTTTCTTGTCTTTGTGTTTTGTCCAGGTACATTCACAATTATATTGTATGATGCTTAGTAAAGATACATTTGTTGATATATGTATATTATGCAATAAGTCATGTGCAGATAGTTTAAGGTGTTCTCAGTCACAGTCTTGCCAGCTATTTATTTTCTTTGCAGAAGCTTAAAGACATATCTTTGCAATTGCATCACAGATAACTTGCCAATAGATGTTCTACAACTGTGCACATCACAACAGTCCTTGGACAACTCATAACATGTATTAAGTTATTTGCTGGAATAAAAGTTTTTGTTAGAACACAAGAGGTAGACTGAAATCAGGAAAAAAAATTCAAGCTTTTACTTAATATCATGATCCGGTACTCAGAATTATTTAGGTTGTTGTGGAAACCTATTTACATTTTAATATGTTGCATAAGGTACTAATAAACTCAGGATTGTTTTTAAATAAATCATGTTTGTTGGGATCCTATGAATTAATGTATTGTATTAGGTATTTTGAAAATCATGAACTCTATTTCATGTAGTACCAGCAACAGATATCAAAGTTTTCATTCAGATAAGTATTGAATTCTGCAGTTATAATTTAGACATACAAAAAGTGTCTTCATTAATTATAGTGTGCTATTTGTAAGTGCAAGTTGTATTAACATAAATCATGTGTGGTTATTAAAATGATGTAGACTATTATCAGCAAACTACTTCAACCATGTTGAGGGGCTGAAAGATTGGCTTATTGTGTGTTATTTTTGCAGAAATTGGCTGTTTCCCCCCATTTTGTTAAATTTAGTCATTACTATTAGAATACTACATACTGTATTAACTTATGTCATTCTGTGAAATTCAATTCAAATATATGCTATCATTCTCATTTTGTATCAGCATTGTGATCATGGTCATGATATTTATTATCATTATTATTATATGAAGTGAAAGAAGTAAAATTAGAAGAAGTATGAGTAGCAGTGGGAGTAGAGAAGAAGAAGAAGTAGAAGTATCACTCCAATTATTATGGCTATTTTTATTTTGGTGAAAAGGTTTCCTGGGGTAATTTCAATTTACAAAGAAATGAGTCAGATGAAATGAGACTCTTTCGGGTATTTGTTTCCATGTTGTCGTGTCTTGACCCGTGAACTAGAAATAGCTTGCGTGGTTAAGTCGCTGCCCGGTAAGCAGTAGACTGCAGGTTCAAATCCCGTCTGGTTCCAAGATTTTTGTCTGACTTGTTTTTCGTTCATTTACAGGATGGAGCACGCTATCCTTACTACTGGGTGTATGCCTAAAATTTCTTTGTAAATTATTTTTATTTTGTTGTTATCGTCAATGAGTATATAGTATAATTACGATTACGATACTGATGATCATTCTGTTGTAAATAAAACGAGAGTGAAATGTCCTGGTGTGTGTGTGTGTGTGTGTGTGTGTGTGTATGTATGTTTGTGTTTGTGTGTGTATGTATGTATGTGTGTATACGTCTGTATGTATGTTTGTGTGCATGTGTGTGTGTGTGTGTGTTTATCTGAGGCTATTGAATGAGGCACTGGGAATCCACACCGCGCTGTGTATTATACAAATCAGAGATTTGTTGGACTCTCCTTGTTAAACTTAAAACAAAAATTGCTAAACAGGCCTCCTTCATTGAAATCAATTTGTAACCATGTAACATAATGTAAATAATTTATTTTGTATATATCGTTTGACCTTATATCGTGAATTGATATATCTGTACAGTTTAATATTAAACTACAATGTAAGCTGTGTATTTTTTTTTTTTTTTTTAATTCACATATCAGTAAATTTCAAGTAGATTATTCAAGAAATGGGTCTGAGAACATAGTCTGCAATGATGTTATAACTGTTGGTGTATGAGTTGCAATGGAAATCACCTAGTAAGGCAAACAGTATTCCTGAGAATGTTTGATGACCCTCAATCTTTCATGCAATGTTTTTCTTCACATGTTCCTTGCTTGCCCATATGTTGTGCTACACAGCCATGTTTATGACACGTATTGATAGTTTTTCACTGCAGAGTGTAATATGTTGTAGCTTTTTGTGCAATGAGTATTAACAATTCATTATGTGAAGTGTGTGTTTTTTTTATGTGATTTTGTAACTCGTGTAGATAATTTCAATGTTTGAAGTACCTTTGTTCTGCATTTATGGTCAGCAACATCATCGGGCTGGCATGATATTTGCGAACTGTCTGGCGAGGTCAGTCCAGTAGAAAATCTGTGAATACCATTTTAATAGTCAGTACAAGTTTTTGAAGAAAATTGGTCATGAGAAAGTGAGAGATTTAGGAAGGCACATTGACCTTCACATATTGCAAGCAATTTCACAGGCAAAATATGTTGTAACAAAAAGATTGCTCTTGCCAAATCTTAGACACAATATTTTTGGTCTCTTTTTAAGAACCACTTAATACCAGGTATACATATATATATGCAGCAGTTCACATTGAGTAAAATACATCATTAATAAGAACATTATTCAAGATTTTTTAAAGCCTGCAAGATAATAAAGAGCAATATAATATTTGCTGTGACTTTCACTATAATGTCAAGTTTTGTATGATCTCCTCATCAGAGTTTCTCTGAAATTTCTTGTCACGTGAGATCTTCAAGGCTTCTTTCAATAACAACTCCCAGTTGTATATAAGACCCCATGTCATACCCGGTATTACATCAAATGAGGAAGTTCATAGATGTGTAAAGACTTATTTAGTTGCATAAGTAAGATTGCACATGCAATATGCCCGAACTTTGTTTGAGAATAATTTTGAAAGTATCGACTCTTGATTTCCGTTTTTGCATTTTGCAATAACTCTTCCATAAATCTATTTGATAATCTGTAACTATCCACTTACCTAAATATAACACAGTCACACAGTGTTGTTTTGTCCTCACAGACAAGCTTGTCTAAGGAATGTTAGATGTCAGAACCAAGTTTATCGCAGAAATCCATTCCTTGCAGGCATCCAGTGCGAGCCAGAATGTGGGGGCGAGTAGACTGGCTATTGCACTGAACCCTGCTGTCCTTTCGGTCACGTGCAATCATGTGATATAAGTACGTCAGGTATGGACAACGAAAAAAGCTAAGAGAAGAAAAGTAAAATTCAAGTTATTTACCAGCTTGTAAGTGTCTATTGTACAGACAGTTGTATTGGTAGGATACTGTCATAAAACCACAAGTCTTATGTTCCTTGTAGTGTCTGCTTTCTTCATTACTTCTTTCAGTACTTATTTTATTTCAAACACTTCTCTTTTATGTTTCAAAGTGAATTTGAAATCATTTCTGTCCGGAGAACGCTCTGAAGAAAGAGCAGTATTGTACAGCTGTTGAATGAGTGTTGCAATAAATTCACTATGATCAATATTCAGCTCACTTGTGTCTTCGTGATTATCATTGATGTGTTCTTTCGAGGAGACTGTTTTTCCTGCTGTGGTGACAAGAAAGACTAAAACAGTCAAGTAAATGCTTAACGAAGTATTTCTAGATTCATCATGCACCCCCCCCCCAAAAAAAAAGGGGTGGGGGTAATTAACGTTTAATCTCGCAAGAGGTGGCACAACGCTCTTACATAAAAGCATACGAGAGTCAGGGTGACGTCAGAAAATTGTTCTTTCTCTAGAAAGTTACCTTTCTGCCAGTTTTATAGGAATAAGGGTGTGTCGCTTTTCATGTTTTATGATACTCGTAAGACATACTGAATCCACTGGAAATTATTCTTCTTTATGGTAGTGAGCGGTCAACGTTATCCTTTCTTCATGAGATGGGGAGAGGAAGGCAAAAGCAACGACAAATTCCATATTTTTTTTCTATTAAATGTTCTCAATTGTTTGGTTACTTCATAGGTGCGTTGTCTGTTCCAGGCCCTTGTGCTCACGGCTCTCGACTTCTGTCTAATTTCATCCAAAAATATTTCATTTTTATAAAAATCTCACATTCCTAAATCATGCACCACGACAATATACTGAAAGTGTGTGCGTGTGGGGCGTAAGTGTGTTTGCAGGTGTGTTTGTATGTGGGTGTACTTGTGTTTGTGTGTGGTGTGCTTTTTTGTGTGTGTTGACGTAAAGGGTTACCTTTGTGTGTGTGTTTTGTGTGTGTTCTTTCATTTTCCGGGGCATTTAGAAAACTTAATGTCTTGACCAGCAGATACCCTGTCCTTATTAATTGGAGATTGGGGCTGTGTTAAAATACAATTCATGATTAATATTTTTCGCAATGGCTTCTTTCTTCTGTAACTAACTCTCTTTCAACAACCTTCTTTTTTCTTTTTCTCTCTATCTCTCTCTCCCATTTTCTTTCTCTTAACTCCCTTCTCGTTGTCTTTTCTCAAGTTACAGTCAACTTTATCTGAATCCTTTTCGCTAACGCTCCTCCCTTTTTCTTATCTCTACTCACTTGCCCTCTCTCAACTACCGTGATCTCAATCCTTTTACTTCTCTCGACCTATACTACACTGTTCCTTTACATGCTTTAGCAAGGACCTATCATAGATGGACGTCCTTTGATCTATGATGACCGCCGTCTCAAAAAAATCGAGACATTCAGGTGTTTTAAACAATACGCTGTATTTTAATGAGGCAGTGCCTACCTGTGAATAACAAGAGAAAATCTGATTTGACAAATATGTCAACCGTTCAGCCTGTATAGCTGATCTTATTACACACATTGGAAATCAGTTTGGGGGTACGTGAGCGAAGAAAAATTGATAACATTGTAGAAAGAATTTGGTCCGTAACCTTTTCGCACATCTCCAGACATGAAATCGAGGTTGTTTCCATGAAAGGTAAAACACTCAATAAACAAATTACAAGATTTTTTTGTAAGGAAATATGATTGCCCAATGTGCGATATGAAAACATTTCTCCGACATGTTTTCTACAGTATTCTCGATTTATCGCAAATACGAAGCGACGATTTAATCTGAAATTCATAGAATCGTATCATTATAAGATGCACTACTACAGTACATGCACTTCAGTACATGAAGTAGTTCTGAAATCTTCTGCGCATACAGAACATCCCTGCTCTAAATGCACCCAAAACTTGTCTTGCATATTTGGCGGCGGTCGTCGAAGCAAACGCGTAAAAAAAATATATTGTGCTATCAATGAACGCGACTGGTGTAGGAATAAATTACTCTTCGTGCCGACTCCAGTTCTAACACTTTCCAGTTTCTTGCTTTAGATGACAGCAATTTCAATGCACTATTCAATTTCGATAAGACGACTAGTGAATGCCTCAACTCTAAAACATACCATTTTCTCTAAACCCCGACCCCCAAAACGATTCACTTTAAATTCCAGAATCAACATTAATTGATAGAAAAGGCTTAAAATTCAAACAAGGTCATAACATTCGTTGCTTGACCACCTTTCTTTTGAATTATCAGTCAAGAATCCAGGAATCTAAGCAACAGACCATTTCCGTTTTATATGTAAATTTCATTTACGTCGTTCAAACAATATGTTATTCTAATGATAAACCCAAAGCTTGACCGAGGTTTGTCGAGTAGCAACATCTAATAGATTCAGAGTGCGTCCCATCCATTCAAACTGAAACTCTGTACTGGTGTAGCGCGTCACCAGGCAGTTATGGGAAACTTGTGAATACATTACAAAAATGCCTGGCAGTGGTCTGCTGCCTTGGCAGTAGATCGTTCTTTGCAGAACGACCCTTAATTCACTATACGACTTCCAGAATTCAAATGAACTGATAAGAAAGCGTAACAAAAATATCGAAATACATTTCTTGACCACCTTTCTTTTAAATTATTATTCAAGAATCCTACTCTAAGGAGGTTATGTGATCTTTTGATTTCACTTCTGTTAGTTGCTCTTTAGTTCAATTCAGTTTGATAGTTAGTTCAGCCCTGTTAGGAACTAGTTTAGTTGGTATCTTTATTTTGCTCTTTTGTTGCACATTCTTTATTACATAATCACCCAGATCATTTACCCATCTTCATCCTTTTTGCTTTCATTGGTTGATTTGGTGAATAGGGTTCTTACATTTTAGTTGGCATGTTCCATTCGTTGTATTTCTATTGGTTCTTCAGCTAATTTGAATATGCAAATGTACTTTATGTCAACTATGTTCATATTGGAAAATCTTGCTGTGGGTAAGGATTCCAGAATGAATAGGTTTCTTCTAAATTATCTAAATTTATCTAAATTATTCTAAATTACCTTTCTTCTAAATTATCAGTCAAGAATCCTACGAAACTAGGCATGCGCGGACGGAAATTATACCGGTGTGTACTTACGTGAATAATAGAGAGAGATAGAGAAAGAGAGAGAGAGAGAGAGAGAGAGAGAGAGAGAGAGAGAGAGAGAGAGAGAGAGAGAGAGAGAGAGAGAGAAAATGAACGAGAGGGAATTTAACAAGAGTGGAGAATTCCAGAATCTAGATGAATAATCCATTTTCGTAAGGTAATTACATTCACCTGTATTTCGTGATTACGTTTCAATGGATGGAACGCACTCTGAATCTATAAGCAACTACAGTAGTCGCTACTTGGACAAACCTCAGACTTTGTCATAACATTGCTTGACCACCTTTCTTTTGAATTATCAGTCGAGAAAAACCTACAAATCGAGGCATTGTGGACGGAAATTTTAAAGGTCCCCTGTCATCAAAATGTATGTCGGCTTATGTCGATGCAACATAATATGTATATACATAACAAAATCACTAACTGTTCAATGGAAATGTGTGTCCTATATTTTAAAATAATTTTTCTATATTTTTTCTCAGCACTGATAAGCCCCGCCTCCAAAATATCCTCCAACTCAAGATTCCCCCTGTGACATCATCAAATGTAGAAACCATCTGGAAGGAGAGTACAATGAATCGGCATTAATTAAACGGCTGCTGGCACTCCATGTGCTTAAACATCCTTTGTTATATAGGCCTTATTTAACATGTATGTGTGTATTTTTTTTTATATAGAAAAATGATTAAAATTATGTTCCTTTACATGCTTTAGATGCCAGCAATTTCAATGCACTATTGATCCGCAAGAAAATTCGTTTTATTTCGATAAGAGGACTAGTGAATACCTCACCTCTAAAACAATACCATTTTCTATAAACCCCGACCCAAACGACAATTCACCACGAATTCCAGAATATGATAGAATTGATAAAAAGGCTTAACCAATTAAAGCCCGCCATGACATTTCTTATCATGACCACCTTTATTTTAGATTATCTGTCAAGAATCCGACGATCGAAACTAACCAAGTGGACGGAAATTTTACGAGGTGTTAAATACAACTTTTCAACACTTTCGAAAAATGATTAAAATAGGTTATACTTGAATCAAGCTGCAATAATATACATACAACATCAGATCAAGGGAAGTCAAATTTGTTAGGAACAGGTTTTGTGATATTTCATCAAGTACTTTTCTCGTAATATTCCAGTAATTATTCAATGAGATTTTCACTTTTGGACAAATTTGGATCTGAAAATTTGTGTGCATCACATAATTAATTCAAAACACAAGAATTGCCATTTTGCATCGCACACGCCAACCCACAACTTCCTTTCTGCCAGAGGCATCATGCATTATTAATGACACCGTGATAGAAGTTGCACTAGCGGATCGACAGGTGTACCTAGCTGATTCACATTGGTCATTCATCTGATGCACACACATTTTTAAGAGCAAATCTGTCTAGAAGTTACAATCTCTTTAAATATTCCAAGGATTATTTCAAGAACAATAATTCATAAAATGTCACGAAACCTAAATGACATCCCTTGACTTTATGATGTGTCAGTTAAAGTTTGGTGCAGGCAGTCGAGACTGGCAGGCAGTCGAGAGGGAGGGAGTCGGGGGGAGGGAGAGATGTATATAGTGAGTAGAAAGTCACTTAAGTGAAAAAAAATTAATAGAAGGGGGGGGGATAAAAGAGAGAGAGGGGGAATAAGAGAGAGAGAGAGAGAGAGAGAGAGAGAGTGTGTGTGTGTGTGTTTGTATGTGTGTGTGTGTGTGTATGTGTGTGTGTGTGTGTGTGTGTGTGTGGGTTCGTGTGTGTGTGTGTGTGTGTGTGTGTGTGTGTGTGTGTGTGTGGGTTCGTGTGTGTGTGTGTTGTGTGTGGGTTCGTGTATGTGCGTGTTAATATCACGGATGAGGGAGGACACAAATACTGGAACTGGAAAAAGACGGTAGAACAGAATAAACATTGCTCAGGTGTTCAGCGTCTACACCTCCTCCCCTTGCCACATATCCGTCTTTGACCCTGACAGTACCATAAGTCTGTGTTATGATCTAGTAAGTCTGTTCCTTTGCTTGGTACTGAAACAATCAACTCCGATCCCCACACGAAGACGAGCGTTTAAAGTCGTAGTCTAAAAAGTAGGCACAAAATCGACAGACGCTTCCGCCTCAAATAATGCTTATCGATCGATGAGTTGGCGCTATACCCTAATGACACGTCAGTGTACCCGGGCAGTGTATATGTAGAGTGGAAATTCATGAACCAATCACAGAATTGGAAACAAAATTTCCTGAGGATATTTTGACTAAGAATCGACGTGTGGTAAATTTCCGTCAAATATGCCAAGACATATTCTCTTTCCATATAAAAAGCACACAAGCCTAGTAGGCGTATGTTTCATGAAGTTCAAGTTTAGAAATACATTTTCTCAATTCCCATGTTTCATGATATCTCTAAAACGAAAGAAAACTTGTCTGTTTATCACTCATATAACATTATTAAAATTATATGCCAAACATATCAAACGAGTGTGTTTCATTTCGGCCCATGAGCCCGACCCTGGGCCACTGAATCTATACTCAGAAGATTTGCGCATGAAAATTGGGACCTTCTTCTCATATCGCGTCTGGCAAGTTAAGACTATTACTAACACTGTTATGTACATGTTACATGATTCCCACGTATAGCTGAGCATGTACGGCTTAGCAATGCTCAGGCGATTTCTACGTAATTTAGCTAGATTAACATAACTAGCCTGGCTAATGTGAGATAATGTTTTGCAGTTTATAACACATTGAAACCTGGAGATCCATGGTACATGAAATTTGGAACATCGCGTGATTCTGCAATCCCACATTTCATGGACATCTCGGACATCTTCGAACAGCCGTGAAAGCTAGAAACGATTCAACGGGGCCGCTTACTGACGGAACATCTGCGGGGGAAGAACGGCGTGCACGTTCAACAGAGATCCGTAGGATCTTCGGCGGAGACTCCGTATACCGTTCTGTACTGTAGCACGTTGTTGGAACCAGGCAGTTGTTCCTTATTGTACATGTATCTTCTACAAGAAACAGCAACATGAAGCTTGCTGGCATCAGCATGAAATCTTCACATGTTGTGGTGTTCATGCTTTGTCTGTCCTTTAGGGGACTTAGACAGCAAGGTAATATTAATTGACATTTTTGCATGAATTTCAATCAGGTTCGTTATTTAGAATTTTCACTCGGCATGCTGACACTTAGACAGGAATAACTGTCTCATTCGGGGCATTTCTGTAATCAAAATTACATTGTTGGACATCCCCCGAATAGAGACGGTACATGCACACCACACGCGCATTGGCGATTCTTTACAACATACAGTTCAATTCAATGCGCTAGCTAGGCGAAAGGTTAAAAATTACCCGTCTGCAGAAAGTCTATGGGGAAAAAGGATTTTGGGACTCTCATAGCTACTTCGTCTCAAATTTTAACAACTTTCAAGCTATGATGCAACAAATCTACTTCAATCAAAATTAGATCTATACTATGTATTTGTAAATTCTAGGACTAAAATCCCTCCGAAAAATAAAGAGGTGAAAATTAAAGACTTGCTTTCCGCCGATCAACATTTATCGCAGACATTTTTAATCCATTCGAGTCTGACATAAATTTTACCAATCAGATTGCTCGTCGGATTGTTGGCTATGAATATTTAAATCGTCAATTGTTTCGACAAAAAAAAAAATAGCACACAGTAAACGAGCGGGAAAAAATGTGCGCATGCGTGAAAGTACTCATTCATATGCATTAACATTAGCGTTTTCATATTCAAAATGATGACACGCATCGATCGCCATACACTGTACAGATGTAATGTTCAGTCTCTAGATAGGGCATTCAGAGGAGCCAGATGCAATCTCAGCGGATCCAACGTCCTACAGAGACTGATTTTTCAGTCTAGCCGAGACTTATAATATTGCAAATGTTATACATGGTAAATCATCAAAAAGAACAGGAACCTGGTAAGAAATTACAGATTAAAAACGGTTAATAAAAAGACTGATGCACTTCTTGTGGCATGCGTATTATTAATTGAGTAATATTGTCATTGATTAATTAAAACAAACACTTAATTGTTGATAACCTGGGTTAGATATATTCTTACTTTATGTTACAGGTGTTTGTGAGAGCTTCTCAACTAGTGCAGATTTGAATAACATTGCAATCATGTAACGACACAGCATTTTTTGGATGAAATTTAAAGCCTGCGCCACCAAATTACTTGTTACATTGTATGCACTACTCAAAGTGCAATACAATGGGACCTGACAAAAGATGCACAGAATATTTGATACAGGTATATTTTTTGGCCCCTTGAACTTGACCGTTTACTTCATATTTCCACATTTTTTCACCCCCAACAATTCCCAGAATTTTTTTCACACCCCACCTGCCATAACCATAAATACTGATCTTGAAATCCTTCAAAGAAAGTATTAATGGGATATTGATTGTGTGTGCAGTGAGCAGGCTAATTTTAGCTATGTCGGAAAAGCTTTCTTAATGAAAAGTGGGCATTGACTCAGACAAAGTAAATAGAGTACAGACAAGATGTGATCACAACATTCTAACCTGTTCTAAAGACATTTTGTAGGGCTCTGGTTTACATTGTATGTATATTTGTGGGTTTTTTCAGACATAAACAAACATAAACTGTTTGTATCACACAGATCAGGTATGAAGAGGGAAATATATTTCCATATTATAAATTGTTAATATATTTGACAATGTACATATATGTACCTGGCTGTGAAGTGTGACAGTTAATGTTTCTTCCTGCTACCGAAAGTCAATTTGTTGCTTCCAGTTTTCCACAAACAGATTTAATTATGCTATTCATAGGTGTATGATAAAAAGAATCAATTACTGTTACACTTACAGTGAATAACAGTGGTATTCTAAATCCTTAGATCAACCAAACATGTGCAAATGTACATCATCAAGCATACATTGAGAATACAAATGTACAGTGCATGTCAATTCAATTTTAAACAATATGCCAGGGGTGTAGGCTAGTGTAGGATAGCACTTTCTTCCTCTGGTCATGTTTATGCTTACAATGAAACAAATGGAAATATCTCTCTTTGAAATTCTGAAATCATTTCAGTGAAGGGGCTTTCTGCACTTGAGATAATTTCAATTTTGAACAGAAATGTTAGGCATACACCAAGTTGTAGTAAGGATAGCATGTTCCATTCTGTAAATGAATGAAAAACAAGTGAGACTTCAAGTCAAATTTCTTTTCAGTGATAAAGACCTTGTTCTTGAGAATATCTTTTATGTTAATGATTAATTGATTAATTAACCACATGTACACATGTTGCCATTTCTGCTCTTTGCCTCAACTTTAGATTACGATGTATGTGTGTCAGCTGTAGACGTGGATACAGCTGGAGGCAATGCTCCACCCACAGAACAGGTGACCGGTCAGAGCCAGGACACTCCCATGGTCAGTCCAGACACTGACCCAAACACAGCTCATGCTGATGGTCAGAGAGCTGATTCCACACCTGTGGGTAGCAGGGATTCCGGCAATGCAAATAATGTGCAACGTAATGAACAAAGGTCATCGGATCCGCAAGAAAGTTCACATACAAGCAAAAGGTCCTCGGGCACAGTCTCATCAGATTCCCCAGTGAGAACTCAAGGAGCCCCTCATATAGCATTGGGGGATGTTAAGGAAGAAGGGGAGAAAGATGCAAGGACACAAAGTGGAGGTAGTTCTCCTCCAGACAGGACTGCTGGTGAAGCCAGACAGGGGCATGAACCAGTGGCGGGTAATGTTGGCCAGGCAGAGCAGCAGCAGCAGCGCCAGCAGCATGTGCATCCAGTGCGCCAGTTGCGCCAGAATCAGCCCACGCCTCAGCAGGCTGCCACTGTTGTTCATAAAGTACTGGAAGAACAAGGTCGCCGGGCCCCTACAGGACACCAGAAGCCGACGGATCATCAGGCACCCAGAGCGCACCAGATACCTACAGGACAACAGACAACAACAGGACACCAAACACCCACAGGACAACAGGTCCCTACAGGACAACAAACACCAACAGGACACCAAACACCCACAGGACAACAGGTCCCTACAGGACAACAAAAACCCACAGGACACCAAACACCCACAGGACAACAGGTCCCTACAGGAAAACAAACACCAACAGGACACCAAAGACACACAGGACAACAGGTCCCTACAGGACAACAAACACCCACAGGACACCAAACATCTACTGGACACCAAACACCCACAGGACACCAGACCCCTCCAGTGGGCCAGACAATTACAAGACAGCAGGAGACAGGGATACTGCAACAGCAAAATGCCAAGGTACAGGTAGACAACCAGCAGCAGCAGCAACATGTAGGGCAGCAACATGTACAGCAGCAGTCAAGCAGACAGAGCCAAGGAACTGCTGATGTACAGTCAGGCCAGCCAAACCAGAATCAGGCACAGCAACCTCCAAGAAACAGCTTGGGATCAAAGAGTGGCCAACAAGCTCCACCAACGCAGGGACAAGTACTGTACAAAGCTACCTCCCGGACAGTTGCTCATAGAAATGTGCCAAAGACCCCTGACACCCCTTCCAACCCATCAGGTCAGACAGCGAGCAGCCCAGGACAGACGGCTGCTGTCCCAGAGTCAGCTGGGTCTCTTGACCCTGATCAGGCCGAGGCAGCTGCCTCTGAGGTGAAGCATCAGGGCTCTATCCACGGGGCCAGCCACTCCACCAGGCAGCAAGATGAGGGTGGAGACAAGGTTACTAAGGGAGACACGGCAACCAGCATTCCTGCCAACCAGGGTCAAAGTTCAGATGATGACATCCACCCATTGTCCAGCCCACCCCTTCAAGAGTCCACAGACACTGGTTTGTTTCTTTTGTTTTATAGTCAATATCTTCTATTGTTGTTTTTTTTTGTGCCATTTTTTTTGTTATCAGGTTGCTTTTTCTTATGCCTGTGTATGTAATGTGTGTAGATTTTTCTGCTTTTCTTACATTGTATAATTTACATGTATCTATTGTACTGTTTTAAATCTTTATGCTTTCTACTCATTGCTCTATTGTTTTGACTAATTGTTGATGGGACTGCTGTATGTTACGTCAACAACAAAATATTAAAATCATAACATGAATTGTTTCTGTATCTCCATGTATGAAAATGGTGAATGGATGTGACAAATGATTCGAAGACGTATATGAAAGTTTATTGACCAAGTCTGTGTTTTGTTTTTTTAGAGAACAAAGCGAAGCCAGTCAGGCCTCTAGATCCAGAGGAGCAAGCAAGACTAGAGCAAGGTAAGGCATGATTTTATGCTCACTTACAGCTTTGATCCGCCGCGAGGTGGCGCTATACACATTTTCGCCTCGGGAGATACAAAAAAAAATCTCTGTGGTATGAAAATGTGTATAGCGCCACGTCGCGGCCAGATCTAAGCAACAATAGCGGCTCTGATCTAACAGAGGTTATCCTTAGGGCTTAGCTTTCTAGCTAGCGGTTTCTTTGAGTTGTCTCGGACAAATACTAGTCCTGGTGCTTTGCTGATGATGTGATTGAGATCGTATTACCGGTATTGTGTCGGGCTATCAAAACCATCTATTTTGTTGTTAAATGTTAATTGTTGTCACACAATGCGTAGTCCCATACATGTGAATATGTGTTAGTTTGAAAGACCAGACTTTTGCTACCACCGCGTGTAAGATGCACCTGGACTTCGGCGTGATTTTCAAAGGAAAAAACATGCGTCTTATATGCCAGAATATACGGTAGTTGGATTTTTTTTTTGCTTCATTTGATTAAAGCCATATTACCTTAGTTCTCAAATTGCACAATCTTGCCAGTCGTTGTTTACCAGCATATGAGATTTTATTTTTAAAATGTGTCTAGTACTCCCAGTATGAGAGACCATGTGATTGAATTCATTGCACCTGACTACAGGTCAGGAGCTGTACGACCAGGCTCGAGACTTGATCAACTCAACCAATGACCAGTCTGATCTGTGAGTATTTATTCAGAATGCATATATCTAGCTCTTTGTGCGTCTTGTTCTTTAAGCAATGAGTATTGAAAAATCTATCCCACATTGCTTGCATGCTAATGTTGATGTTATTGCTATTACAATATCCCAATCTGCTGATAAATGCGTCATATTCAGCTTACCTTCGGTATGTCTACTTTGATTGGGAATAGGACTAGACACTGCAGAAGGGGGAGGAAGAATACTGGAGATGAATTTTGAGGTGTTTGTGAGCATCATTGCATTTTTTTGTGTGTGTTATGGCATGATATAGATAACATTGTGAGAATTTATTTTGAATGATTTTGTATGGAACATTAATTTCTATATGCTGATTTAAGTGTACACAATGTGATGATTGTGACCAATTTGCATGACAAAATTGATAGTCTTGATTCCAGTTGTGACCTTGATTGTTGACTGTCTTTCCTGCAGAGCGTACCGCCTCCTGGTGAAGGCAGCCTACCTCGGCCACCCTCAGTCCATGAACCTTGTGGCCTTCTCATTCCTCTTTGGAGACAAACTGGCACTCAATATCTCAGGAGCGCATGAACTCTTCAACCGGCTGGCTGATCTGGGAGACCCACGGGGACAAGCAGTAAGCCTCTCTCTCTGTTCTCATTTTGGGATAATTTCTCTTTTCCAATCTCTGGGACAATTTATTTCTCTAATTTTAATTCTATATACTAATCTCTGGAATAATCTCTTTCTGTTCTTAACTCTGGAGTAATCTCCTTCTGTCATTATCTCTCTTTGTCCTCAACACAGAAATAATTTCTCTCTGTCACAATGCTGAGATATTCTTCTTCTCTCCTTATCTCTCTCTCTGTCCCCACCTCTGGGGTAATCTCTTTCTGTCTTATCTCTGGGGTAATCTCTTTCTCTCTTTATCTCTCTCTGTCCCCATCTATGGGAAATTATTATGATGTTCTTATCTCTTGGGTAATCATTTTCTCTCCTTAGCTGTCTCTGTTCCCATCACTGGGATAATCTCGTTCTCTCCTTATCTCTCTCTGTCCTCATCTCTGGAATAATCTTTCTTTGTCATTATCTCTTGGATAATCTCTGTCCCCAAATCTGGGATAATATCTCTGTCCTCATTTCTAGGATAATCTCTCTGTCCTCATGTCTTGGATAATTTCTCTGTCTTCTTCTCTGGGATAATCTTCTTCACTCATTGTGTTGCCTGTAACAATGGAGTGGGGCCATGCGGTCTGAACGTGCTAGACTATCCATACTTCGCTACTGCACTGTGTGTTTGCTTGTCCCCCCTGCAGGGCCTAGGGTTTGTCCATGCCACAGGCATCGGAGCCAACTCCAGCCAGTCCAGGGCTCTGGTCTACTACACCTTCTCAGCCCTGGGAGGCGATGCCTTTGGGCAGATGATGATGGTAAGGGTTCACCCATGTGGCACTCCAAGGTCCCATATCACAATGAGTGTCTATATATCTGGTGGAGGTGTCGTGGTGTGGTGGTTGTGTACTGTGACTGAAGATCTCAAGGTCCAAGGTTCAATCCCAACCATGGCACTTATGTCCTTCAGCAAGATACTTTATCCACATTGCTGCTCTCCACCCAGGAGTATAAATGGGTACCTGGTAGGAGGTGGATGATTATGTGAATGATCTTGACCCAGCGCCGATATCGTGCAGCGGGCAAGGAATACTCCCCAGGGAGTGGAGATGGTGCACATATGTGTGCATGATATGTTCTTGTATCCAGCGACCAGGGCTCAGTCTCCGGACTGCGATGGGAAAGACCCTCTATAACATTTAAAAAAAAAAAAAAAAAATCGTACGATAGACCAATTTGCACCATTTGCGTCTATTGCTTGTACTATATTAAATCTGCATATCAAGAAGTTATGACAGAATTTGATCATAACTTACATCAAATATTGATCATAGCCTGTGCCCTTGTATCACAATGAGTATCTATCAATCGTACGATAGACCAATTTGCACGATCTGCGTCTATTGCTTGTACTATATTAAATCTGCATATCAGGAAGTTATGACAGAATTGATCATAAGTTGCAGCAAATATTGATCATAGCCTGTGTGGATTTGTTATTACAGTAACTCTACATTTGATTGCAATCTTAATCATGGGCTAGGATCTGCAATTTGTACATGTATCAGTGATGGTTTGTGATATAGAGATTTGCAATAGATATCTACTGGCTCTATGTGATGTCAAGTGTGATGTCCCCAGATGTCAAGTGATAAAGACTACAGGACCAGTAATGAATGTACTGCTGTCCAGCCTTGACCAAGGATCCTATTCTAATTTGATTTCAGGATTCCAGGAAGGAATCATCTCAAATTGATGAAATTATTAACATTTACCAAAATCTAGATGATGGCAGGGAAGTGATGCCATGCTTACGGCCCACAAACATTACCACTTCTTCTTCTTGCTTAAAATGTTTGTTACTACTTAGCTTGATTCATATATGATTTATGTAGTACACACGCATGATATACATGTATTCAAAATAAATTCTGACATATGCACATGTGATGTGCTGCAAAATATTTACAGGGTAGTTAAAATTGTGACTGTGGATTATTGGTATTGTAGGGCTACCGGTTCTGGTCTGGGGTTGGTGTAGCACAGAACTGTGAGACAGCCATGGCGTACTACAAGCGAGTTGCAAGTAAAGGTAAGGCTGAAGAAGCAATGGTTCTTTGGATAAGGATTAAGGATTAGGAGAAAGGTAAGGCTGAACAGTCTTGGTTTGGGGGATTAGGATTGTACATGTAGGATATGGAGAAAGCAAAGGCTCAACAAACAATGGTTCTTGGGATTATGATTGAGGATTAGGAGACAGTAATATATATCAAGATACAAAGTCACAACAGCCAGACACACCTTGTCCTTATGCCTCATATTTTTGATTATTTTACTTCTATTAATGAATTTGTGTATTTTCTGTATTTTAACGTTGATGAATATAATACTTGACTAAATTGGAGGTCGATCCATAGCACATGTACTTTAGGTCACATTATGATGTGAGAGAGACTGTGTAAACAAAATCTGAACTAGATTTATCTCTCTCTCTCCTTTAGTTGCTAACAATTCACAAGTACTCTATAAGTTGTTATTTTGGGAAGGGTTTTAATTTTGCAAATGTTAACGAAGTGCTGTATAGTTGCAAGTTTATGAACATGATAAAAGATAACCTTTAATGCATTTTGCAGTGCACTCAACATTCTTTCAGTAGTGTGTATTTAGTGCAGAAAGTAGCAAAGTATAATGCGCAGTGCATACATGCACATATCAGTGTTTCTACTAACAATCTAATGTACAGCGCAAAGCACACAGATTTGATGGTTTGCTAATACACTGACATTGTGGAAGTAGCCTCGTTATCAATTGCATAAACAACAACTCACAAGAATGTCTGGAGTCCTGCCATCTGCACAAGTATCAGCTCATACAGTGGATTGATCTCTCTCTTGCACTCTAGTTGCCGACAATGTGGGTACAGCTGGCAGTGGCATTGTGATGAGAGAGAGGCTGTTTGATGAGAATGAAGACCCGGATGTAGATGCAGGCATGTTGGACGATGATCTCATACAGTACTACCAGTTTCTCGCTGACAAGGGAGATGTCAATGCTCAGGTATGCGAGACACAGCAGTTGTCAAAACGTGTACAAAACATGAAATTATGTTTCTGACTTGTTTCTCACTTGTTTTTCATTCATTTACAGGTGGAGCACGCTATCCTTACTACTGGGTGTGTGCCTAAAATTTCTTTTTGAAATAATGGAATTAATACACATTCCTCCCCTCACTTTGTCTCCTACTGTATCTCTTTATATTTCTCTCATATCCTATTCTCCCTTTCATTTCACACACCATCATTCTTTGTTTTATTGCATCTATCATATAGTTGTAGCTGGAAATGATGTTCTATGTTCCACTTTTCATGTGCAACCTGAACTTATAGGTAGTTGTGGATGTGGATGTGAATGCTATTCTGATCCAATGACGTCATATTAAAGAAGTTAGCATGCCCAAAGTCTAGGACCCAGTTCAGGGTTTTTCCATCTTTATGAAAAAGAGCATCCCATACCCAAGAGTTGGTGCATGCACAAAGCTTCAACATGACATCATTGGATCTCGAAGCCATCAACATCTGCACAGATCTACAGCATCCTATTTTTTAAATCTGAAAACATAGTGATATAATTCCTATTATGATTGAATTATTGAGATGTTAATTTGAGTCTGTGCTTCCAATCCAACTAGGTAACTTGGAGCAATCTTGTACTACGTTGCTTGTTTGTTGACTGCTTGTTGCTGGTTATCTTCCTCAGGTGGGGCTTGGTCAGCTGAACTACCAAGGAGGCAGAGGAGTCCTTCAGAACCACCAGGTGAGACACCCAGCTCCTTCTTATGGACACGTTCATATTTGACTCAAGTTTCCTAACAATCTGTAGTCTATACAACCTCTCAAGGTTACATGTAGTTTAATTACATATATGTGAACATGGCTGTACTTGAAGTAATGCATTAGTGAGGGTATTATGTGTCTAAATTGTAATTTATCAAAATTTCATGATACTATAATATGTACAACTCAAGGAATGAAACTATAGAGCATTGATCTAAAAAAGAGAGAAAAATATGGACAAATATGTTAGTGTGAGTGGCTGGTGGCATTATGTATCCGGGTTTTCCACCCTGCCATCCCTTCGTCCTTTATACCGTATTTAGTTTTTGTGATAACTCAATTAATATTGGACACAATTTCCTCAAACTTCGCACAATCAAGATATATGACAGGAGAATAAAGTGATTAGACATTGGGTCAAATAGGGGAAGTCCTGAAATGTCACCTCTTATGTGCCAGGTCAAAATCAATTTGAAAAGAACACATCACTCACCAAAAGTAATTGATTAGGATTTGAGTCCGATAGGTCAGAGGCAGATTTATAAAATGTCACTCAATGTGATAATTTGAAAATATTTGTTAAAAAATTGGTGCGTATTTAAAATCTTGCCACTGACAGAATACAGAATAAGCTGAGATGGAGAAATGTTTAGGGCGGGTGAGGCAGTATGCAGAAAATGATTAAAGATTAGTGGCATAAAAGGATATATAGTCAAATCAAAGAGTCAATGATTTGTAGACACATAGACCCATATACAATAATTTCAGTTTCAACATGCAGTATTGGAGTAGTTGTGCATGTATGTATGACCAAAACTGATATTGTAATCAAAAGTTCGGTCCAATATTCTTTCCGGAAAAGCTATTCATATCCCCGATCTTCTTGACAAGATGGCCATGTAACTTATAAGTCCAAACTGTACCATTCTGGGATGTTACCTAATAATCCCCTCCATCTGTCATGTATACTCAACCGTTCAAGAAGTTTTTATGAAACAGATTTTGTGATCATCATAACAAGAAGTACAATGGTCCTCTTACAATCATTGTTGGTCCAAAGAGGGCCACAATGTTGGGGTGACCTGATGAAAGTTTTTATTGAAAGTGAACGTCCATTTTTTTTTTAAATCGTAAAATCTGGTATTTGGTAAATTGAAGGAAAAGGTTATTCAATATTATGAGGATGAAAGATTTCTATGATGCAAACTAGACACACCCATCAGTGAGGTTGCTGCCTGTTGATTTGTTGTCATGGTTACTGTGCTTGTCTTTCTGCAGAGAGCGTTTGCATACTTCACCCAGGCGGCTGAGGCTGGGGATGCTACAGCACAGGCCTACCTGGGCAAGGTGAGTTTGCCTTCTTTACGCTGGATTCTCACTCAATCCTAATATATTCATTTATTTATTGATTTATTAGTATTATTTTCCCAGGGTAGCCTCTTCAGTGGCTAAACATTATCATACCAGGGGGCCCTGCTCTGATATTTTTCTCAACATGGTTTGTACAAATATGTATTTTAAGATAAATGGAATATGATACAGAATAAAAAAGGATTTTTAGCAAATTGAAGAAGAAGGTCATTCTATATTATGAAGATGAAAGATATATTTATATTTGATCTGGTTCTTACAGACAATTCATTGTGAAGTAGCAGTCTCTTCAAGCCTTTAAACTTTGTATTACACAGAGTCATAGGTGTGTTTATGAATGAATAATATCATGTGAAGTGTTCTTTGTTATTTGATTCAAGTCAGCTGGTAGAGGGCTTCGAAATAGTGAAAAAATAGAGAAAAAAATAAATGGAATATCAACTTTCGAAATACTCAGGCTGTAGCGCTATAGTTTTAAAATTCCAATCATGAACAATAGTTGAAGCTACCATGGTAACAAACCAGGGAGCTTACAGTATAGAAACTGTTGCCAAGGCATTGTGATTGTTGAGCTTTGCAACATGGCCCTGTAAATTGTTTTCTTCATCCCACCTTCAAATGTTTCATATGTTTGGTAATTCAAGATCTATTTTGAGTGCCTTAAGAAGAAAGTAATTTTATTTTGATGGAGTAGGTTTAACATTTGAGAGATTATGTCTATGCATAAAACCTGTCTGTTAAAAATTTGCTTATGTTTGATATTCCCTGTGGTCTTTTTTTTTTATTTCATTGTTCTGTTAACACATTTCAACTTTGTTTTCCCTTCTCTCCTACCATAGATGTACTCTGAAGGAGGCCCTCTTGTGAAGCAGGACAATGCTACCGCTCTGAAGTACTTCAAGAAAGCTGCAGATCAGAATAACCCCATAGGCCAGAGTGGGTTGGGGTTGCTCTACCTTCATGGACAGGGGGTAGATAAAGTAAGTGAGGGGGTAGAGAGGGGGAGGAAGTGGGAGGGGAAGGGGTGATGGGGTTAGAGGTGGGTGTTTGGTGTGTGGGGAGGGGTGGGGTGGAGGGGTGAAAGCACTTCAAGAAAGCTGCAGACCAGATTAACCCCATTGGCCAGAGTGGGCTAGACAAGGTGGGTGAGGGGGTCGATTAGGGTGAGCTGGGGCTGCTCTGCTTGCATTGACAGAGGGTAAATGCAATGTGAGAGGGGGAAGATAGGATAAGGGAGGGTGTAGAGAGGGGGAGGGATGAGGGATGATGGGGTAAGGAGTGAAGTCGAGGGAAGGAGTTGGGTGGGAGGTTAGGGGAAAGGGGGAGGGATGGAGGGCTGAAAGTTCTGCAGGTAAGATACAGGGGCAGACTCGCCCAATAAGCCAACCTGGACATACAAGAGCAATTTGGGTTTCATATTTCGTAAATCAATCTATTCTAACTAGTATGATCATGCCTGTTTTATTTATATCATCCTATTCTTTAGGACTTGACGCAAGCCTTCCAGTACTTCCAGCAGGCTGCAGACCAGGGCTATGTAGAGGGGCAGCTTCACCTGGGAACCATGTATTACAGTGAGTGTGAATGTGTCTAACAAAAGCTTTGCCGACATATGAGAGTTCATTTGGTAAGGAAGTAATATAACAGCTAGGATAATAAGTGACAGGATGAGGGGCAGACCAAGGCTGTGTGGAGGGACCTGACTCTCAAGTTATTCTATTCTACTTGCTTGTGCAAATATGTGAGCACATTTTGATTGATGTGATGGCATGTTCCTTGAGTTACTCTACTTAGAATATATAAATGAATGAATTTGCAATGGACATTCACATTTACAAATCATCACATTGATCACGATATATACTTTGGTTATGGGAACGAGCAATAGCACTTGTTGAGGCTCGCCCCTGGCTGAATAATGTTTAGTAAAGTAATTGCGTAGATGGTTTGGTGATAAAGTTATATCTAGCTTTGATTTTTATTATGATAGATCAGTATTACACTATTATAGTATCATTAAGTTCATAATTTAAAATCATTTTTATTTCATCTTTCAGATTGAATGTGAAAAGTGACATAGTTAATCATCTGAATGAAAGGATGAAAGAGAGATGATATAACACTATTTAAATTTACATAGTAATCTCCAAATTGGAAGGAACATCAAATCAGATTTGGCACTTTTGTGTTTGCATCAGGTGGCCTGGGTGTGAAGCGAGACTACAAGATGGCGGTGAAGTACTTCAACCTAGCGTCTCAAGCTGGCCACATCCTAGGCATCTACAACCTGGCTCAGATGCACGCCACCGGGACAGGGGTCATGCGCTCCTGCCACACCGCTGTAGAGGTGAGCAGGAGTTGGTCCTTATGGTGACTGGTTTGAGAATTATGCCTGTGTGGATGTTGTTCAGATTATATGTATTTGTTGCTAGTGCGGGTATTGACATCGCTGTTAGTAAAAGATGAAATGGAAGCATTCATTAACATGTAGCATCTGGGAACTGGATAGTCCCTGTGTTAGGTCTATGGAAATGAGATGATCTAGGAGTCAACAGTTTAAATGAAATGTCCTTCTATAGGATTGAACAAATGATTGCATGAATGAATGAATAATGGAATGAACTATTGAATGAATGTATGATTGGATGGATGGACGGATGGATTGGTGGATTAATGGATGAATGGATGAATACATGCATGAAAGAAAGGGCAAATGAAAGAATGTAATAGATAATTGTGACAGTTCAGCGTTAATTTCTGTATGATCACATGTGATGTGATGTTGTGTTCCCATAGCTGTACAAGAACGTAGCTGAGCGTGGCGAGTGGTCGAGCCTGCTGGAGTCAGCTAGGAAGGCGTACGTCGACCGCCGTGTGCCCTCAGCGCTCATGTTCTACTCCTTCACCGCTGAGCTGGGCTACGAGGTCGCTCAGAGCAACGTAGCTTATCTCCTCGACAGAGGTGAGAGATAAAGGGTTTTGATACAAGATGCTTTAAGAACTGCAGTACAGTACCGAAAAGTGATGTCATATGAGCATGTTGTCAAGACAACTGGCTCTATACCATAGAGCTATATTAATGAACTGGAGGGCGTAGTTCCTATTCCGCTAACGTAACGCTGGCGTGCTGCATGGGGGAGCGGCAGCCATTAGCAAAGAGGGCAACGGAGGATGAAGTACACGGATGTAACCCACAACAGCGCAGGAGTTTCAATGCGGAAGTACACAATCAAATTGACACTTATATTCATTATGTATGGTTGTATCGGACGTCGAGCCGTACATACCAACATTTTTGGATTGATAATTTAAATAGCACTATTTCTATGAAATCAAAGGGTAAAACACGTCACAAGCCTTATTTACCGTATCAACGAAAATCAGCAACAAATCTAGTTTCTGAACAAGTTCTACAGCTTCCTACACTCGGGTCCACAGAAACAATACAGCATTCGCATCTTGATCGGTGGCATACATGGCACAACTCAATCGGCAGTACGCCCAAGAGTTGTTCCTTTCATTCAGCTCGCTTTGTGACCCTGACAAGACCTCTGACAGGCAATGCAGACGTGTTTTATAAACTAGCATAACTCGAGCATATGTTACCTATTTCTTACAAAAGTCTTTAAAAGGAATACTTTAAACCTGCCAACAAAATCGGGGGATAAATGTTGTGGAAACTGTCCCTTTTTACAACAAAATATCATTGAGCCCGCTAATTTAAGCCATAGCTGCATGGAAAATTGATATATCTAGCTGAAAATTTACATTTTGGGGGTGATTCGTGTTTGATCGGGTCAAGATCGCACTTTCCCCCCTACCATCTCAGAGTACGCAGTCCCATATCCTTGTTTTCATGTAATATGCTTGAGTTGTTATGTGTGTGTGTAAACGCTGTGAAGCGTATGTGAATGGTGCGAGCGTGAAAGAGATGGAGATAGTGAGTGTGTGAGAGAAATAGAGAGATAAGGAGAAAGAGTGTGAAAAAATTATTTGAGAATTCTAGTACCTACATCTAGGCCAAACTGACTCTTGTGTTCTCTACTTTTTTCACTTCCCCTCATGACATTTCTGGATCACTCACACACTCATGTTATTCTCAATATATTTTTCTCTCTACATTCCCCTCCTCATGCCCACCATCTCTCTCCCTTCTTCTATTTCAAATGTTTGTCCATATTTCTCTTTATCACCTTATTTCTCTCCTTTTATAATCATCTTCTCTCTCACAAGACTATAGTGATCACAATTTTGACTTTTATTAACACTAAGCATATTGATAAAAGTTTGAGAAGAAACCTTAGGTGTGCACCCAGTAGTAAGGATACGATACCATGCTCCATCCTGTAAATCAATTTTAAAAAACATGGGATTTGAAGCTGCATTTACTGCTTACCATCAGACACGACGGTTATTAGTGATCACAACCCAAGATTCTCATTCATTCCGACTAATTATATTCAGTAGTGTGCTGCATGTATAATTGAGCTAGAGGATTGAGCATGCCCTCATTACTACTGATATACCTAAGTTTTCCTTCCGAACTGGAATTCGCCAAGAAACAAAAAGCCCTTGCCCTTTATAACTAGCTTGATATATATCGTACAATAAATTTTTAAAAAAATGATTTTAAAAAACATGGGAATTGATGCTGCATTTACTGCTTACCATCAGACACGACGGTTATTAGTGATCGCAACCCAAGATTCTCATTCGTTCCGACTAATTATATTAGGTAGTGTGCTGCATGTATAATTGAGCTAGTGGATTGAGCATGCTCTCCTCACTACTGATGTACCTAAGTTTTCCTTCCGAACTGGAATTAGCCCAGAAACAAAAAGCCCTTGCCCTTTATAACTAGCTTGATACATATTGTACAAAGTATTTATGTGCTATATGGAAAAAATGTGAAACATGAAATCTTTAGTACGAAATCATTATCAGCCACATCTACAATACCAACAAGAAAACATTCCAGTTAAGCAAATGATTCAAAAGTTCTTTACAAAGTTATTTAATTCGTCCAATAAGTACATAGTCTATGGTCAGGGGTCGTGGTCCACATGTTAGATTATGGATTAGAAAATGAGTTTGGAAATTGTTTTGCACAATAGACTCCAGACTAAAGGCTAATGAAGACAACAACAGTGCGACTCTGTTACTGGCTAAATCACATGACCCAGTCGTTGAATTTTAGCAAGAAAGAAATATCTAATTCCCGGAAGTAGGCTCTTACGACTGCAGAATTGTGGCAAAATTGTTTCATCTGTTAGTGGCCATACGGCTATCAGAATCACCAGCACAATGATTACAGTCTGTGCATGCTATCATCGCATGACTGAAAACTGGTCTTGTCTCGCATGTTGTTGTCCTGATGAAGAACGCGCTCCACCATACCCGGGTTGGGACAGCAAATCCAAGAGGGATGTCATTTAATGCCAGCTGGCTGATGCGAGTGGTCAAGACGGATGGACTACACCGAGAGAAGTCCTGGCAGCTTGATGAACGATCCTGAGCCATACAATGAAGAACAAAGGAAAATTATACATTGTTTTAGTAAAGCTTGGCTAGGCTACAATTTATGTTGCTTTTCAGGATCAGCTTTTAACATTTTAAGTTTTACCTTCGTATTGTAAAATTATAGAGCCGATAGGCTATAAAGCCATTATGATTTCTCGACCTTCGAGTAGGCCGAGTTGGTAATCATTTAAGAGTGATTCAAAGAAAACCCATTGGCATTGCCAGGTTTCATACTTTCATTGCATATTAAAATATATGTCGAGCAGCCATGCTAGTGAGTCTGAGACTGAGAAATGAAGTTGAGGGTACATGAACACAAATCTCACTCGGCACTCAGCATGTTCAGAAATGGTGCTGTGTTTGATCATCAAACAATAATATGCAACAGAAATGCACGTGTTTGTATGCGTTCTTGAAATAAATTGTTCATTAATATGTACAGCATTGCTGTATGGGAACATTGGTGAAGTGATTGATGCAATGAGATTCTCATGCCTTGGCCTTACTGCGACCAGCCGGGAGCGGGAGCAGCAACGGGCCTCGGCCGTAGGTCACTCAATAGTCAAGCCTAAGGCTATGACTCTCAATATGGCGAGGCCAAGACTTGAGTCCTGACTACTTAGACTTGCATTGGATTTCAGATTTTAAACTTTGAATCCCGGTTGTTCCACAAAGTACACCACGATTTAAAGATCAAAATCATTTCAAAGTACGCCTATTTGCAATGACATCGATGAGGCCAAATTCAATCCCGGAAATTCAAGTGCCCTGTCTGAAAGAATGCTAGCCTGACTCACGTCACGAAACCTAGCGAGAAACTGCCACCAAAGAACAATTTCTTTTAGTTAAAAGAACGTCCGAAATACTTACTTATGGAAAGATGTATCCTTCACTCCTTTCTTCCGAAACTTGCACAACTTTGAGGCCTATCTGCCTATACGGCGATCAAAGCTCAGTCGGTCGGTGTGGTACACTTTGCTTTTGCTACAGTAACTGCAACGGGTAGCGGTCACGAACAGCGCTGGTTGCCCTCTTTGCTAATGGCGGCGGCTCGCCCTTGTGGGCATGGAGTCACGTGATCACTGCGCCCTCTCATGTCTTAATGTAGCTCTATGCTCTATACAGATCTGTGGTTATAGTGAGGACTCTGATTGGGAGCGTCCAGCAGTAGCCTGTGAGACAATGTTGGATCAGTGAAGCTCGCACTTGAGTGATGCTGTTAACAACCAGAAACTTGCTTAACTATTGATATGACAACACCACATCGGTACTCTATTCTGTTAAGATCTTGATGGTGAGGGATAGTTGTGGCATTGTTTATGAGCTGTAATCAAAACACAAATTATCTGTCAGACATCATCACCTGGCTCAAGATTTAGTGAAAATCTATCATCCATCATTTTGACATAATTCTATACTGGTATACTGATATCAAACAAGAATGGCACATCATGGCAGAACAGTGTTGCAACTGTCCCATTACTTCTCATCATATTTATAAACATGTACTTAAATGTAGAAATACTGGTGATGAAACAAATGGAAAGAACCTCATTTTAACTTTTAGTTGCAGTACTTAGGCATTATTAATGCGGACAAAACAAATTGGTTATGTCTGCAAAATGAACACACTACATTCAAGCAAATCAGTGAACTATATTCAGTAAGAGATAATATTGAAGATGTGATATTTTTTGGGTATATGACCAGTACATTTTGTATTTGTTGTTGTTGTTTCAGGTGAGGTGAGCATGTTTGGCTTCAATGAGACGTACGAGAGAGCTCTCCTTCACTGGCAGAGGGCTGCTGCTCAGGGTAAGACAACAAGGAATACTCCCCAGGGAGTGGAGATAGTGCACATATTTGTGTGGATGATATGTTACCGTATCCTGTAACAGGGCTTTTATTGTAACATCATTGTTACTTCAGCCTGCAAACTGCAATAGGGACAAACTCATATTCCTTCAAAATAAAAAAAAATAACACAATACAGGCACCTCTTTGAGTGCAGCATTGGTACTCTATAGGACAATGGAGTTGCCCATGACTTGTTTTGATCAAAATTGTGCATTCTGACTCTTAAAATGTCCTGATCCTATCCATAGAATCTTGCACTGAGTTATCCATTAAGTCGCCACATCCTGATAATGTACGTAATGATCTGCAATAATTGAAACATTAATATAGATACACATCCATTCATCCTTTTTGTTGCATAAAAATGTCATAATGTTACCTCTGGCAAGTGCAGTGAGATTACTGGTATGCTGAACTTATCTATTCAAAGATGTTGACTTAATTTAGCTCAGCCTTCGTAATTGGTAGACTTGATTTCAATCTGGTGCAGCACTTTGAAAATGTATGCATTATGTAGCCTCAAGCTTAATTTTACATTTAGAAAAGACGCTGAATCCATGATGAAAACTATAATGTAGTAGTACAGTAGCATGTTTTTATGCCTCATTTGAATTGTACACCATTGTGCACTTTCATACTTCACAAATTGATCTATATTTTGTTCTAATGTTTCATGCAACTTTTGCAATGTTAACAAACGTTTATGTCTGCAAAATGAATAAATTGATTTTAAGGATATCAGTGAATATGTCACTTGAGTCTTATTATATTGGGCTTAATTTGTAAAGTGGTTGAATAGTCTCAATAATGCAAGATACTAATGAGGAAGGAAAGAGGAAGAAAAATAGATTTATTTGCAGGGATTTTTTTTCCAAGCCTGGGCCCTGTCTCAAAATGAATTGTGATTGATCAGAATCGATTGCAAGTCCAATGCCCCATATCTTATGTACAGAGTTACGATTGATATCAATTGCAAGTCTGTATAGTTGCGATCAGTCGCAATTCTTTATAGGATAGGGCCCTGATATCATGGAACCTTGATTTTTTCCCCCATTTTTCCTTATGAGGAAAAGAACCTTTCCACAGGGGATTCTGTTGTTCATGTGTTGTTGTTATTTTTATTTTGCATTGCTGGGGCCGAATCACCCGGAGCCCCCTGTTACATTTTTTTTTACTGGTAAATGTTAAATGATTTCACCCTGAAATTATTTTGGTTTCATTAAAAGGAGACACATGAAAGAAACATAATAGTGAAGGTTTTAACGAAAATCAATCAAATGAAAAGGAAGTTTTGAAATTTCATTTTAATTTAAATTTTAAATTTAATTTTAAAGTTTTGATTTTGTGACGTCATGTGCGAGGTGCTCTCCCATATGTTGTGAACAATTTTTTTTCGAAAATGTTTATTTCCTCAAAAAGATATGAATTCTTTTATCTGTGCATTTGATACATCATTAGAAATTTGTCTGAAAAATATTATGTCATCAAAAACAGAGAAAGAGCAATTTATGGAATTATTCTGTACACAACATATAGGAGAGCACCTCAGTCGTGACGTCACAATATCAAAACTTTAAAATCTAAAAACTACCTTTCCTTTGAACGATTTTTGTCAATCCTTCAGTAATATGTTTCGTTCATGTGTCTGCTATTATTGAAACAAACATAATTACAAGGTGAACTATCCCTGTAAAGAGTTGCGAGCTTGACCTTAAGTAGAGCTTACGATAACATACGACTCTTTCTTTCTATGTGTTTTGCGACAGGGTACACCCATGCGCGGGTGAAGCTTGGAGATTACCACTACTACGGCTATGGGACTGACGTGGACTATGAGACAGCTGCTCTGCACTACCGCCTGGCCTTTGAGCAGCAGCACAACGCACAGGCCATGTTCAACCTGGGATACATGCATGAGCAGGGCTTGGGACTCAAGAAGGTAGGGACAAACTGAATGATCACAACATCTTCAAATTGGCAACATGCTGAATGATCACATTATCTTCAAATTGGCAACATACTGAATGATCACATTATCTTCAAAATGGCAACATGCTGAAAATGCTGGGAAAAAAAATCACATATGAAATGATCCCTATATCTTCAAATTGGCAAAATGCTAGGAATGTTTAAATCACAATTTTGATTTACAATGGAATTAGAGTTTGGGTAATGTGTGCAATATTTCCAGTATCTGGATCAGATCAGAGACCAGAAAAAACACAAAAAGAAATAAGAAATGCTAGGAATGTTTAAATCACATTTTGATTGACAATGGAATTAGAGTTTGGGTAATGTGTGCAATATTTCCAGTATTTGGATCAGATCAGAGACCAGAAAAAACACAAATAGAAATAAGAAAGAAAATTGGTTTGATCATGATATTTCTCAGCCTTTCACGTTAAACCCATGTGACATTGTGTTTCAAGGTTTGTGATTGATATCCTGCTTAAATTGCAAAAGGCAAGGGAAAGCATAAACAATTGAAAGGTTACATCTGCTCTCCAGTCTGTTCTGGTTTTATGAGTGATTTGTGTTTGTGTATTGTGTGGTGTGTATGCAAACATTTGTGTATGAAACATACAGGGCTCACTACTCATATGCTAGTGTAATATCAAGCATTTGAGCACAATCCCCCAGCATTAGTGGTCATGCACACTTTCCTTCATTTATTTACATATATGTTGCTTTGGCACTATATGTAGCTCAGTCAGATCTATTTTCCAGTTCTAGGCATCTTTGATGGCATATAAGTCAAATCAGCGTACATGTTGTCAAAGGAAAAATTACACTCCCACCCAAATTTATTACCCAAAAGACCAACATCTCATTCCATATTTTTGTCAACTGGTCTGGAAATTGAACTGACTCCTGGGGTTAGCCCTGGTCAGGAATGATTCAGAATTTACTGACAACAAATTCAGTGAAAAGTCTGAAAAATCTCTGATTAAAAAAAATGTATGTGTCCAGTATTTAAACTGCAATAAAACTTCTTGAGTCAACGAATCCATAAAGTTAGAGTAAATAAGAGTAAATACCCAGGGCCTGCCACTAAGGTATGGACCCAAGACAGAAAAATCAAAGTCAGGACACAAAATAACAGTTCTGAGAAACAATGGACAGAGCATTGTAAAACATAAATATGATGCCTGTAGACTCTGTCCTCGACTTAATGAAATGTTTGTAGTAGTAAGTGACCCCCCCCCCCCCCCACAAGCTCCACCAATAGAGGGCGGCTTTTCCCACAAAATGCTTCACATGCTATGCTATTAAGCCTTTTGAGGACTCCCTATCCCAATTCCAATATGATATGGATGAGACTGCACCATGATAAATCCTATGTTTACGGGCTAAGAACGAGATATCACTCAATCCCTTCTCAAAACAAATCTTGGAAATAGTGACCAACCGGGCATGACTTGAAGTCAAGATCTTAAACAAATATATGAAAATATGCATGGTTTTAAAAGCTTTATTATCTATCAAAGCAGAGAAATGAGAGAATCCGATTGATGAACGTTGGCGGAAAGTCAATCAAACCATAACAAAGTTCTGAGACTTTTTAAGGTTTACATACCAACCAAATCCTGAATTTTTTTTTAGAAAAAAAAAATGAACAGTATTCATACCTTGTGAAAAAGAAAATAGGAATATAAGTAATGAAGGATTCTGAAATTGCATGAATATTTATTGTGAATCTTTAGGGGGGGGGGGGGTTAGAGAGAGGGTAATATCAGGCGTATTTGAATTAAACTTAAAAGCAGGAAAAACACAATTCAGTACATATTTGTAAAAAAAAACCCAATAACTGAATGACAACACAAGATAGATAAGATTTGTTGAAAATAATCAGCAACCCAGAAATTGTGGATTTCCAATGTCCCCTGTCTGTCAGTGGTGGATGGGATTGTGTCTTTTTAATGCCTTGTGCGCAAAAGCAATTTCTGATGTCCCTTAAAGATGGCCTGTCTCTTCTACAAACATCTGCAAACTTCATGAAAGTTTGCACATATTTAGCACGTATCTTTGGGATACCAACTGTGAAATTTTAAGGTCAGAGGTACTATAACTCCCGTAGAATAAATGAAAATCTAAAGATCTAGTTTTCACTGAGATTTGACTATTTTTGTGGTAGGAAAAAAGAAAACTCGATCAATTATCAAAGATTATTTCCTCAAAACCGAATATAGCGCGCTATCGATTCCAGGGATAGGTTATATAGCCACTCTCTCTCAAATGATGAAAAAATCAGGGAACTTTCAGAATTCTGTCAGCTGAAGGGACAGGCTACCTTTAAAGGTTCACCAGTCTACTAGTATGTTCTCCAAACCATCTGCTTTTATTCTACTTTCCCTGTCATGTGTTTCCTGTCATGCGTCTGTCTCGTCCTGTTTGGCCATAAACTTCCATATTCTAGATTTATTGGACTTCATAGCTTGCATTCCAGCCAAGTTTGTTTATTATCTGACATTTTATGCCCAAGTAGGGGACAGGCAGATCAAAGACAACCCACTAATGTCCAAACATTCTGGCGGTGATCAATCTTTCTTGTCATCCGTGCACCTGTCCTTAGTGTACGCATAATGCCTTGTCCATGCACATGTGTGCACCTGATTGCCTGCAGGATGATTTGCATGTTACTGTCATCAGCACATGATGTGCAATGTAAAAGCAGCAACATATTTATTCAAATTAAATTCAAGTTTGTTTTTATCAATGCAAAAACATCAACAATTTTGTTTTAAATCAATCCATGTTTTAATTTTTTTTAATTGAAGTCGGCAAAATGTTATTTGGATTCAATTTAAGTTTTATTTTCATCATTGAAAAAACAGAAGAAATGCATTTAATGAAGTACAAAAAATGGACCCCTACAGAAATTAGCACAAGGCTTGAAGTATTAGGATGCACTTACCGGTATACAGAATAACTGTAACAGAGAAATAAATACATGTACTACAGTAAAAGTTGTTTTGTTATGCACATACTATACATCAAAAGCTGACACACACATACACACACACACACCCACACACACGCCCACACACACAAACACACACACACACACACACCTACACCTACATATATAAAGTGCACACATAAACACACACATGCGCACACTCATCATGTTACGATCATCGAACTTAATCATTTTGAATGCCACATACTCTTCATCAATCATCCTTGAAATTACATTTCAACTACTTCATCTTGAATTGTATGCAGAGCTTTTGCCAGTTTAATATCTAGTCAGAATGCACTAGTAGGTATCACTGGATATGATTTACCCTGAAAAGTGGTTGAGAGAATGAATAAAACCATACTCACACTCTCATTCACACTTAGAATATGGGAATAGCTTGCAAGTGGCATGCACATTTTAACTACCTCATCTAATTTCTGTGAGGGAGAATCTCAACAGTGAGACTAGGGCGTTACAGAGATTAGGCTGCCCAGGGAGATCTTCCGAGGATTTACTGATAAATGCTTATTAAATATGGTGGTATTATTGTCACACATCTTCCCACTCTTACTGTCATATAAATGTAAGACCTTTTTGAAAAGGCAAATCAAGGCTGTCTATGTATTATTAAAGGGTATCTTTTTTACATTTTAAAATACCGGTATGCAATTTTTTAAAAGTTCTAATGACATGTGCACATGCTATGAATTTGGCATTTAAACAATGCATGTTTTAAAGCCAGAAGTTGCCTGGAGAACCCATTTAATAACCACTTCCCCCTCACTTTTGCAGACTTTGATATTTTTAATCATGAAGGATTACTCCCCTCATTGCGTATTCATTGAGAGACTGTGATACAGAGTGTTGTACCGCCCCACATGTACTAAACCAAGTAATCATCAGGGCAGGCTTGGTGTGATTACTAGATTAGTCTTCAAACTTTTATCAAATTCATTATCAAGGAAAAGTAGATTGTGTTTATAGCCATATAATTGCTTTTGTAAAATGGAGCGGCATCTAGGGATACCTGGATCTCTCTAGGTGCCGTATCATGTGACATAGAGTGCCACAACTCTTTGTTCTGAGTTCTTCGTATGGGCACCTTGTCATGGTTAACAGCCCTTACTCTGCTCATTAGTCAGTCAGGCTGCATGTCCAATTATTTTCCTTCTCTCCCTCCTTCGTTTTCCCTCTATCTTTCCCTTCAATGCCAACTTTCCGAGCCACCTTTATGCTTCTAATATCTAGCTGACATCTTTGAATCATACAAATAAAGCTGATGACTCTTAATTGATTACTCTAGCATTATTTCAAGAATGCTTTATGGTAAAAACTTGAATCAAACTCTCCACAATCGTACACAGCCTGTACGTTCTTTTAAAATGTACAGTAGTTCGAGCATGAAATATTCATAATAGTTTGCGTCTAGCTTATATAGTCTTTCTAAATGCCATGAGGGGAGTTGCTGTCTTATGGGCCTATTTGAATTGTTTGAAATTTGTGAGATTGACTTGATTAATATAAGACCTCATTTCATGAATAATAATAATACTTATACTAATTGAAGGATTCTGATTGTGGAGAGAAAGTTTTAAATCCATTCTCAGGGAATTTTTCCTTTTTTCTTACGGTGTTCACAATATACGCCTTACAACTATATTCCCGGAATTACTAAACAGATAAGTAGAGATATATCTAGATATAAACTGGCACATGTCTTGTTTCTCCTTTGTTTCTAATTTTGCATCTATCTTTCTGAAATGGAGATTTACATGTTATGCCCTCTTTTATAGATTTCAGAAGCAATTTGAGAAACTCAAAGTAGGGTGCTCTCTAATCCCTCTACAAATTACATCCAGCTGAATTTTTCATTCCAATTATCTTGATACTTATGAATTTACTGGAGTAATACCATAAACAACAAGGTGGTTCGCGAACCACGAGTCTCGCCTGATTTCGCAATCAATAAACAGCTAATTTTTTTTTCAAATACTTAAAATGGTGCCGAGATGACCTTTGACCTCATCATTCTCATCAACACACATGGTATTACCCAAGTATCATTTGTACAAAGTATGAATACAATTGATCCAGAAATAACAAAAAATGAGAGGAAGTTAAACTAAAACTTAAGAACAAGCCCTTCCACATCTGTGCCAAGTTTGATCCGACCTGAAATAAAGAAACGTCCTTTAGTTTAGAAATAACCTAAAAAATGATTGACATGGCCTCATTTTATTTGACCTTTTGACCCCATCAGCATCATCTATTTATTCATTCAGTTTTATTGTCTCGCCCACCGGAGGTGAAGGCGAGACTAAGGGATCCAAATGGCGTCCGTCCGTCGTCTGTCCGTCGTCCGTCCGTCGTCCGTCCGTCGTCCGTCGTCCGTCCGTCGTTCGTCCGTCGTCCGTCGTCCGTCACAAATGTTAAAGTTTACCTGCAAGACTCTCTTATGATCCATAACTTGGCAACTGTTACAGCAATGGCAGCCACACTTGGTTGATAGAAGCACTAGGGGTATCTTCATGTTATGGTGTTGTCAGAGGTCATGTGATGATGTCAAAGGTCATTTGAGGTCATATATTAAAGAGTATGTGCAAGACTCTTTTTCTATGTTAAAGTTTACCTGCAAGACTCTCTTTTGACAAATAACTTCACATAGGTTGCTTGGATTACAACCTAACTTGGGTCATAGATGCACTGGGGGTACCTTCATGTTATGGTACCGTTGGAGGTCACAGGATAAGGTCAAAGGTCATTTGAGGTCATACGTTAAAGTTTACCTGCAAGACTCTCTTTTGACAAATAACTTCACATGGGTTGCTTGGATTACAACCTAACTTGGGTCATAGATGCACTGGGGGAACCTTCATATTATGGTGCAGTTGGAGGTCACAGGATAAGGTCAAAGGTCATTTGAGGTCATACGTTAAAGTTTACCTGCAAGACTCTCTTTTGACAAATAACTTCACATGGGTTGCTTGGATTACAACCTAACTTGGGTCATAGATGCACAGGGGGTACCTTCATGTTATGGTGCTGTTGGAGGTCACAGGATAAGGTCAAAGGTCATTTGAGGTCATACGTTAAAGTTTACCTGCAAGACTCTCTTTTGACAAATAACTTCACATAGGTTGCTTGGATTACAACCTAACTTGGGTCGTAGATGCACTGGGGGTACCTTCATGTTATGGTACCGTTGGAGGTCACAGGATAAAGTCAAAGGTCATTTGAGGTCATACGTTAAAGTTTACTTGCAAGACTCTCTTATCACACATAACTCATCACATGTTGCTACAATGGCAATCAAACTTGGATGATGGATGCACTGGGGGCACCTGCATGTTATTGTGCTGTAAGAGGTCACATGATAAGGTCAAAGGTCATTTGAGGTCATACATTAAAGTTTACTTGCAAGACTCTTGGTGAAGGCTTCCTAACTTGTGCACAGAATTGTGTGAGGGATACAATTCTTTTGCGTAGCAACGGAGATCGCGATATTTCTGGTTATTTTCGCAAGTGGGCGAGACACAATATTGCTAATGCCTTGTTTAACCAGGTTAGCCCTTTGAGTTAAATAACTGCTCGAAGGCCATGTCCATCATTTTTTAAGTTTTTTTTTTTTCTAAACTAAAGGATGTTTCTTTATTTCAGGTCAGATCAAACTGCTCATGAAGAGACACATGAAGACACACACACACCCAAGGATCATTTGTACCAAGTGTGATCACAATTGATGCAGAAATAAAGAAATGAGACCAAGCTAAACAAAACGGCCTCATTTCATGTGACCTTTTGACCCCTAGATGACCTTTGACCCCATCATCCTCATGAATTTGATCACAATTGATGCATGAATAAAAAAAAATAGGAATTTTTGTAACAGACCAACAGACCAACAGACAACAGACTAAAAGGAAAAGTGATTACTAGGTCTCTGCCGAACTTTGTTCAGGTGAGACAAAAAGTAGCTAAATCTTTCTTTTGTAGCCACTGATTTTGTAGCCACTGATTGGTGCGATAGAAAATAAATACATGTTATTTACATCCTCCACATCCGATCTTTTGCAAGTTCCCCTTTCAAAGAAATCGTGGGTAGAACAGGCCCTTGCTCAGGCAGGGCCAACCCTGTGGAATTCTCTTCCACAGAGTTTGAAAACCCTAATGTCAGTGACCACCTTCTAGGGCAACCTAAAGACATACCTATTTAATGGTGCTTTTTGGCATACAAACATTTATGTTTTAACTTGTTAAGTTCGTACCTGTATGCAATTTTTTTTTCTTTTTTCTGAAGTGCCTTGAGCATCTAATTAAGATGGAAAGTGCACTATATAAATTCTATGTATCATTATTATTATTATTATTTCAACTGAAGAAAGGTAATCCACAAAGGGAAGAAGTGATACAAATTGTGTTTTTGATTAGAGGAGAGCTGCAACACGTCAAAGAAATAAAATGATTTGTTTGTGTTTATATTGCTGAAGGATATCCATCTTGCCAAGCGGTTCTACGATATGGCTGCAGAGGCCAGTGCAGACGCCTACGTGCCTGTCATGCTGGCCCTGTTCAAACTAGGAGCCGTGTATGCCTGGGAGTACATCCATGAGGTAAGACTATCTTAACGATGTGAAATATCAGGATATTTCAATCCAGTATAGAGTACCGAAGTGGTGTCGTCATATGAGCAAATTGTCAAGAGACAATTAGTTCTAAAAAAACTCACTCCAGTAAAAGGTTTAGCATCCAATATTGTCTATCGGGCTTGTGTCCGGAATTCCCAATTAGAGTCCCCGTTTAGAACCAGTTGTCTTGACAATAATGCTCAAATGATGTCACTCTTCGGAATCTATATGAAGTACTAGCCTTGTTCAAACTAGAAGCAGTGTATGCCTGGGAGTACATGCATGAGGTTAAACTATCTTCACGATGTGAAATACATTTATCAGGATATTCAAATCCAGCGTAGGAAATAATAACCTTGTTCAAACTAGGAGCTGTGTATGCCTGGGAGTACATGCATGAGGTAAGACAATCTTTACGATGTGAAATATCAGGATATTCTAATCCAGCATATGAAATAATAACCTTGTTCAAGCTAGGAGCGGTTTATGCCTGGGAGTACATGCATAAAGACAATCTTCACGATGTGAAATATCAGGATATTCAAATCCAGCATATGAAATAATAATCTTGTCCAAGCTAGGAGCTGTATGTGCCTGGGAGTACATGCATGAGGTAAGACAATCTTCACGATGTGAAATATCAGGATATTCAAATCCAGCATATGAAATAGTAATCTTGTTGAAAATAGGAGCTGTTTATGCCTGGGAGTACATGCATGAGGTAAAACAATCTTCACGATGTGAAATATCAGGATATTTCAATCCAGTATACGAAATACTTGCCTTGTTGAAAATAGGAGCTGTGTGTGCCTGGGAATACATGCAAGAGGTAAGACTATTTAACCCTAATACTCCCGGGGTATTTCAAAGCTTGTTATTACCGGGGGGGGGGGGGGGGGGGGGGGGGGGGCCATTATGGCCCCCCCCTGAGATCTTGGCCATGGGTCGCCCGATTGCTTCAAAATTTTGCACAAGGGTAAAGAATTATGTAATCTACAAAATTGTATAGCTAAATTTACGAAAGTCCTTTTATTTTTTTTAACTAATTAATTTATGCTAATTTATGCGAGAAATCATAGATTTGGGTATTTCTCACTAAATAGAGCCTCAGGAATAGCAATTTTTGGTACAAATGTCTTTCATAACTCCCTCATCAATTCTTGAAAGAAAAAGATAGGTTGTGGTAATTATTTCTTATGTATTTTATTGTTTTTCAATTTTCTTATGTATTTCTTTGTTTTTCGTCAAGATTCAGATGCGTATGCGTGGGTGTGAATGTGGGTGTGTAGGTGTGTGTGTGGGTGTGTGTTTGTGTGTGTGTGTGTGGTAATTATTTACACTATTTGAAACAATGATAACACTTATTAGAAAAGTATTTACATAAATTGGAAAAGCTCCTGATTTTATCCATAGGGTTATACACAGTCACATAGAGAAATAGCGAAATTTCAGTGACATGTGTTCGGTAAACGTAATCTGACACCCGCACGGTAGGTTCGATCGCCATAAATTTGGTATCAAAATGTGCGGGAAGGATCAGAGAAAAAAGTCAAGAAATTTCGTTTCGAAATATTGAGGCGTTAGGAAGTACCGACAAAACTTCGACAGGGGAGGGCCATAATGGCCCCCCCCCCCCCGGGAGTATTAGGGTTAAAAGTGGTATCTTAATGATGTGAAATAACAGGATATTTTAATGCAGCATATGAAATACTAGCATTGTTGAAACTAGGAGCTGTGTATGCCTGGGACTACGTGTATGAGGTAAGACTATTGAAAAGAGGTATTTTCGCGATGTGAAATATCAGGATATTTTAATCCAGTATATGAAATACTAGCATTGTTGAAACTAGGAGCTGTGTATGCCTGGGACTACATGCAGGTATTTACGCGATGTGAAATATGACTTTTTTAATCCAGTATATGAATACTACCCTTATTGAAAATGGAAGTGGTGTTTGTTTGGGAGTACATGCTTGATCCTCATGAAGTGATTCTCTTAAACATGTTCAAAATAGAAGTTGTGTGTATGCTTGCTCGTGGCATATTATTCACAGTGTGAAAGATGATTTGAAATGATGATATCTAAATCTATGTAAGTTAATTGAAATAGCCATAACTAAACTCCTTCTTAGTGTGTGTGGGCCATGTTATGGTCGCTGTCTCGTAGTCCTCCCTGGTTATTCCTGGAATCTTGTTCTGATCTGTTGCTACTGATGTCAGAGTGAAGCATTGAGCTGAGTATTGAGATGATCGGCATCTATGATGATGATGTTGTATAGATGTATATTACTGACAACAAGATTCAGCATAATTGCAGTATGTCTGGAACTAATCGCTTTCTGAGTTGATGTAATAGAGTTGTTATCCTCATCTTCCATGTGATGAATTCAGAGCTTCGAGGGGTAAGGGGTGGGGGTCGCGGGGGGGGGAAACTAATCCTCTATATTTAATTCAGAGCGCCCCCCTCCCAACTTTGCCAAAATTGGTTAAAAATTGGGGGGGGGGGGGGGGAGGTGGGGAGCTAATCCTCTATATTTAAGTCAGAGCCCCCCCCTCCCAACTTTGCCAAAATTGGCTAAAAATTGCCCCAGATTGATATTTTCACAATAAATCCAAATCCAATGAGGCAACTCCAACTAAACATGATACAGAGATATATAACTTCATGGAAATAGATGGAGACGTATGGGGAGTAATTGGAGCAAGTATTTTGAGCATTGGTTGGATCAGTGACGTCTTTGGTAGAGATCATCAAATCTGTATTGTGATACAAGAGGTGTGTCTTCATCAACCAGATCAGACAGAATAACGAGCTAGTTTGTTGATCTGGGGAACTAGCCTGAAGTTGCAATCGCGTCTTCATTGGCTTGAAACTCGGATACGTAAGCTTGAAACTTATGAATTATCCCGATGTGCTCACATACGCAGTGTGCGACGGGAATAGGCCACGACCGCATGGCTTTGGTTGTGAGCTCGCATTCACGTATGTATTAAAATCTAACGTAAACAATGCCTCGTGCGCGCTGATGCATGCCGAGATCGAGAAATTTTCAGGCTAATGGAGACAAGCTAGTTTGAGCTAGTTAGTGAGCTAGCTCCATCTAGCCCAAGATTTCTTGGGAAATTTTCTCGACGAAATAGCTAGCTATTTCGCCTGATGTGGCTTATGAAGACGCAAATAACTAGCTATTACGCGATCTGGCTAGGCTATTCCGATCAGAACTAGCGCGCTATTGAAGATGCACCTAAAGAGTGTTTGTTTTTTTCTCTCCATTGAACAAGCAAACAGGGAATATTTTGCCTTGACTTGCTTGCCTCAGGGTGCATCCTATCCTATGCTGTAAGCCGGGCTTCTTCTCTTAATGCGGCTGGTTACTCAACACGAAATATCAAGCCTCCTCTAGGGTCAGGGAAGGTGGGTCACTGCCAGACTTTCATGTATATTACCAGTTTTTAGACACGTTGTAAAGACTGGTCTGTGCATCGTGATCTTTGAAAAACAACTTTCTACAATAAGGGTATTGGTTTGTTTATGTATGGTTGGGTTGCTGTTGTTGTTTTTTGGGTAATATAAGTCATGCTTGTGGATGTTTATCACCAGTGTAGACATATAGTTACAACTCATCTGTACTGGATCTAAAGAGGTTGCATGCTGTGATCTCTGAGGAACTTGTATGTACGAGTTGGAATGAACTTTGAGAGTGTTTGTACATCTCATGTGGGAGATAGAAGGATGAAAGTCACTCTACTGGATGTGTTCCTCATGAACAATACAATGTTTTCTTGACTGTGTATGTGGGAGATGGGTGATGCAGGATAGTATTAAAAAAAAACACTTCCAGATGTTTTCCCATATGAGAATGAAGATGCTTCCTTGACTGTGACTGTGTGGTGAGGAAGGTGGGGGTGGGGAACTAACTATGGTTATGGAGTTCATTCACATTAGAATTTGTATTTGATTTGATGAACATGCTGGCAAGGGATACATCGAGTGCTTATCCATGAGGCAATGACTTCAATGCCAATGCTGATGGTGGTGGTTGAGGGGTGGGGGTGGGGGGTGGGGGTGGGGGGGAGTGGTGAGGAAATGATGTAACCACGGTTATTCCCGGGTGAGAGTGAAAGTGATTTGTTTCCTGCTCCCTGGCTGTCAGGGACAGATCTGATGCACAGCTGCTTGATGAAAGACGAACCTCCCTCGGAGAGGGGATCATCCTGTGAACTCAACAGGTCTTTCAGAATGAAAACAAACCCACACTGTGATGGTTGCAGGAATGGATGTGATGGAGGGCAGCTACCTTCAGTGTGTAACCAGGATACCAATCAGCTGGCTCCCTTGCCATCTTCTGTCATTCAAGGCCCATGATGGTGCGCCGTGTCTGCACTTTACACATTGACATTAGGATTTGTACATTGTATTTGATTTGATGAGCAGGATAGCAAGGGAAAGATCGAGTGCTTATCATCTATAAGGCAATGACTTCACTGCCACTAATGAGCCTCCGCTTTTGTCTTACATATTCTTGGATATAGGAAATTAGGAATGAGATAAGATTTAGTGGGGGTTTTTGTCTTGCTTTGTGACTGTTTGTATTAGTCCTGTGCGCAGTAATTTCATAGGCCTGTGGTATTACGATAGCTCACAAGGCATTACAGTCTCATTTGTCCACACATAATTGCTCGGTGGTCATGTGTTTTCTATCGGCGGTATTGGGAGAATTTGTTCTTGATTTATGTGGTATGTCTCTCGGCTCTTAACACCACTAGTCTTGAGTGTTGTTCGTCAAGAATCTTCAAGGCCTTCCTGAACTAATCCATCTTTTCAGCCGAACCTGGCTTCCAGGCCTCGACATTGCTAATCCAATAAAATAATTGAGTCTATGACTTGTAAGATTAATCATATTCTCCTCTTTTCTCAGTCCATTCCAAGAAGTACTAGAGAATGATTAGTCTACTGCTGTCAGACCCCTTTATGGCATGGTTTGGATTAGATGTGCCGTACAGCCTGGGCCTCAAACTATCTTGACACCCATTTCAATGTTTCTGATAACAACACAGAATTCTATATACCTTCTGTTATATTCCACATAGGGGGTTATTTGATGTCATACCAAGACTACTTTGAAGTGTAACTCTGATGTTGTGTAGTCGCATGAACAGCAAAAACATAGTAAAATATAAATACATTATACCTTTATACATTATATATAAAAACATTATAATCAATAAACAAATGGTCAATACATTTTACTGATTTGTGTAAGGATAACAGGATCCAGAAAAAAGCATTGATGCTTATCAGGTCTGGAACCTGACCATTCTTATATGTCTATGTACAACATGAGTTATGGAGATTGTCTCTGTAAAATTATTTAATATTCAAAGTTGTAAAATCATCAGAACGATAAAATGAAATTGTATATATATTGATTGGATAAAAAATATGATTTCATAAAATTTGATCAATTCTAATATAGACCCATTTTTTTCAAGGGTGGTTTCAGTAAGTATACATGCTAAATCTAGAATATGGCACAACCATATATTATTTCATTCTGTCATTAAATTTTTTATTTTGTCTACATAATCTCACCAATAGGCGATTTCTATTACTCACTTTAGTTATCAAGTGGACAAAAGCATTTACAGTTGTGATTCCCTATGGAAAATTAATTGATATCCTGACATAATAAAAATATTGAATGGTTTTCATTTTGCAACCCATATAAAGTTAGTCCAGGCTTAGCGTACCATGTTCAACCTTCATGAGAATAAGGGCCACATAGATCAATGTTGAATAATACCGAATAAAATCTGATTTTTTTTTTTGTACTTGGCCTTAAAGACAGCCTGTCCCTTTTTCAGATCATCACAAAACCATCGAAACATTGGTAAAACATTTAGAGAAGTGTTAGCAAGCTGTATATTCATAATTTGAAACTGATACGTAGTGTAAAATTCAAATAATGCATGTAAACAACGTCTGATTAATAGTCTTTACCGCAGGCTCTTAGCAGTTTGTGTTGAAATATCTGCTTTATTGATTAATCTGCTTATTAAATTATAAAACGCATTATGAAAAAAATTGTTCTATAGAAAGAATCAACTCCAAAGTTTGGTAATTACTCATAAAATTAGGATTTCACACATGCATAATAACCACATAGATACTGTAACAAAGACTAATACTTTTTTCGTAGTATGAAAAAAGTTGGTTTGAAATTTAACGGCTGAAGTCTCTATATATACAGAAAGCTTCAACATGCTATATTCTTAGAAATGGTCTTGAATCACACTCTCTTCAATTTATGATTGTGATAGACGATTTCAAATTTTAAGCTTGCAAAAGGGACGGACAATCTTTAAGTAAAGATTTGATTAACTCTTCACCTCTCAAATTCAATGGATCGCCTCACACATCCCTGGAAATATAGAGCAAGTGTCAGTCCTTCAAACCTCATGTATCATCTTGGTGCTGATATCTTGAACATGACCATCTCCTCCTAGTGACTGCCTACCTTGTAGCAGGGATTTCTTGCATTCCGGCATTGCCAAGGACAGTGATGAGCGGAGCAGGATCAAGGGATCATCTCCTATTTGCTTTTCGATCTTGTCAAGGAGGCTGTAAATCACTACCTGCCTGGTGCCAGCAGGCGGGAGGGAGAGTGGGCTTGTATCACGGCGGTGATCAATCCCAGATGGCTGTAGCCTCGTTCCTAAGCATTAACCCTTGCCAGCTAGCCAGTCAGTGAGTGAGTGAATGTATCAAAGTCCATGGGTCAGCAAGGACTAGCTCCTATCACCGCACTACCGTTCATATGGCAGTAATCGTTGCTATGTCAGACATGTCCAAACTATGCCATGGAAGACAAAGTTCGCAGTGTCTGGTAGACTGTGTAATGCTATTTTTTTCGGGGGGGGGGGGGGCATAGCAGTGCTTAAAAACAAAAAAATAAAGATATTATACAACATGATATTGAATATATAATGATTGTGTAATCTACATCAACAGAAGTCAACATACGTATACATTTCAATGTCAGGGAACTGTTAGGACACAGATTTTGAGTTGGTGTCACGATAGATGTAGGGCCTGGAGATTAGTTTTAGTCTGGAAAGTGGGCATGTATAACAACTTTATTAATCCCAGATGCCCTATTCTAGCTTCAAGACAAGGTTTTTAGCACACACCACTGACCATGATCCTGGTTTGCCATAGGTAGCATGGTAATAGCCCAGGAGTACATGTATTGTCAAGAGCAGACTGGGCAAAAGAACAAAGGCAAAGGACTGGAATCAAGACTAAGATTAGTCACAGTCATACTCCTTAGGCAGGGAATCCCTACATGGAATGTATTGTATGTGCTTTCTTGGTATGCTCATATCAACATTGATTTATGGCATTGTTGAGAGTGAATAAACATGTCCAAGAAAATAGTTACATGTGCATGTACATATACTATGAGAGTGTTTCATGTTATTTGTCATGATGAATGAACTCTGTGTGTTGACATTGATAGAATATGAGACGCCTGGAGCCTGCATTTGTCACATCCAACGTATATCACATACATGCAGTACAGTACCAGGAGAGAGAGAGAGAGAGAGAGAGAGAGAGAGAGAGAGAGAGAGAGAGAGAGAGACAGACAGACAGACAGACAGACAGACAGACAGACAGACAGAGATAGAGACAGAGACAGAGACAGAGACAGAAAGAGAGAGTGAGAGTGAGATAAAAGGGAAGTAGGGGATGGAGACAGAGAAAAAGAAAAGAGAGAGAGAGAGAGAGCAAGTTGTAAAGAGAGAAGAAGAAAGCGATGCAAGCATGTAATTTTGTTTCGCAAAATGTATAATTTATGATTGACACATCCAGTTCTCTCCAGCATTAATCATGCACATAATGATGAGTTGAGTCCATGATACTTCTAGCAATGATATATACACACGATATACATGTATGTATGAGTTTCCCAGGAATGCTGATGAATGTGGCTTACATGTATTGTACGTGGCAGCCATCATATGACATGGTGAATGATTAACAGTAGCCATTAAGCTCCCAGAAGACAAACATGTCCTCTCTGGATTCTATCTTCCATTCCGGCCTCAATAGCCCCTTTCATACACAATAATACTGCAATAATACCACGGCGTTTGGGGACACCATTCTCTTGCAAGTATCAAGAGCACTGTTCACATACAAATGCTGGGATATAGCCACAATATTATGCTATTGCATCTATTGCCTATATGAACTGTGTTCACACTTTAGTGAAATGAAGTGTTATATAAGATTTCACAATCGCAATAGAAGTTGTGCCTAATTATGCATTGCAAGGAGCAAATCACATCCCAAGAGTGCTATCACGCTCCTTGCACAAGCTGCAACTTTTACAGCTATTTAAATATTGGTTGGAATAAATCTGCAAAATAGCTGTTAAATTGTCATGAAAAAGGACGGAACAAATATGGCATCATTTGAGTGGCGCCTGTTCATAGACGCAACCATCAATAGTTGTTCCGTCAAACTGCCAGAAAGGCTGCAAGTATTATGCGGGAGAGGTGGGTGCTGTGAACAGGGTGACTGTGGAGTGATATCTAAATAGCATGTCAACTCACATTTTCATTCCGAGCTTGAGTTTAGTTAGGGGAAGCTGAGAAATGCCCGGCATGACACCGGTGATGTCATAAATGGGACATGTCTGGGGATGGCTATTTATTTGGGTGCCCTAATGTGTTTATGCTTGGTCCATTAGGCCTGTGAAACAAGTGACTGAATTCAGGCATTCTAGGCTGTGTTACCATGCTAATGGCAAACAGAGCGTGTTATTTTAAACAAAGTATGCTCCGTTTGTTTTGAGCCATTTTGAGTACTTCAGGAGTGTCAATCAAATATTGAATCATTGAATGAAATACATGACATTGGAAGTCATGATTGATTATTCAATTTGGAATTAAGATCAAACTCAATACAATTTTACTGTTCTGTTGTTGAATTAGAGTTAACGAGATCAATATATCCAGCTCAGGTTGTTTGCATAGTTTCTTGTCATCTGGATCAATGTGATGAAATGAAAATGACTTACATGTAAATTTCCTATTGCTACACATGTGAGATAAGGTAAAATGTTCTATTAGTTTTAGTTTCCATGATTAACACATTTTTTACCTGGTTTCCTCAATCCTGTAAACTTTGTTTTAAATGTCTCAGTCCAATGGGCATATTAAATGCAATGTACTGTATGTATGTATGTAACAATATATGTATGTATGCTAATACAAACCAATGGGGTTTGAATAGTCAGGTATTGAGGAAGTTGAATGATGAAATATCTTGGTTTTTTATTTGGACTGACACGGATGAATTTATTGCATTTAATGTGTCAATCATTGATAAAAGATTTGAAATGTATTTTATGTAGTAGTGCTTACAGTGATATTGCCAGGAGTTTGAAGTGATGGAGGGGTCCTGGTTTGTTAATCCTCCATAGTACCTGTTAGTTGTCGCCCCCTTCTTCATTGGAATAAGTGTCCTCTTTATTGCAATAACAGGTTAATACATACACATGTTGAGATGAGCTGAGCAGAATACCATGGGTGTATCACTGCGATTGTTTTCTCACCAATCAATCTTCACAGAGTCATTTACATTTATATGAAAGAACCGCTTCCCAATCTGCGATCAGCAATTCATCCGTCTTAGTTAAGTGTGGGCCAGATACACGATTTAGCCCTGTAAGCTGCTGATGTTGGTGCTTGCCATGCACATAATTCAGCTGATCCTCCATACATACGGACATACGGAGATGTTTGCTCAATCCTCGGGCAATTGACACCATAACTTCATTTTCTCAGGTGGTGCACATTTCCTCCGCGCAGGGTTGGTTTCATTCACTGAATAACTCGGTTCCAGTGCAAGCATGATTACACTCTTTTCATTAGTCTTTTTCCCCAGGCTCTGTCTCTCTACACCAGTGGACCCAGATTCAATACGCTTTCCCACCCCCTCTATATGTTTCTGACAATCAATGAATACATCCATGTAAGCAACATTTTAAGAGAAACATGAAGATCATGCAGGGACTTAAACCTTGATTTTCACCTTGCCTGGCAGGGACACTTTCCGCAAGACTTACTGCTAGGCTTATGACAATGATACAATATTTGATAATGTTTGAAGGTTTGCATGGTGGTATGATCAATCACGAGAGAGGTTTACAGTACACCATGTGTAAAATCCTGGTAGGACTGAGATGAGAAAAGGAAATGTGGATAGAATTGAAGGTGAAATGGACAGGCGAGAAGACGGACAGTCAATCTTCCCGAAACGTCGAGTCTACCTCTCTACTCATCAGCTCTTCACGCTTTCTGGTTTACAGTCCTTTTCAGGACTACACTCATTTCGAAAGAATACTCTACTTTCAAATCTCCACTTTCTCGCCTGTCCATTTCACCTTCAATTCTATCCACGTTTCCTTTTCTCATCTCAGTCCTACCAGGATTTTACACATGGCATACCGTAAACCTCTCTCGTGATACAATATTTGGCACCAATACCCAAGGTATTCTATTCTTGTACTTCTTTGTAATCGAGAGTCCCCAGTAGGACAGGTGTTTATACAAAGAATGAACTACTAATTTCTATAACAAGAAAGAGACCATGTAGAGTAACAGCAATCACAGATTATGTCATCTGTTGTCTGTCCGCAAAAAAATAAAAAAACATGTGCTAACGAATACTAGTAAATAGTGAAACTTTGAGTAACACAACATGGGTGTATCTTACCAGGATATTTGACCCACTAATGGGGCAAAGAAAGGAAAAGAAAGAGTGAAAAAATGAGAAATTAATTGTAGTTTCAATGTTATTACACTGACATGACTGTTTAAGTTCTGTTTTTTGGTGTTTAAACTGAAAATAATGTGTTTAACTATTTTCTAAATAGTATACAAGATAAGATTAAAACTATTTTTAACTAGTATTTATTAGTCCACTCTCACCATGGAAATATTCAAAGAACGTTTTAACGTGTTTTACTTTACTGTGTTTTACATTTTACTCTAAATGAAATATTGTCTTCATCACCATCTCTTTGCAGAACTCGGATATGCTTCAGACACTGGACATGGACACCCTGTTTGGGCAGTATTGGGACATCTACATCATCACTGGCTTGCTTGGACTCAACATCATGCTGGGAGTTATGGTGCTAGCAAGGAGACATTACATCTAGCAACCTCCCTCCCTCCCTGATCTACATCTACATCATCACTGGCTTGTTGGGACTGAACATCATGCTGGGAGTTATGGTGCTAGCTAGGAGACATTACATCTAGCATCCTACGTCCCTCCCTGATCTACATCTACATCATTACTGGCTTGCTTGGACTCAACATCATGCTGGGAGTTATGGTGCTAGCTAGGAGACATTACATCTAGCAACCTCCCTCCCTCCCTGATCTACATCTACATCATCACTGGCTTGCTTGGACTCAACATCATGCTGGGAGTTATGGTGCTAGCTAGGAGACATGACATCTAGCAACCTACCTCCCTCCCTGATCTACATCTACATCATCACTGGCTTGCTTGGACTTAACATCATGCTGGGGCTAATGGTGCTAGCAAGGAGACATTACATCTAGTAACCTACCTCCCTCCCTGATCTACATCTACATCGTGACTGGCTGGCGTGGACTCAACATCATGCTGGGAGTAATGGTGCTAGCAAGGAGACATTACATCTAGCAACCTACCTCCCTCCCTAATCTACATCTACATCATCACTGGCTTGCTTGGACTCAACATTATGCTGGGAGTAATGGTGCTAGCAAGGAGACATTACATCTAGCAACCTCCCTCCCTCCCTGATCTACATCTACATCATCACTGGCTTGCTTGGACTCAACATCATGCTGGGAGTTATGGTGCTAGCTAGGAGACATTACATCTAGCAGCGTACCTCCCTCCCTAATCTACATCATCACTGGCTTGTTGGGACTGAACATCATGCTGGGAGTTATGGTGCTAGCTAGGAGACATTACATCTAGCAACCTACCTCCCTCCCTAATCTACATCTACATCATCACTGGCTTGCTTGGACTCAACATCATGCTGGGAGTTATGGTGCTAGCTAGGAGACATTACATCTAGCAACCTACCTCCCTCCCTGATCTACATCTACATCATCACTGGCTTGTTGGGACTGAACATCATGTTGGGAGTTATGGTGCTAGCAAGGAGACATTACATCTAGCAACCTACCTCCCTCCCTGATCTACATCTACATCATCACTGGCTTGTTGGGACTCAACATCGTGCTGGGAGTTATGGTGCTAGCTAGGAGACATTACATCTAGCAACCTACCTCCCTCCCTGATCTACATCTACATCATTACTGGCTTGTTGGGACTCAACATCGTGCTGGGAGTTATGGTGCTAGCTAGGAGACATTACATCTAGCAACCTACCTCCCTTCCTGATCTACATCTACATCATTACTGGCTTGTTGGGACTCGACATCATGCTGGGGGTAATGGTGCTAGCAAGGAGACATTACATCTAGCAATCTCCCTCCCTTCCTTTGCTGGCATTTTGAAAATCAGTTTTCAGAATACCATCTATTTAGGTAAACAGTTTTGGACATAAGTGTTATTTCTCACTAGTTAAGTAGCAAGGATGCATCATACTGTATCTGTTTTTCTCCCTCACCGATCATTTCTAGTCAGCTAGAAAGAAGATATTCCATCTCCCAGGCTACCTCCCTCCCCGATCCAGCCACATATAGCAAGGATACATTACATCTATTACCCTTTCTCCCATCCTGATCATTTCTAGTCAGCTAGCTAGAAGACATTACATCTCTGATCAGTTCTGCTAAAGCAAGGATACATTACATCAAGGTAACATCAGCTAGCTAGCTAGGTATGAAAGTCAGGCTGTATTTGATTTCCAATGTAGTCAGGCACTTTCTGCAAAATATTGATCACGAAATTGCCATCATACATATTGAAAACATGATTATGTCAGTATTTATAAGTCATTACAGGATTCATTTTAAGCCTGAATAATGTGAAATGGCTTATTTGTCAACCTTCTGGGTTTTTTCCTTCTAAATATGATTTCGTATGTACCGGTAATGATCTTTGGGGAAATTGCTACATTTCATTTTGTTGTGATTCTTAACTCTTAACTTACCGGGGGTAAAACCCCTCTGTGCCTGGGGTTTTCTCTATCACAGTTTTCTCTATTACAGTTTGGTCGTAAATTTGCGACAGCGCCACGTTACCTCTTAGTCGCAAAAATGCGACAGCGGCAGGTTAAGAGTTAAAGGTCATAAACAGGAATATTTAGGTCAGCTGATTATTTGCTTGGCAATATTTTTACCACTATGTTAAAATGAGTACACATAGGAAAGCAGTGATAGTAGTAGATGTGCTAGGTTCATCATATAACTTCATGGTGAATGTCGGCATTGAATAATAAATGTCTGCCATAGAATTGTGTTAGTAATGCTCAATGCTGTATTTCAGTTCTATACTATGTATCATTTTATAAACATTTGACTGTGAACTTTTAAATGGACAAAGAAAGTGCCTTACAAAGTAAAATCTTGTCACAAATGTCTTATATGTCCTGTCTGTGCATTCCATGTATCGAATGTTTGAATGCTATACTGAGAGCCTCTATGATACATCTAGTTACCGGTATGTGTGCAGTGAAAGTGGCAATATATATGAAGGGTTGTATTAATGTATTACATTTTTGATGTACAAATCGTTAGTGGGGTGATAAAACCATGTATCAAAAGTTACTTTTGTTCATGTTGTAGCTGCGGACCAATGTCATATTCTGATTAACTCACATAATGCATACTGTATGTGCAAAAGTAAGACTGCAATCTACCTGGGGCTATATTCATGAAAGCTTACTAGCCTACCGGTAGTTGATTACTACAATGCATGCATTTTGATGCACTTTAGTAACTAACTAGGCTCAGTAAAGTTTCATGAATATGGCCCCTGGAGCTTCAGCCCCCCCCCCCCCCCCTTACTCTTACTTTGTTAAAGCAGGTGATATTTTTTTTTGCCCTCGAGAACATCAAACATTTGCATTTACCAGGTTTTTTCACCCCAGTAATAAAATGTGATGTCTGTTCTAATCCAGTATTTATGTTCATCCATGTTTTATTCAACATGTAGCTTTACATTGTTAAGGAAAATGGCTCGTATTCATGAAAACCAATGATTTAGTGGTAGCATCAGATGATTTATTTTGTGCCCCAGAAAGTTAATCTGCATTTAGTGTGCGGTCCAAAGTTCAACCAATGTTGTAAATACGGGCCATTATGTGATGCCCAGGGTCTGTATGATACCTATTGGTGGAATAGACTCTAGGCATTTCAGTGTGATTTAATCAATGTTACATAGCAATGTGGGGTGGGGGCTGGATGCTAATAACCAGAGCAGCCTATAGCTCAATGTTTTGTTTTGGGAGAATGTGGTATGATTTCTGTTGTCCTTGTTCGTACATTAATATGTTTTGATTATGTGCACCTTGCAGCATTGTCATCTATGTGATACAGGGATATTAATAGATCTGTTTAAGTAAATAAAACAATATGGATTATTGTATTTGTGTGTGTGTGTGTGTGTGTGTATGTGTGTGTGTGTGTGTGTGTGTGTGTGTGTGTGTGTTCAGTGATCAACTCTCTATCTCTTTCTGTGATTTTGAAATTTATGATGTATTTACATATTTAGTTATGCTTCATCTTTTCATTGGTGCATTACCTTAGTAGCAAAATGACATATATTGAGGAATATAGTCAGATTCTATTTGTAATATCACAACAGATTGTGCGTGATTTATATTTATTGCATGAAAACAGTCATTACATGTTATGTGTTACATTGAATTGACCACAGCTACGAGTTTGTTTGTTTGTGTGTATTAGGGATGTGTAAATCTTGACTTGAGATAGTCGGCTATTGGACTAATTTAATCGGCTGACAGCTTGGTTTTATATTCATTATAACTTGTCATGTAAGAGAAATGTGTGTAAATGATAAAAGTGAAAACGGCAGAATAAAAACAATTTTACCAATTAAACAAAATCGAAATTAAAATAACAATGTAATGGTCATTTGAGTATGGCGTCAGTAGGGGTGGGGCGGATGGAACTTTATTTGTATATATGCTCGTTTAGGATGGTGTGTGTGTGTGTGTATGTGTGTGTGTGTGTGGGGGGGGGGGTGGAAGGTGTTTGTATGTGTGCACGTGTAGCATGGTATGTATGTGTGTGTGTGTGTGTGTGTGTTTGTGTGTTTGTGAGGGGAAGGTGCATCAACTTACGTTCATTACTCCCTGTGAGATTGTCGTGGCCGGGATCAAATGTGTAAAAAGTCAATTCCTGGCTTGGTACTGCAGGGGGTTAAAGGGAAGGTGCACCCTGAAATGTTAGTTTTTATAAGATAGAAAACACTGAAGAAACATTTTAATGAAGATTTGATGAAAATCCGTGGATTCATAAGAAACGTGCGAGATGCTCTCCCATATGTTGTTCAGGCCTACTAATTATTTTGAAAATTTCGATTTTCTCAAAAGGATATGCATAATTTTACCTGTGCATTTCATACATCATTCGAATATTGTATTTACACACATACCTCCATGACAAAACATATGGAAAAAAATCAATTGATGGAATCATTCAGGACACAATATATGGGAGAACACCTCGCACGTGACGTCATAAAATCAAAATTTTAAAAGATCGTAATTTTCCAATCCTTTCACGAATTTTAGTCAAACCTTCCTTAATATGTTTCTTTCAGGATTCTGCTTTTACTAATACCAACCTAACTTCAGGGTGAACTATTCCTTTAATGAAATCAAATAAACACCAACAAAAGCGAAATGCACCTGACGTACAGGCAGCCAAGGAGTTCATTCTATCGGTCGGTAGTTCGTCAATGTTCTCAGATAAAAAGCGTAACGGCACGTCAGCATCATCAATAATTTATATCGACTTTGTTCAGAAATGCTATAAATCGCTTATCTTGACGTAAGAAAAAGCGGGTATGAGCACACACCGAGCTCTCACGCGTCTGGTTGCACGCTACTAGGCACGCAAGACTCTGTCAGTCTATTGATTATAAACTGCGTCGAGTGGTGCGGGAACACGCTCATAAAGTGTGTCAATTTTACAATAGAAATATAATTACCCAGATTGGTACGACTTCTTCGGAAGTGATCTTCTAGTCGAAAAACATTGGCCTAGTGAGAGTACACTTCTGAGTGTCGTAAATGTTGATGAGAGCGATAGCTGTTGCATGAGAGTGTCTGGTTCTGAGAATGTCCTTCACATTCACCCACATGGTAAAGACAACGAACAAGTTAGTTTTAGGTCATGTATTGCTGATTAAATCAATTAATTCACGTTTTTATCACTTATCAAGTTAATTCCAACAAATCATTTTGTCATGAATGTGGAAATTCAACTGTATCCTTTACAAATAAAAAGGAAAGTAGCCGTATGTGTGAGATATTCAGTGGGTGTGCATCGTGAGATTAGCAGCAATGCAAGTTTCGCTGAAGTAGGAGAATATCTGCTACCTAAAGTGCATGTATGTGATGAAATGTTATTGACAAAAATAAATACATTGTACGTTTATCAATAATTCAATTAATTAATTTACGTTCTTACATCACTTATCAAGTACATTTCAATAAGTAAATCAACAATGAAAGTAAAAATTCGATATTGTACCTCACAAACTATGTGTGTATCGTGATAAATATCGTGAGAACATATTATTGGGCAAGAATGAGAAGTAAATGAACACACTCTCCATCATATCACACGTTTGAAAAAAAAAATAATAAAATGATGAACGTAGTCTATTATGCTGGTTAGGAAATAACGATAACCTTATCAAACTATCTAATGTTCATGTAAGTGCATTTAGATGATATAATTGGTAGTGACGGTGTCATTAGCGAAACCATTTTTTTTACGCAAGTAACTTAAAGAAATGTTTACGGAAATAATGATTGTGGTAATTGGTAGTGACGGTGTCATTAGTGAAACCATTTTTTACGCAAGTAGCTTAAAGAAATGTTTACGGAAATAATGATTGTGATATGGGGCAGGTTGAGATTTTAAAACAACACATATATGATAATGAGTTAAGAACAATTCATACCTTTCTCTCTCTTTCCCCCTCTCTCCCCCTCCCATCTCTCCCGCTTTCTGCATGTGAGGCACGACTGTGGGTAGGCATTTGGTAAGATCTGAATTACTGGTTTGCCATTCCCAGTAACTCTCCCTGACCTTTATATTTTTGTCAAAATGGTTGGCTTAGAATCATCCACCTGACCGTCACTAACAAGAGAATGAACAGACATACATCGACAGAAATATATATACTCAAAATGGTGCAGAGCTCCAATATAGCACTTTGTTAATGTTGGGTAGAAACCATGTGTGAACACACAATATCGGTCTTTCTCACACGTGACCGCATACAACCAATCGGTAATCAATACTAGACTAACATGAATAATATCTTTTTTTGCTTGACTTTTCTTGTAATCAGGCGGATGGATCTCGGAAGGCGATGCATCCACACCAGTTAGCACTTAGAAGCGTGATATGAGGCGGAAGTGGAGACCCTCCAAATCGCAGATGTAAGACCTAAAATCGAGGGCGTAGTATAAATCATCATAGTCAATCCTAGGGAAATTATGAATGTAGCGTCTTCATGGTATAAAATATGCAAATTTCAATTCTAGGATACAGGGGCTTAAGGCCGATTATTCTTTGTCCATCGGGACAGATTTCATTTTATGTTCTGTGTGTCATGCTGTTGGCCACGAAAGTGGAATAGTTATATCGAAACAGATAGAAATAAAGAGTAGACGTCGACCCAATTACGTTCTGGACACTGTATAGTGATTACGTGCTTACTTGACAGCTGCCAGCTTGCCCAGCTCACGCGAAATAAAAAACAATTCAATGGGTTCACAGAGCGGGGAATGCATTTTATGTGTATGTGTATGTGTTTTTTTTGTGTGTGTATGTGTGTGTGTGTGTGTGTGTGTGTGTGTGTGTGTGTGTGTGTGTGTGTGTGTGTGTGTGTGTGTGTGCGTGTGTGTGTATGTGTTGAACCTATGAAACTATCATGACCATGGCCATAATAACTGATGACAGTACATTATCTCTCTCTCTCTCTCACTCTATCACTACCTCTCTCCCTCTACCCCCCTCTCTCTCTCTCTCTCCTTCCCTCCCTAACTCCCTCCATCCCTTCACCCCCTTTCTCCCCCTCTTCACATTCTTCCACTTATCCTCCCATCATGTGGCCAGCTTTGTAATAAACATGTATTACCCTTCTTTGATCCAATCACTGGTGTTCATTACCCCTCAGATGATCCCTCCATTTGGAGACCTGATTAACCGTGCAAACGGTTGGTTCATACCCATCAGATTCCACCAGGCCCTCCCTCCTGGAACCTTTAGACGAAGTAACGGGAGCCAGCGAACTATCATTTCATTACGCATGGGCGGAATCAAATAGACCGTCATTTTTTAAAAACAAGTTGAAATGAGCTGGGAGAGATTAAAGCCCAGAAGGACTGTTTACTATGCCCAAATAAAGCAGAAACTGAAGATAATGGTATTCTTTCATCATGGACTATACCCGGTGCCTTCGTCACTGCTCTACGGATTTGCTGGAATCTGAACGTTTATTACAGATTATGGAAATAAATATGTATTAACCTATACGGAATGGCTTCAATAAATGTAAATATATTTATACCAGAGACTATTGAAAATTCCAAAGACTAAGGTTGCCGAACAAATTAGGGCACCGGTATGATGGAAATGTATGCTGGTGTAAAGGCAGTTTAAAGGCAAAGAAGAGGCGTAATCGTTCAGTGGGCAGATCGATTGAAAATACGGCAAAAACAGAATAATGGAAGGATCAAAAACAAGCCGATTTAAAACTTTTCCATAATCACCCGAGTTAAAATGCTGACGATTAATAAGCTGCTACTATACGGATATGTTCAATATAAAATAAGTCGTCCTGGATCCCAATTATGGTGTAAAGAGTGTGTTTATTGTCTCATTAAACTTCGCCCCCTTTCTTTCTCGGCTTCTCTCTCTCCCTCTCTCTCTTTCTCCCTCTCTTTCCCTTGCTCCCCCTTTACCTCTTTCTCTTCATAATGTGTTTTTTCACCCCACCGTCTATTCTGTACTTGCTCTGCATCAATACGATCATTATTACACGAATAATTGGGGGAAAACGGCATTCACGGGTTGCACAATACTCTTTAATTAAAATTATGCGTACATTTTACAACATCACAAACAATAAATTCTTCATAAATGTATTTCTATTGCACCAAGGAACAATAATTGGCTGCAAATGTTGAATATAGGTTCATTACAATGCATAAACACGCAACAATACCATCAGTGAAGGGGAAATAGACTCTACTAAATGCATAACAAAAATTGAAATGAGCAGGTTGAAAGAATGTATTGTATCACTTTATATAATTAGATATGATTATCAGAAATAATTTACGAATATCGCTGCTCCTGGAACGTCTAACAAATTGAAAATAAGCGTAATAATGATGATTTCATAAAGAAATATATTATCAAATGTGTGAGAATCACGACCAGAGGCCCTTTAGTGCAAAAATCATAATTATCATGATTAGTTTGGCTTTCAAAGAAAATCATAATCAAGCACATTCATTCCATTGTATGTCACAAAATGGCTAAGAACACATTTAGATTCTTAGTTATGCCAATTTAAAGAGCAAGAGTGTGGCATGAACATTGTTGACAGCATGTCACTAATTTGAGGATTTTTAAATTAGTTCACGTTTAAAAATCATGACGAGGATGACACGGGTAGTTTTCATTATTCCTGACACGTACATTTCGTGTAACCGGGGGCTCGATAATCCAAAAATACAGCAGGGTTCGTTTATCTGAACATTTTGTGATATCAATCCGAAGGTTCGTTAATCCAAAATTAAATCAACAGCTTTAACTCCTTATCGGCCAGACTCCATACTGTATCATGGAAACAAGTGTTTTACCAGTGCAAAAACTCCTCTGAGCACAAAGAGTTAAGTAAAATTATTTTGTTGTAATTATTTTCTCTTTAATGGACCTTCTTCATTTTCGGACAACCGAAGCGAAACGTCAGTATAATGTACCTTTCGAGTATTCGAAACGTCGGAATAACGAACATTCAAGATAGTGACCTGTAACCAGAAAACATGGGTTCATCGGAACCTTTCGCTCTTTATTTTGATGTATCCTTAATCAAAGCTTGTTTCTGATCCCGATTATGTAGATGTAGGTCATAATAACTATTTTATTGTTTTGAAGCTGTGAATCAAAATAACACTTTAAGGTTTAAATCAATTACATGGTCTTCAAATTTTATATTCAGCCCTTTAGAAGAGTCGAGGTCAGGTCTCCGGTGCTATTTAATGTTTTTTTTTTATTCGATTTGCAGGCAGTCATCGAAATATTTGAATTACAAGAAAATGTTTATGACCATATTATACCATTTGTTCTTCCTCTCAATAAAAAGGGAAAATGCTAGACAGATGATGTCTTTATTGTAGTAGCTAGCTCTGCTTTCTCCACATGATACCAACAAGGGGTATTGCGTGCTAGCTTCTCACCTCGATATCGCATCCGCTGGGCACCAAACATTCAAGGATAGTCAGCATAATCAAAGCTTGTGGGATCGGAAAGCGAGACCCACTTTACCTCATGATAGTAATATCATCATGATACTTTTCAATAGATACCAAGTATGAACGTACATCCAATCCGCTCTGGCTACCCTTTGACCTTTGAACTTGGCGGCAAGAAGCAGCCATCCTTACACATGCACACACCTTCCAAAATAGAATGTAACGCAATGCAACTACAATGCAACAAAATACAATGGGTCCATGTACTTGAATACAACAAGTTTAGGCTAAAGTTATTACACACATTCTACTTTATCATGCTATATGAGCCTGAAGTGACAAGTAATCATACTCGTTAGAAATTCTAATCATCTGTTTTTTACAACTCACTTGGATATTTACATTATGAATCCATAATCAAGTATACAAAATACGTCGTATGTGTAATATTCTATCAGGTCGGTCGCACGGTGTCATAATGCCAGCGAGTCATTTGTCCGACTGTTCAAGGCTCTCGTAAGCTCGATGCAAGGTTTATCAAGATGTCTTCTTCAAGCAGCGCCAGTGTCCACCAATCAGAAGCCAGTGACAGCGTCTTCCAGCACACTCCCGTTATTTGCTCTCCATGTCGCGTCGGGCTCGCGGTCCATCAGTTGTTCCACATCTTGAGTAGACGAACTGTTCGCAGGAGCGGTCGAATCGCTGCGCGGATCACTGGACGCGTCGGTCATTAACGACACCATTTCATCGTTCGCAGTGGCATCATTTGCTGCCTTCCACGCTGCGCATTTTGAAATACTTGCTTTCGCTTTTTCGTGTGCTTCAGTCAGGTGATTCCCAGTCACGTGGTCCTGGTCACATGGCCCATTATTGTCTGCCAGTACTTCGATTAAGATGTTGTTACACTTCTCATGCGGTTTGCTCTGGTCGTCATGTCCAATCAGCGGCGTTTCACATTCATTGTCCCCGGGTGCGTCGGCTTTAGAATTGTCCTCGTGACCCGAGGGCCTTGGGGGCTCTTCATCAAGAAATTTGTGGAGCAGCCGTTCAGCTCTCTGCTTCCTCTCCGCGTCTTGGCCGGCCTGCTGGTGGCCCACCTTCCGATTGTTGTTGTTTGAGGTGCCATCGGCTTTGCTCATTTTCGTCATGGCGATTCGCTCTTCGTCCTGCTCAGAAACAGTCGAGATCTGCGTGCTCTCGCGGCGGAAGAAGCGGTTGTAGCTGCGCTTGGCAACGTGGTTGGTAGGGACCACATCTATCTGCGATACACCCGACACACCGCTGGTGCGCTCCGCGGTACGTTTGCTCGGCGCCACCAGGCCCCGATACTGTGGGCAGCACACCGTGAGGATCTCCCAGAAGCCACTGCGGAAGGCCTGGCTCATGAGAGCATAGATGACGGGGTTCATGAAGGAGTTAGCAAAGCCGCAGAGGTGGATGATCAGCAGGGTGAAGATGTAGTTCTGGTTGTGGAGCAGGGTGGTGTAGGTGGCCAGCTGGCTAACCACGAAGAACGGGCACCAGCACACGGAGAAGCACAGCACCACCACCATCACCATCTTGGCCACCTGGAACACACACGAGAGAGAAGTCGGACATTAATAGCATGTACACAAAACACACATCATATCTTATTGGAGCTCATAGACTTACATTGTGATGAATGATAAGTTATGTTTCAATTTTTGTACTTGTAGTCATAGAATGTAACACACATCTACCAAATGCTTACATTTTTTTTTTTGGCTAATTTGAGTAGGTTAGTTGGTAGGTCAATTTAACAATCACCCAATAAACATGCTGCTTTAAGGAGAAAAGCCTCTCAAATATCATTTTTATAGAATCTGAAGAAATCGCCCCACCAGCAGCTCATATTTTCATATCTACCTTGCGAGCGGTTTGCTAACCGACTCTATAAGCCACATTACGTATTGCCATATGTATGGTACGTGCAGGCATGCGGAAGCTGAGAGTCATGGTAGAAGCCGTTAAAAGAAAACAAAGCTCCATCATCTACTCTGATGCAGTCATCGGGGGTGATCATGGCATCATCACTCATTCCTGTAATCTCCATAAACTCCTGGCAAGTGCACAGCGATCTCCATAAAAAGGGGATTTACAAGGACGCGAAATTAGCGCGAGATGAGGCAATGACGACTGCTTGACATCTTCATTTCCTCGCTTTCTTCTCCTGTCATCGCTTGAACTCATCGTCTCCGCCTACAAGGTTTCACACATCATAATATCGAGCCAAGTCGACATGTCGATCTCCCAGCTTCTATCTTATATTTTCCTATTTTTTCACGTCCTCTTCGATACTTTGTTTCCCTTGAATATTTTCTGGAGAACAAACATACTCAGCACTGGAAAGCGTGCAGCTGGCAGTCCTCAGCACTACCGATCTTATTTCCTTTTTAATATTCTGAACACTTGTTAACTCAACACCATGATGATGTTGATGGGAAATATTTGTGTGTGGGTGGGAAAGCACGCTAAATAATCGTCATAGTTTTATTTTTTTCTGACAAGCACTTTAAAATACTACACATACGTGTTTACAAATGTCACTCCTTAAAGTGTTATATTTTCTTTGATTCATCGCGTTCTGTGGGAACCTACTCAAAGCCGTCAGTCATACATTGACACAACTGAATGAATCTAAATCAAATGTCATGTAGGCTAAACGGTTGTTTTTGCAACCGTTTACCATGGGACACCTTTTTCTTCGTTTCAGTGTTTCGGGCTCACTGCTGCTTTACAAGGTGATTCAATACAGGGGGTGTTGCACCGTGCAATAGCTAATCTACCCACATTTCACACGACGTGTCTCGCCTTACGTCCTTGTGAAGTACCAATAACCTAATTGTCTTTAGTCGTGATTGTCCTTTCACTTCGCAAATCTTTACTTTAGCGGGTCGGATTAGCGCCACTTACGCACGCGCACGCACCCCGGTACGCACGCGCGTGGCTTGTCGGTTTGTACACCTGCCCGGAGGGGGGCACGAGGGTATACACGGTAATGGAGGGAGGCTTGGCGTGCATGGGGGAGGGGGGGGGGGGGGAGATGAGGAATTGGATGATCGGGGCAGGGGGTTGTTATTTATGGAGGCTCAACGGGTGCTGTAATGTATTTTGACACCTGCCTTTTTATATTGAAGACACAATGGAATATTTGACATGATTAATTTGATACAATGAAAGTCACCGCGCATCAATAAATGACATTTGAAATTATGACAGAAATTTAAATGCAAAATCTTATATGCGGAATATTTTTCTCATTAAACAACTAACATTGACCGATTGTTGTGCAAATAAGAGTACTAATGACCCCTATTCATGCAAATAGGGTACTTTCGCTACAATAGTCAAATACTGTATATGTCATGATTGTTAACCAATCAGGTTACATGATTATAGAGATAAGGCATATATTGAGGATTATAGTATCGATTACCATCCTATTTGGCCTGATAATAATTGATTGTGACAAATAGCGACTCGGCTTTTAACAACGCTAGCTGTTAATTGTTTGACTTGATCACAAACGAAAAGCTCTGAGAGAAACGCGATGTATGAAGAGGGTCATAGAAGAAATAGATGACTTCAGACTCATATCAATCATCAATTACGACTCTGGGGATTTTTTCAGATCTACGAAATAACATCTGTCTCTATGCCGAGTCTCATTGAATGACTTAGACGATCCAGAAAAAAACCCGAGGATGAAATGATGAAGGACTAAATCTGACGATCAAGATGGCCGAGGGACCCTCTAGGCAGGCTAGTGGGGAAAGCTGGAGTGAGAAGTGGAGCAACAGTTGACTTCCAGAGCAAGAAAGGTGACCAGGACCGCAATCAATCACCATGGATTCCATGATCGATAGCCTGGCTACAGCGGCTTACCACGCTCTGATAGATAGCCTGGATACAGCGGCTTACCGCGCTCACAGTGCGTGCCTAGCTAATTATCCGTAAGGAAACAAAATGCTTAACGCTGACATAATGAGTGATCTAGCCTGTCTTGGCGTGTTACTCAACTATCACAGATTTTCATGCAACATGGTCGTGGTAGGTATAGACAGTGTGGTTTCAATTAATACTGTCGCCATGATTGGACATAAAGCTAGACAGGAATAACCCGTTTCATTTGGGGCATTCTTTTCTCAAAAGAATGTTATCCGACGGAGCCTACCACCAATACCGTCCAAGAGAGTCGGATGCAATATCAGCTGATTCATCGGCAGTAGAGAGACAAATCATGCAAAACAAGAGACCGGTTGCCAAACAAAAATTCAAATATACATGCACATAACTCCACCATCTTAGCAACCAAGCATTTATTTACCCGTCTTGCACATGACAGTGGTATCATCTTCGTTTTAATCAATAAGGTTACAATGAAGTGTGCATATACGAATGCTATTCCAGGCAAACAGGAAAACTATTGCGAAACAAGTTGCATACGCCAGATGACTACTTGCTCCACCGAGCAACAACCTATGTATCTGACATCGTGCAAGCCGGTATTCAAGGAACGAAACCGCACGTGTCATTAGCTCATTTTGTTTGTTTCACCATTTGATTATCGATCATAACTTTAAAAAACGTTGTTATCATGAGGTTGTCAAAACTTCAGGTTGATTTAGAACTTAGTTTGAGAACGACTCGTGGTTTTAAAAACGTCAAGTTTGAAAAATCCGAGTTTGAGAAAATAGCTACTTGAATCAAGTAAAAATGTACACATTGTTTATCTGAAGGACGTCACATTGTATAGGTGCACTTTTTCTGAGATTTAATCTTGCAATAATCTTGCAACAATTATTTTAAATTTCTATAAGTTATCATATCAAAATTTTAATTAGATGTTAAATGACATGCGTTTATATTCATATTGTATTCACTCAAAACCACAATTACGCAATATGATTTCTTTCGTCATATCTTTGTAATATATATTGTAATCTGTGAATGAATGGTATCCCAACCATTTATTGTAAACATGATTTTTGTAAATTGTATTTATTTTGGTCCATTTAAAAGATAAATATATGGAATTTCAGTTTGTTCACATGATAAAAAAAATACCTGATATATGTAATATCAATTCGGTTGTTAAAGTGCCGTTCTTGTACTTGTATGGAATGACTTCTAATGAACTATTATTGAAGTTAATTGAATTGAAATTAAATATCTAACAGAACAATATATATTATGGACCATACTTACCAATTTCCCCGCATTTCAACCGTACAGTGGCATCATGAACTATTTATCGTAAAATTGTGTCAGTTTTCTGACAGGATTTTGTTAATTGGTTTGCCCGATACAAGCGGCATGTTTGACTTCTGTTATTAATGTCAAACAGAATATCATTGTTATTTGAAACATGTAAAGAAATGTCTCGTTGCTAGGCAGGAGGTAAAATGTCGTGAAGTTAAGACGAGTTATTACCTTAGTTTATTACTCATGCTGTTCATAAAACCACTTAACGCCATGCACTTTGATAAGACCATAACAATCACGAGTTGACAAAATGCCGTCAAACTATGCTTTTTATAGATAAGCTGTCGGAATAGATGAATGAAAAACTTGTCTTTGTTTCTGTTTTGCGTGTCAATTATTCATCTCCCTTGCTCATGTTTGTCTTTTTATTTTGCCATATCTCCCTTCAGTCCCTTTTCTCTATCGTTCCCCCGTCTCTCTTTCTCTTTACAGACATAATATATAACTATATATCTCTCAGCCTATCATCTCTGTCTTTCTTGCATAGCCACCCGTAAGTAGTGAGGAAAGGTAAAGAGGTTTTCCCCCTTCACGGTAAGTTGATGTCAGAGATGAATCGTGAAGCGTTTTAAGTGTCACTTACCCCTTCGATCCAGCTTTTACTGCGCTGTCATTAATTCATCAAATTCCCATACAAAGTGTTTGTTTCGTGTGAAATAAAATCATAAAACATGTCAAACTCGTACAACACCAGCTGCTGGGTCTGTCAATCATTAACTCCCAGCAAACATGCCATGTCACATTAGCTCCACCCTCTATGGCCCCAATTGCTACAATTTGTCAATTATCAGTTATGATATGATAGCTCAATGTAGCATTCATTGTCCTATGTCAACATCCTCGCGTTGTTTCTTTATTAGCAGGATTAGGGTCCTTGAAGTCATGCAAACGGTACATACCGATGTCAGTCTGACGTTTATAATGGCAATATTACAAATAGCTACACATTTAGTTGTGCATTTCGGGACAAAAAACTCATAAACAATTATTGCAAGTACCGCAGTAGGTGGTTAAGTCATGTGCATAGTTAGAACAAATAGTCCTGGAAACATAAACGTACCAGTATTATTATCATTAGTGGTACTAGGTGACACTTTTGACGAATTATAAAAAAAATCAATCACAACTCGAATCAAGCTGAAATTTACCTATCATAAAGTGAAAGCATGTCAATTTTTTTCGAAGCAGGTTTAATTTCTTCTATTATTATTCTTGTAATAATCATGTGAATAGTGAGTAAGATTTTTACTTTTGGACAAAACTTTGTGTAAATCAGATAATTTATTTAGAAAAAAAAAACAATGACCATTATGTTTCACATCCGTCAATGAACTAGTAACTGTCATTACAATATCATTGATAATGCATGATGCTTCTGGAAGAAAATAAGAGCGGGTTTACGTGTGTGATGCCAAATGACCATTGTTGTGTTCTGAATTATCTGATACACGCACATTTTAAGATCCAAATTTGTCCAAAAGTTAAAAAAATCTCGTTATATTTTAAATTTCATTACCAAAAAAGGAGCACTGGCGAATAAAGACTCAAACTACATACACGGGTCTCTTTTGAAATGGTGACGGGTTGCAATGGGTAATTAGATACCTAGATATCTCGTTTAAACTATGTGTGTGCCACGCATGGTGTATTGCATGTGCAGTACTTGTTCTAAAATGCATAATGACACATTAAGTGTTAATCAGGTGATGAGGGCCATAAGTACCGAAGCGGCGTCGCAATATTCATTGTAATGCATGTTACTGAACAACATCCTTCAAGCATGTCAAGAGGGAGCTTTACTGGTGCGACATTGTCTGTCGGGCGAGTACCGGGCACACCACTGCTTGCTCTAAGCACCAGTAAGAACCAGTTGTCTTGACAATTATGACGTCACACATCGGTACTCTCTAGATACATCTGGATCCCAAACTACCTAGGATACTGGAACGTGCCAAGGGCAACACCAAGCCGATTCCAATCAGGGAAACAGTCGAGGTGTCCGTGCGTGAGTGGAGAAGTGGGGGCTGATTGCTCGAAATCGGTCATTATCTCGCCCCGAGAAGAGCTCTGCATCTAAACAGCCCGTCGAGATAGACGGAGGCTCTCACGTACTTGAGACAAGCCCGGTTCAGACGTAAACACTGACAAGACATCGTGATGCAGTCTGAAGAAGGCGTGTATCACGTGATCCATCACTGGCTTCTCTCTTCATGCGGTGACGTATGATTTGCAAGGCATGAGTGGAAGGAGGGTGTCAAGCAAACAGGTGTCAGTCTTCAGCTCGGCACTTTGCATCCATGGCATCCGTCACAACACCACACATTGGGCTAAGTTGTGTGGAAACGGGAAATGGGGGCAAATTTACACCCCTTCCTCTTTAATAACATAACATAATTTATGCTCGTTGCATATGAAGCTTCTCGTAAGAAGCGGTGGTTTTCTTGTGAATATTATATTCTAAGTATGAACCGTCTCACCATGGGCACCATGCACCATGTACCATGGGCACATGAAATGTGTAATTAGTGAATGATATTTTCCTAGTTTGACATTGAAAAGGCTAATAAATACACAGACCGAGCGCTCTTCAATGCCTACCCACTCAGCTACAACCGAAGTGCCAGCAGAAATAAAATATCAATATGAATGATTAGATGCAAATGCTAGTACTGATATGGAAATTATATAACGGCAATGTTGACGTAGCAAATTAACCATCGCAGTATCATATGGAATGTGTAAGTAGTCAAAGGGTAAATCGGCTCCAGATAAAAAAATATTTTTTTCTTATTTGACATCCGCATAGGCACATCATCTAGTTTGATCATTTTTGTCACTTCATGGACTAGCTCTGAACGACAGTTGAGTAGACTGTCTTGCATTAACGCGACTACGACGCAACACTTTTATTAATGTGTCATTACCTATATATTCAGCTTCTCTAACTAGATCATGTATATTAACACAGCTCTATAAACAGTGCACATTCCCTGAACAAGTAATTACAAGACGCGTTGCATGCATTGGGAGCGGGTTGGCCAGACCCTGTATAGTCATGACAACGTGCCGCGTACTTTCCTCTTTACGGAGCGAGAATTGAGACGGCTGCGGGCGGAGTGTAATTTGCTTCATCGTTTGCGCCAGATCTTGAAAGGCGAGTCTCGTTCCGCCAATATCTACAAAGTCTCAGTGTCTTACAACCAGGCCCGCCGCGGTCTGGTTACAGGCAGGATTACCTCGCGCGATGGACGGGCGAGCTCTCCACGACTTTGAAGGGGGACTGGCCGACCCGAGTACGCCCCAACCAGTGCGCTGGGCGTGAACTAGATCCACTGATAGCTCGCTAAGAGTTGTCATCGCTGGAGGGGTGAAAGTGATCTGAGGTGGGGTGTTTCCTCTCGGCGCCATGTACCCTGCGCCTGCGACCAGCTACAAGCTACTGAAACCACGAGCAGCTAAGATTATACAGGTGGCATATGTAGGTCATGTAAGGGGGAGGGTGGGGGTGCGGTACACGCGGAGCAATTAAAACACGGATGTTCCTTCTTCATTATAAATACCGCCATCGTGCGTGGTCCATTCGGCCATGCTTAGTATGCTATCGAGAGACAGAACGCCACGGGAATCAATCGTTTTAAAATATGTACTTTTATGGCTGTATGTGTGTTTATGTCTTCCCCCTTCCCTATAATCTCCCGTATATTGTTAAATGTGAGCAGGGTACCAATGCCCGATGCGTTGTGAATGTGTGTGATTATAGGCCTATGCGTGTGTGTATGTATGTGTGTATGTGTGTGTGTGTCCATTCCTCTTGTTTGCTTGTTTTTTTTTCAAGGATGTTTAAGTACATGGATATCTATCCTTTTGAACAAGGTTTGATTCCGCCACTCAATATTCATGACTAGCAGCTGCTCTCAACAAAATGATGCATACGCGATTGCGTCACGTTCACCTGGATTTTATAAAAGGTCATACACATTCCTATACATGCATACATTTCAGCTTTCCCTGCTGAAGTTTTAATTTTGTCACTAAGCGCATGTTATGTACTCAATAAGGACAAGCAAATACAAAATTTGATACTTTTGAGAAGAAAATACTAGCTTGGGCGCAGCTGTGCACGTTTTTCATGTTACTTGTCCGAAAGGAAAATATCTTAAAGTAACGTTTCATGCAATTTTTTAATGGAATATGATGTGGAACGTTGTGAAATTGAGACTTTTGTACTGCAACTTGATTTCACGTTTAGAGCCGTCTTGCCATATTGTAACAATATCCCTCGATTGAATCTTTATAGATGAATCGTAGATATTACATGTCACAACTGCGCAAGTGTTTGGGGTGAGGATATTTCCCAAAATTCTTCTGCGCGTCCGATTTTGTTATACGTCAAATCCAGGCAAATATCATCCAAAGAGTCGGCGGCTTAGAACATGGGGATCAAAGAGAAAATCTTTGCAAAGCGTTCTTTTGTGACTAGAGGCAGACTACAGTGAATCTACATTAATTAAATGGCTGCTGGCACTCCATGTGCTTAAACATCCTTGGTTTTTTTTTATAGAAAAATCTTTCTTTTTCAGATGGACCATTGATATGTAATACTGTGATGAAAATCATAAGTGTTGTAATAAATACAGGTTTGTATTGTAATTACTGATTAATTTGAAACAAAAAGAAAATAAAAGATTGGCGAAAACAAGCAAAAAGGTGCATCACGTGTGTGCTTGTGTGCATCAAGTGTATGTGTGTCTAACAGAGAGAGAGAGAAAGAGAGAGAGAGAGAGAGAGGAAGAGAGAGAGAAAGAGAAAGAGAGAGAGAGAGAGAAAGAGAGAGAGAAAGAGACACAAATGAGGTATTTTCGTATCACTGCTGTTGCGAACTGTAATTCTAATCAGCACGGGAGAGGCAGTCGATCATTCTGTTTTCAAAAAAAGGTTGTATGCCAAAATGTTTATGATAGAAAAGAAATTGCAAACAGAATATTGATGGTGCTTTTTTTCCTGCAATCTGAATGTAACTTCAACATTCACTTTAATAAAATCTAAAACAATTTTCTGTGGCATCTGTTCATTATTTTTTCTTCGTTGTAGACATTTACTTAAAAAAAAACCCCCTCCAATATGTGTTCATTTCCTTCTGGGTGCGTGTTTACCACCTGTATAACATGGAGATACATAGACTTCGATGCATTTCAAACTCTTGTAAGTGCAAAGTTTCATGCTAATACGCTCTCTGTAAATCCGTTAAAATGTAATTAAATTAAATCACTAATCCCACTCAGTATGAAACTCAAACTCATGACCAAATTGTATCAGATACTCAGGTAAATAGTGTAGGGATACATGTATGCGCATGACTGCCACGCAGTCAATAAATATGCCTCTGGCTCTTTGCTAGTTCTATTTAGATTTATTCTCAGAAAATGTGAGTGTTTGGTGGGCAATGTACCATTGAATTCATATGTTTGTTTGTTTGTTTGTTTGTTTATTTATTTCACCATGCATAATAAACAATCACATTGACAAGAACAGCGTATTACATCAAAATAGAATACATAGTAGGAACAAAGCATAAACATAAATGTTTGAAGCGCAGAGTCCCTAGAATGACATAGTAGGTAATAAATTCGTTTCGTAAAACATGGCTTGAAATAAAACATTCATGATTTCATTTAATCGACAGAAATAAAAACAAATAAATAAGAAGAAAAATGGTAATCGTGCCCTTATATCGTACTATACCTCCTTACCCTGTCATAAAAGGACAGAAACACTTAAGTGTACCTCAAAAGCTATTATGATGAATATTTGGAGAGGAGTAATTCTTTCATATTCCTTTTAAATGATATAATAGTGCTACAATTTCGTATATGAGATGGTAATACATTCCAAATGTCAGGTCCTACATATCTAATTGATTTATGTGCTAAAGCAGTTCTTGGTGTAAACAAATGAAAATCAGAAGAATGTCTAGTTGGATAGTTATGAATGTCTCTATTTAAAGTGAAATCGTCACAAAATGATACAGGCAATTCGTTTTTGTTTAAGCGGTACATGAACACTGCAATTTGCATGAAATGAATATCAGTAATTTTCAATGTTTTTAGTCTAGAAAATAAAGGATCAGTATGATCAAAGTATCCAGACCCAGTACAGAGCCGTACGGCTCTCTTTTGCAGTCTTAAAATAGTATCAGTATTTGCTTTGCAATTTGCCCACTCTATGTTACAGTAAGAGATGCGAGAATGAATAAAAGAATTGTAAATAATAAGCAAAACACGAAGCGGGACAAATGACCGCAGCTTGTACATTACACCAATATACCGAGACAAACTTCGGGAAAGGTCACGTACGTGCTCATGCCAAGAGAGGCACTCATCGATTAGAATTCCTAAGAATTTCGTGTTTTTCTTTTGTTGGATGGAAATGCTATTTATCTTTAATGTAATACTTATTTCTTCTTTCTGAGCACGACTTTTAAAATATATGAAGTTGGTTTTATCCAAATTTAACGACAGTTTATTACATTTAAACCAATTTGATAATTTGGGCAGTTCAGTATTCAACATATGAACAAGAGTTTGTAAGTTTGGATTGGAGCAAAAAATATTGGTATCATCCGCAAATAATATATATTGCAATGAGGTGGAGACATTAGGAATATCATTAACATAAATCAAAAAAAGAAGCGGACCTAAAATAGAGCCCTGCGGCACACCACATGTGATTGATGACATAGATGATTTTGCATTATTGAAGGTTGTATATTGACTTCTACAGGAGAGATAACTACGGAACCAATCCAATGGTATGCCACGAATCCCATAATGGTAAAGCTTCTTTAAAAGTATACTATGATCGTGATACTATGATCGTGATACTATGATCACATACTATATATGTGAAATGAAAATCTCATTTTATGTTTTTCCATGTATAGCCAAGTTTGACAATGTTGACCTTTGACCTCCTACTTCTTTGACTTCCAGTCTAACCAGTCGGTCTAAATCCATCCTTGTATCAGGTTTGTTTAAAATTATCAAATTTTTGATGAAGTTCATTGACCTTTGAACTTTCAGGAATTTTACCCAAACTTCATCAGTCTACCTTCATGAAGTGATACATATCTATATTATGTTTGGTTTCAATTAAATCATTAGATTTGGATTCAGTGTTAAAGAATATCTATTTGGGGGCAATTTTAGACAATTTGGGGAAAGTTCATTGACCTTTGACCTCTGACCTTTGAGAAATTACACCAAAAATGCCATCAGTCTACCCCCAATTAGTGATCCATCTTTATACCATGTTTGGTTGGTATTGCAACATTGGATTTAGAATTATTTTGAAAAATATCACTTTGGGGTAATTTTTAGCTAACTGTTGGCAAAGTTCATTGATCTTTGACCTTTGAAGTTTTACCCAAACTTTCCCCAGTCTTTCTTCATGAAGTGATACATCTCTGTACCAGGCTTGGGTAGAATTGCACCAATGAATTTGGATTTGTCTTAATTGTGACAAATTTTAATTTTGAAAAGTTCATTGACCTTTGACCTCTGACCTTCCAGCAATTTCACCAATAATGTCACCAATCTACCCCAGGTAGTGATCCATCGTTTCACTATGTTAGGTTGAAATTGAACCACTGGATGTGGATTTATTGTGAGAAATGTAAAGTTTAGAGCAATGTCTTGCCAATTCAGGCAAAGTTCATTGACCTTTGACCTCTGATCTTTCAGGAATTTTATAAAAAATGACACCAGTCAATTCCCAAGAAGTGATCCATCTTTGTACCATGTTTAATGAGAAATACATCCCTGGATTTGGATTTATTGTGAAAAAAGTGCATTTGTTGACATTTTTCACAAAGTTCGTTGACCTCTAACTCTGACCTTTTAGGAATTTTACCAAAAATGTCACCAGTCTACCCCCAAGTAGTGATCCATCTTTGTACTATGCATAATGAGAATTGCATCCTTGGATTTTGATTTATTGTGGGCATTTTGGGCATTTTTTTTTAAATTTCATTGACCTTTGCCCTTTGATCTCAATCAGATTTTACCCCTATTTGACACACTTCATTGGTTTTATGCAATACACACATGTACCAAGTTTGAAGCAAATCTGGTGAATGCTTCCCAAGATATCACCGAAACGGATTCGGGACGGACGGACGGACTTACGTACGGCCGGGCGGACGGATGGACAGACAGACGGACGGACGGACAACCCGAAAACATAAACAAAAAAATACATACATGCATAAAAAATACACACAAGACAGATATGTAAGATTGGCAAATGAGGGTGTTTTAGATTATTCGAAAAAGCACAATGTATGTGAATGATCTACTTAAACTTCCATATTGTAATACTCAACATGAAATACTGATCTTACTGCAATGTACTGTCGCCCAACACAGCTCAAACAAAGCTAATGACATAACCTTCATAATGAGATAACACTTGTAATTGTCATGACGATGTGGAACCGCTGCTTAATAATGACATACTGCTATTTCATCAATCTGTATGTCCGGAAACCTGTGGACAAAAACGGCCATCTCACTCGAGAGGGTCATTACTTCCGAAATGGCATATAATTATTATGCAACTGATCAAATCTGAGATCATTATCTGAAAAAAAAATAATTCGCAATATGATGGGTGAGACATTACACATTTTCCGTTCTTTACCCCCATAAATGGGGAACGCATCCTGGAATACTACAACCACATGGTGTTACCGAAAGTTGTACTACTCCCCATAAATTATTAGTTCACTCTCACCATGGAAATATTCATAGAACATTTAAGATTACGAATGCTCCTCATCTGAATGTCTCTCCATGCGCCATTCAGGAGTTCTTTCACACAAAATGAACACAATTCCCGCAGACAAGCACTTTCTGGGCACACAGGGCGGATAAAATAGATGTTTATCACCACGACATTGAAAAAACGTAAACGTACCGTATCCAAGAGCTTTTGGCTATAATAGAATACAAATAGAGACTACTCTGTGGCACATGGCACTACGAAATCCCAATACAATAATCTCACGAGGTCGTAGGCCAGGGGATAATAGGGTTGTTAAGCAGTACCTAACAGGGGGAGGACTTAGATCTTGTTTCAAAGTTGACTTGCCTATTGTACGCTGATGACACAATAATTTGGGCAGAAAGCCCAAAAGAATTGCAAGTACATACATACACCGCGGGCCTATAGTTTAATTATGTCCCGTATATGAAAGCAGTATTTATTTAATTTTATATACCGACTAAAGTAATGATGAATCACTGAGATATTTCAAGCCCACAGCGATTGAACAAGATTTCTCCAGAGCAGGACTCTACACTATTTCCATCAATCAACAGCGCACGATATCATTGACGTTAGATTATACTGCGTATTAATTTTGTATCGCACATTGTGCACTGCTAAATTTTGTGTATTCGTACCAAAATCATTGTGACGTCATATTAGCCAGCTCTCCTGACACCGCTGTTTACAATTACCTACCGTGAGTCGGTACACGCAAACTTTTATGAGGACTTGAGCAAAAGATGGTCACAACTCATGCAATTCATTTTGATAAAACTACCACTGACCACTATTAATTGTAATAAAGTACTATTGACCATTATTAATGCAAATAAAAGTACTATTGACCGCTATTCATGCAAATGCGGTACTTTTGCTAGGATGGGCATGTCGACCAATCAGGAAACAGGTTTATCGAGGTGGGGCACATAAAGACTTTTGGATGCTGCTGTACAAAAGCACATGTAGATTGCACATTACGGTCATACTCATAGCAACCCAAAGCTCTCTAATAATGTGAGTTTTACCACATGTGTATAATCTCTGTCCATTTCATTTACCGATGTGAAGCTTATCTGCTTGGAACCCCACAACACACGTTATTCCTTCACTTTTCTGGGTTATTACGGGTATTACGACCAATCTATTGCGATGGAATGAAATGGTGTAAAATTGTGTATCAAATTTTAAAAAGTGATTTTCTGTAATCGTTTACGGCGAAAGGGAGTATCATAGCTGGGGTGGGAAAATAGCGATGAGTTGTAAAAATGATTTAAACATTTTCAAGGAAAAATTCTGTACAGAGTATTTAGGGGAATATTTAGGCCACATCGGCTAAAGAGGAAGAACATGAATAAAGTTGAATTACAAGGCCAGTGTTTAATTAGACCAAGGATCTACGAAGCGAGATTGATTATAGCATGTGATGAGAGACGGGGGGGGGGGGGGGGGCGTAGAGAAGAGAGAGGAAAAGAAGAGAGAAAGAATTTGAGAAAAGAGGGGAGAGGGTAAATATATAGGACCTGGAGATGAGAGAGAGAGAGAGAGAGAGAGGGGGGGGGGGGAGAGGGAGGGTGTGTGAGAGAAAGAGTAAAAAGAAAGTGAGCAAAATGGGGTGGGGTGTAAAGAGTAGACTGAAGTCAAATTGCCGACATGCATGTGTCCTACTATCATTACTGCAGAGCTGTTTTATAATGGCTTAGCAGAAGACAACCTTTGAAGAATCTATCTGGATATAGCAATCCCCACTTCGGCTGGACGCAAACGTCTTGCCAATATACCGTGCCTTCTTCTGGTCGTGTCACTACACGATTATTCCTCGACAAATCAATTCAGTTGGCATTTTTTGCCTTTAACGGATCAAATCAACGTTCTCTTGATCTCTCTGATTACGATGTCGTTTATAATTATGACTGTGAGCCCTATCTCCATTTTATAGCACACGAAGGTCAAGCTGTGAATTGAAGACGTGTCAACCTGAATCCCGCCTTCGCCCCCATCGTCATCACAGCTAGCACCTAAGACACCCACCGGCCTCCTCTTCCCATGCGGAGTAGAGTGCAGGGGTAAGCTGCCCTTCACCTCCAAATATTCAGAAAACCTGATTTCCCCGGCAGGCGGCACTGTGCTGACGATGGCTCACGGCTGTAACAGGGCATACTTACATCCTCTCAAGATCGGCGCGAAAACTGCGCAAATAATCGCCAGAAAGCGATGACCGACTGTCTGCGCCGTAACATGACACCCGCTGTGACACATTTCACGTGTGTCCTCTGGTTTGTTTTCTATACCATCCATAGGATAGATAGCTGTGCGGTTGCACCAAAGCAGAGACATGCATCATACTATCCCTCAAGACGCATTGACGCTATTCCGGAGATTGTATTTCCTTTATTGATACAGAATAACAGCGCATAGGATTCGTTTGTTTAATATTCTTTTTCTCTTTTTTTTTTTGTTGTACTCAGGCCGGATGCGCGTCCAGAGCATGACTCCATGTGTGCTTCATGCATGTAGCGTTAGCAAGGTTAATGTTAAATTAAAACAACATATTGTAAAATATGCGTGCGATTTTCCCAAAGTCTCCGGCCTCCTCCCCTCACGCCCCCCCCCCCCCCCCGTCCATAACCCTCCCCACCCTATACCACCATACCCCTCCTTTCCCCAAAGCTTAAAGGGAAAGTTCACCCTGAAATTATTTTGGTTTCAATAAAAAGAGACAAATGAAAGAAACATATGAGTGAAGGTTTGACGAAAATCGGTCAAAGGAAAAGAAAGATATTTGATTCTAAAGTTTTTATTTTGTGACGTCACATGCGAGGTGCTCTCCCATATGTTGTGGACAATTTTTTTCGAAAATGTGCATTTTCTCACAAAGATATGCATCCTTTTACTTGTGCGTTTGATACATTATCAGAAATACGTTTCTTACACACATACTTGTACGAAAAAAAAATCATTCCGTTGTCAAAAACAGAAAAAAAAAACAATCTATCGACTTATTTTGTACACAACATATGGGAGAGCACCTCGCACGTGACGTCACAAAATCAAAACTTTAAAATCAAATAACTTTCTTTTCCTTTGACCGATTTTCGTCAAACCTTCACTCATATGTTTCTTTAATTTGTCTCTTTTTATTGAAACCAAAATAATTTCAGGGTGAACTTCCCCTTTAACCGCATAGACCTCTACTTCATGTGTGACGTGGTATCAGCAGCCACGCCGAATAGTGCTTAGAGTCCCAATAGACCACGGTGATATGAGAGTGCCTGATTCACGACATCTGCCATGCACATGTATGTACCTTTTGATTAAGTACCCATTATGCTGATTATCTCGTTAGCTGACTATAATTGATCGTGAAAGCGTCTTTTTTGTATGGAATTCGGTCCATGATATCCATGCAGGTACATCCATTTGCGCTTTACAAGATTACGTTAATAACTACACCATCATGTTCTCCAAATATGGACGCGACATATACAAACATATATTTTGGTTTATAGAAACTTCATATGTCAATAAAATAAAGAGTCGCGCAATATATACATTGTGGGGGTAACCTTTCGCTCTGCCTAATGTTAGATTACTTTAACAACGTCTGTTTTGTTTTCATTGTTGGCGAATGAAGGCTATCATTGTGTAAGTTCATTGTTCAAGACACGTCACAGTACGTACACACACACACACACACACACACACACACACACACACACACACACACACACTCCCACATACAGTCTAACGCTTTAGATATAGCGGTGGATGGCGGTAAAAACTAAAATCAGCAAATATCACAGTCTACCTGTGAAGCAATGTTGCCATTGTCATAGTGACAATCATTGAAATAAGCAGTACGCACCAGATAATGGCAATTGCTCAAAATGTGCAAGAGCTGAAAGCTTATGACAAGTATGCTTTTACAAATATTAGACTGAAGGACTGAAGGAAGAAAAAATATTGCCAGGAGAGGGAATATTAGGGGTGGGTGAGATAAAGAAGTAATGTGAGTAACATAATAATCTGCTAAAGACAGTGTCTGCATTAAAGTTTCACTAGTTTTGTGTGCATTTAAAAGTACAAATTACAACATGTATTTAAAACCTCGGTAGTGAATGTAAATAATCATTAACAGGTTAAATTTGGATTTGCTTTAAAGCGATTGTGAGATATATCATTTTTTAATGTTAATGTAATTCCTTGATGAAATGGTGAATGAAGAACAACTATAAAAAGTATGTGTGTGTGTTTGTGTGTGTTTGTGTGTGTTTGTGTGTGTGTGTGTGTGTGTGTGTGTGTGTGTGTGTGTGTGTGTGCGTGTGTGTGTGTGTGCTGGCATGTTATGGAGGGGGTCTGTGAGTAAAGTTGTGTTCAATAGGGATTGTTTTTGTCTAATATAGGAGGAGTCTATCTTCAGGGAGCGCGTTTCTTCCTTTTGAGGGAAGGGGGGGGGGTGGCAATTGGTTACACACCTTCCTCCTGCTCGCCTCCTCCTTCCGCACAGAGTTCTTGAGCAACTTCTCGTCCTCCGTAAGGCTCATGAGTCGCTTAGCGATGGAGCCGCAGCTGAACCCAAGCAAGAAGACGGGCACGACGAACAGGATGCCGAACAAGAACAGGTGGTAGCTGATGTTGAAGGCGCGGCTGATCTCGTCAAGCCGGTCCGAGCAGATGCTGCGGCGGATGACGCCCATGTCGCTCTCGAAGTGGTAGTGGAGGACGTTGTACGGGTAGAAGTACGGCGACATGATGGCGAGCGGGGACAACCAGATGAGAACGATCGAGCGCAGAGCGCGGGAACGGGTGTTGAAGGATCGCGCCCTCAGCGGGTGGATGATCACCAGGTAGCTGCACAGAACAAAGAGAAGAAAAACAATCATTTTTCTAAGGATGAAAGTGTAGCTAAGAAAGCCGGATGGGACCCCTTATCAGCTATTCTGAGCTGATTGGGCATCCGCTCATGTACTATCAATAATAATGATGTATGCTTGTTGATGGGTTGGTTGAAAAACAAACGTATAATGTTCCTTAGCCTGAAGATAACATCAATCAGTTTGTTGTGTTTCAAAGCACAAATACAACGTACGTAGGTGAGCGCTAACTCGCACCTAGTCATCCTCGAATTGATAATTATAAAGTCATTGCTTTTACGACATCACTAATGTACAGCCTTTGTTGTGATAAAGGTTAATGTCGTTGCCAAAGATACATGAGCAGGTGAAATAGGACAGACACATGAGGAAGGTAGGACAAGCTCTATCTGAAGATGGGCTATCCAAGTAATGATGGTTTGTGTGAGTAACCGCCGTGTAATGAGAAGGGAGACGATGTCCATTAGTACAAGCATCGCAATCACCGATCGCCTCATCTCAGATATCAGGTCCGCTTTGTATGTGTGTGTGTGTGGGGGGGGGGGGGGGGCGGTAGAATTAAAGGAACGAATAAGGACTGTTCGGGTTTTTCTTTCAATAACATATAATCTTCATCACTTATCCTTCATGCTGAATTACAACTGCGTTTAATGTTATTTCCTGTTTTATGTTTGTGTTATGGATGATTTTGTTTATATCAAGGTATATATTTATCCTTTCTTCCCTTTTTGACTTTCTTTTTTTCTCGGCTGGAGGAATTATGGACATAGGACCTTCTCGAGAGCAGGTAATTTGACATCAAAGGATCTCTGAATGAAATTACTAAGCTAATAACAGTCTTTAACGAATAAACAGGATTCTGATGGTCTCCTATATATCTTTTAAAAAATCCGTTCCGCAGTTGCCGTTCCTACAATATTACTGATCTGATTAAGAAGCTTACAGAAAAGTGTTTTGCTGCTGGTTGTATTATGTAATTACTAGGATACGATTAAAAGGGATCTTAATTCGAACTGGCTCCAAGAAAATGCCATTCATGCACTCGTTGAAAAAAATGATATGCTTTGACTATTTTGACAGTCCTTCTTCATACTTCGTAATTCTGTAAGTTTTCCAAATGAATTATATCCTTTTAGAGAGGAACCATCCTTTAAGAGATGGAAGATAGTTGTCGGTTCGGTCAGACAGGATGGGGGTGGGGGGCTGGTGTTGCGTCAAGAAATCAGACCCTGTAGACGAGGTGTGATGTATCTCGTCTTGAGAACGAGGCGGCTATCTTTAGAACGAAGAGGAACTAGCTCATTAATCTAATTTTTACACCAAAAGGTAAACAACATACACGTAGACCTAATGCTTCTCATGATCTAGAAAGGTAGAGAGGGTGAGGAGGAGTTTGAATTGAATTAAATTGAATGGTTTTATTTTTCCCACTCGACATAAAAATAATGCAGACATACAAATATACAATATGACAGTGATAACAATGCAATGGAGTAGAATTAAAGTACAGTATACTAATCGAGTTTCCGGTCTCATCAAAACAATAAACAACACAAGCAGCATCATCATTTTGGTTGGTTACATTTCAATGTCGAAGCGAAAAAGGAAAATCAATGAAGCTAGGCTTGTTGGGCGTAAATTAGTAGGAAGCACAAGTTGCAACGTATTCATGTGGATGGACAGAAGGGACAAGAAAACTAAACGAAGAGAGTATGTTGTCGGGTAAGTGAGAGAGAAAGAAAGAAAAGAGATCTGAAGATCACAAAGAGAATCATTTGGAAATCTTTGGAGAAAAAAACAGTTAAGTTTTAAATCGGTACCATGGAAAAAAAATCGGCACGTAGTTTGAATAGGCAGGAAAACCATGCAAATTACAGTGCGTACAATTTATTGTTTTCATGTGGGGGTTTTCTTTAACTAATCTGTCGAATAATTTTCAGTGATTATGTGCCTTCTCATTGAATGCTTTGAATTATAGCGGAGATTTTTGCTTCATATTAAAAGACAGTTCAGTGTGCGTAAGGAGTGTTGTAAATGCTGTAATTGTTGTAATTTTGAACGGAAAGCGATGGTAATTTTTCCGGAGGTAGCGAAGGTATGTGCGGGTCAGTAATACTATAGTAGTCGGATCTATTATTGCGCAATGTTTCATTTTACCATCAACATGATCAACGGTCGCTGTGCTAAAACAACATGGAACACGTCCCTTATGAAAGTCACCGCCATGGTCGTTTTGCTTACACCATGCTTGTCGGCAATCAGTTGAATATCACTTTGCATTGCCACATCTGCTTCCTGTTTCCATGGTTTCCTTGTGCTTGACTAGTGCACCACCTGCGCCCATTGCCCCATATATTGTGACTGGTCCACCACAAGCTTGTTACGTGATATGTTCTAGAACTAGGGTGAGGTTTGAGAGCGAGAGATGATAGAGGACAAACCGGTATTTACTGAAAACACGAAGCATTGTTTCCAGACATGCGAGGGACATAAATATCATAATTTATAGGAATGTTTTCAAGAACTCAAGCGAAGGAAAGCGTAAATCATGGCCTCACGTTTGCACGTTTTGGGTTTGAAGCCTCGAAATAGTTTGATTCCCATTGCATTTGCGAATACTAATTGCAGAGCTTTTTGAGGAGCTAAAATGGCTATTACATGTATTACCTTCACTGCATCAGCGCAAATCCCCTTCCAAGGACCCGGATGTATTAGGGCGTCACCAGCAATATTCAATCACAATCAACAACCACGTATTCAACATGATGCAAATAAAATGAAGGTTTCTTTCTTGTTTTTTCATTACAAAAGTATATCGCACGATAATTGATTGAAAAGGGGAGACGCACCAAAAGATTACTGATTTCAATTTGTTAAAAGTATTAATTTTGTTGATCGACTAAGCAACTTGTTGGTGGTGTAATAAGTATAATCATTAAGTAATGTATGCAATTAGTTACAAAAACGCACCAATCAACGCGATCAATAATGTCAACACATAACAGCGACATGTAGAACGTAATTCAGAATGCACTAAGGAGGAGTTTTGGCGATGTTCGATGGGCAGGTGACTCTAACATTTTAGGCCTTCGTGTTAAAAAAGGGTAAAATGACATGTAACGCAAACCTGTTATGATATATGGTATATACTGGTATCTATGGCCAACAAGATAATGTGTTTATGAAAATTTATTATGATAGAATTATAGAGCGAATTTGGCCAACTGGCAAAATGGCAAAATCATAAAAAAACAGCAACAGGAGGGAGATAGTATTAGCAAGCGTAACATTTATCACGTTTATAATGATATATATTATTCTCATTTTCAGGCTGTCATGATTCCTTTAGTGAAGTTTTCTTGATAAATGTGAAAATACAGTCTTATTCAAAACCTGAATGCGCGAAGAGAAATGATTGGAAAGTGAAAGAAGCTCTTAAAGTTTGTATTTATCTTTTTTGAACAGCTCTATTCATGTGATATTGTTTGTCATGTTTGTAACAATTCTTGGAAATGAATATCCTCTATAAAGAGTACATGCAATTGGACCAGGGAGCCTTGCTGTGTACTCGATTATCATTGTTTTTATCAACCCTTTATGAATCAAATCGATTCGAGGATAAATATAAACTTTTTTTGAAGGATATAGTTTTCCTGTGTTTCTAGGAAACCACCTAAGTTTGTCTCAACCTATATCATATGGCGCGCAACTGCAGCTTCCTCATTTTCCTCCTCCTCCTCCTCCTCCCCCCGCCCTCATCATCATCATCATCATCATCATCATCATCATCATCATCATCATCATCGTGATCGTGATCGTCGGGTCGCTGTGCTCCTGAACTGCAGCTTGCTTCCAACCAGATAACGCTCGAATTTCGTGATTAGCTCTGTATCCATACTCGGGTTCCCGGATGTTTTGTAAAACCGTCGCTACGGTGTTCTCCGAGTACACCTTGCGTGCGGTTCGCGGCGCCACGCACATGGCGTGCATAACGTATACATGTATCAATGTTTATGTATGAAACGGTCACTCCTGTCACAGATCGCATCATTACCATGCCGGGAGCACGCTGTAAAGGATGAAGGTCGGAGAGCAATGATGATATATATGATGAATGGAAAGACGCGCAGAATCGATCCACACGGGCGTTTGTCCCACCCATGCATCACGCATGATTAGTCGAGACCCCGAGTGAAGTAAATATCATCCACTGCGACGATACCCCACCAGAAACACGATCGGCCAAAAAACGTGACCACAGACGTGTTTTGCAAGTCATTTTATACGATAAAGGTCATATTTCACAAATTTGCACGCTTGTCTCTTATTTTGGTATTGTCCTGATTGCCGTCTGGGATCATTGACTATCTAACAACGTTGCGATTAGCTTACTTCCTGACAGACGCCACCCCAGCCTGCATTCTCCCCTCAGATGTCTCGCTTATAGACTCTTAAAGTGTTACAATGGACACCAAATACAGGGCATTGTACATATAATGTATGACCTCCCATGGCTTAATATGGCTGAACTTACATTAAAGGGTAAGCCGATGACGGTCTGCAGTATACAAATGCACAGTGAAGGAATGAAGCGCATGGACAGTCAGCGCGAGGGCTAATCTAGTATTCATCACCTCTCACATTGTTCAAGCACCAACCTTTTGCAATTAGAATGTCTCTCTTTCTTCTCTCTTCCTCTCCTCTTCCCCCTCTTCCTCTTTCCCTCCTCGTCTCCTCGTCCTCGCCCCCTTCCTCCCCCTCCTCTTCTTCTTCCTCCTCCTCCTCCTCCTCCTCCTCCTCCTCCTCCTCCTCCTCCTCCTCCTCATGCTCGCCCCCTTCTCTCCCTCGCTTCTGATCTCCTTGTTCCCATTTAAATCAAGGATATTTAAAGGAATGGATATCCATCCCTTTGACATGTTTGAACAAGGTTCGGGGCCACCATCAATATTCATGACTGGCAGCTGCTCTTAACAATATGATGCATACGCGATTGCGTCATGTCCACCTGGGTTTTACAATAGGTCATGCATATTCCTAAACATGCATATATTTAAGCTTTCGCTGATTAACAGGAAGATTTTTCACGAAGTGCTTGTTGTATACTTCATTAGGACAGACTTGCATGATTGGTTTATCAACACCAGCGAGCTGCTTAGTTTATGTACGATTACTTTCTTTTCGGAGAATCATAACTTTTATGTTTCGTTTGCGTGGATTTACGTAGCAAATTAATTAATATTGAAAATTTGGTAATTTAACTTCATTTTCTTCCTATAATCTTTGAATCAACTTACTTCCATCAGAGATACTGGCTGTAACATGTGAATAATATGATAATCGCTTTTCTATAGGTTTCTGTACAAGACTAATAATCCATACAGAAAGGTTCAAAATTGAACCTTCCTGGAAATTGAACCCTGGTTCGTACGAAGTAAACTCACAGAGGTTGAATATTCCACCTCTGTGAGTTTACTTCGTACGAACCTTAAACTGCACCTTTATTTCTTAATGTGTAGATAAAAATACTGATTTGAGTGCGGCTGAAAACATCTTTCATGTTACATATCTGAAAGGACAATAACTTAAAGAGCCTTCTTACTTTATTTACTTTATTTTAACAATATTCTTCGCGATCTTTAGAGATGCATTGTAAGCATTATATGCTACAACGTATCCTTTTAATTCCCCAGACACATAGATCAGCGTCTCATAATACGAGGCAGCAACCGGGCAAGTCGGGCTATAGAGACAGGAGAAAGATACCAGTGTGGTCCGACCTCATAGCCACATCCACATCTTCATCAGATATCATCGCAGATATTCAAAGTTAGGACGTTTATTAAAGAGTAATTGCCTACCCCCGATCCACTGCTCTTAGCTGTAGCTGTACTAATAGGCTAGAAACAGGCGTCAGACAATGTGGTGGTGGGGAGGGGGGGGGGGGGGTGTTGTCATTCTCAAGGATAAAATGTGCTAATTTCCGAGGGTGGCACTTCATCATAAACCCAAATGTAAACTGAAAGTAGAACAAGCAATCAGTTTTTAAAGTGTACATGTTTTAAGAGACAACTAATCCCTCCTCTATCGGGAGGCATATTGGTGTTGGAAAGTTAAGGGGTCCCCTACCCCTGTTCCACCTCCGTACATGATAACAAACATGAGCAGTGTCGTGTCTACTTGTCTCAATGGGGGCCCGCCTCCCCTCCCCCCCCCCCCCCCTCCCCGCCTCCCCTCCCGCTCTAGCCCGTCAACACACACAGCCCGCCGGGATGCCCCCCGGGGAAAGCGTTTAGCAGAAATTGGAGGGAGTCGAAACCTGCCCCGCCTCATCACGTGTTGGTCGCTCTGCCTCTCAAGCACTTACGAGTGCTTTTAGCAGAAACACGCACCGGATAAATGGTGCTTGGCTGCTTATGTAACATACAGGTGGGATTTTTGGCTCACATTTACACGTAGGAATGTGTTCAGCCCACTTTTAGAGTTCTAGGAAAGGTGTGTCTAGCTTTCCATACGAGACATTTGAACGTATGCATACACGTGAGCTTCCCGGGAGGTGAGTTTGAATGTGAACTCAGCTTCTCTCAGCCGCGTTGGAGTAGACCCTTGTCGACGGGGCTTACCAATCTAAAGATTTTTTTTTTTAAATTTAGATCGAGTAGAAGTAAAACAATTGATTGGCTACTTGGAATAAACTGTGGTCATTATTGAAACGATACCCCCTGACTCAATAAAACATAACCAAAGAAGCATACGGGTGCAATTAGGCAATCGTCTCGGTCATTTCGTAATTAGTGTTGATCTAAAGCCCAGTATTTCCAATGTATGAAGGGTTTTGTCAAATTGAAGTTCTAGGTGTTAATTTGTTTATTCATCTCAAACTAACTAAAACTAACTGAGATGAGTGTCCCTTTCTCCTCACCTCCTCGTCCTTCTCCTCCTCCGTTTGCACTCCTCCTTCTTCTTTTCCTCCTCCTCCTGTCCTCCTCGTGTTCTTTCTGTTTCCGCCTTCACTTTCTTCTGTTTCTTTTTCCTTATGCTGTTCCTCTTTTTTTTTTTTCTTTTCCAGGAATAATGCTGCAGGTCGTATAAGATAAGATTTAGTTACGTCACCAATTATGCTCACCACCCTTCTTTTCATGCAATGGTTCATTTTATTGTCTTACCTGTTAATAATTTCTTTACGTATATTTTGTTTTTGCGTGTGTGTTTTACGTTGGTATAGGATTTTGGTTGTATTTTAAAATTACTTTTATTTTCATGTATTTTTTATTTACTGATTAATGTACCTCTAACTTTATGTTAAATGTCATCACACTTTACCAGCCATCGACTTTTTCGTGATACCTATAATTCATGGTTTATGATAATTGTTCATTATGCTTTTGTTTGATGAATAAAGTATTGAAAATGTAATCTGCAGAACTTTGTTTTCATATTTGTTTTCCTATACGACATTCTGGTAGCCCATATAAACTAATATTCTTGTCTATCCTGCTCATTATAAACGCATGTACTGACTTCTGTTGCTTGATCAAGGTATACCGCCTCGGTTAACAAATCTTATGCAAATCATACGAAGCATTTCCCGAAATACCGTCGATTTTCTTTCATTTTTTCGTGTGTTTTTTTTTTGTATTTACAGTAAGGAAAAATATCAGTCTGTGGCCCTTCTTCTTTCTGCTTGTGCGTGACATCCTTCTTCATAAACGTGTCGTACAAAAACAAATCTAGTCCTTTATCACGATGGTCAGGTTCGAAGTCTTAAAAACAATGTCAGATGAAGAATGAAGGGAAATCCCTTCAAATCTCCATTGGTTTGCCGAGACGTCTATGGATGTGCTTGATTATAAACAGCCGGGGAAATGTCCACTAATGATCTGTAACGTGATCCATTGCAACGCATCTATTCCTAACTGTGTATGTATCACATGGTAACGTGGTCATCAACCTCTGAGATAAATGTACGACATTAGATGGTTGTTAAACGGAACCAAAATAGTATACGAGGAAGGGATAGCACAAACGGTCCCAAGAACGCGTATCTGTCATATATTTACATCGCATGGGTCTACGTTTTATGTGATGCTCTAGGTACACATTTACGTCATAACGTTTGAGATAATCGCAGCTTCTCTTATTTCGCCCCTTCATCCGAGCCTCCCTTGCCTCGCTCACAGAGGTAAGCTGATTATCCCAGAATGCCCCGCGGGCCAGCAATCAGGATTCTTGTCAGGTTTAAAGTATGGCCGGACAATATCGGGCCTAAAATGATGACTACAGGATTACGGTAAGACATATAACACTGCATCTGAGTAAGGGTGTGGATTGATGCGCGTTGTCCCGATGGGAAACACTGACACAAACACAAACAAAGTAAGAATGCATTTGGCTCCAGGTTTATCTTCGTGTTCTTCATGATATTAGGCTTAGTCTATTTAGACAGGCGACTATTGCAGCATTGACCGCTGACCATGCAACTGTAACACCCAGAGAAAGCCATACCAAGGGACCTATGGACTTAACGTCCAGATTAAGAGCTATCATAACTGTCAGCTTAAGTAGCCTCTATGGCGCCTCAATTCTTGTACTGCTTTGGCTTGTACACGCCCATCAGACACGCCCATCAGACATGTACGCCCCATAAGGCTGATGATACCAACTAGGAGCGAAGAGTAAATGCAATAGCTAATACAGGTTATTCACTAATATACAAATATAGACTGCACCGTGGGGCATGACTAAACCAATCGGCACATGGTGATCTTAAAAACATGCTAATATTATAACATGACGCGAGTCCAGAAATAAAAATATTTTGGTTTATTCCTATACTTTAACTCTTTCCAAAGTTACAGAGCAGTATGTTCCTTATATGCTTAATAATGTGAATGATCAATAACTAATATAGTTCGAACTCACAACCATAAAGTATAATAATTTCCAGCTCAAAACTCCACTCTATATGACTCAATAAAACAACAGCACCGGTTTTAGATTGCATGCATCGTATTGCACCAGGCGCACTGATCAGGGAAGAGGATAAATTCCATGGGATCGTATACACAGGTCCGTTCATGCATGGATCCCATTGTCAACCGTTAAATTATTAAAATGATAAGTAACCATGCTTGGAGAAATCTGCCAGGACTTTGAACAAAAGATGTTAACATCACGAAAAAAAAGGATGGACAACATATATATGGTGCAGATCATCCATGTAATAATTGCTCTTGAATGGCATTTACTGATTGCATTGATTTCATTATTCCTTTCCCCCAATTTGGTTCCAACAATGCGCAATGTTGTTCAGCAAATGGGTATAAATATGAATGTAGTGAATGCATAATCAACCAAGCCTAATCCAGCACTATTCATTTCAAATCAAACTCCCAATGTTGTGAAGATAAATCAACCATCCAATGTGGCGAAGCTCTCAAATCGATTCGCTCTTCATTTTCCTTATATTTATTTTTTGTTCATATAAACAAAAATGAAATGATTACACACGTAAAAATGTCGGAGCGTTCAAATTTCCAAACCTCTTCCACACTCGTGTCACTGGTATATTGATATAAAACACGAGGAGTGAAGACCTGTCTCTGTATGGATTCAAACCAGTGTCTCTAGCTTCGAATTTCACCTCACTGGACGACGAAGAGGCTATCATTATTAAAGTGGGTTCGTCGTGACCGAATTCAATCACAACGACACAAGTCATGGCCTTTCCTTCTTGCCGCAATGGCATTCCTTTGTTAGGAGACTTTAACAACAACTCGTCATTCACCTTCAGCTGGATCCTAGTTCTTAGAATAAATGTATTAGCCGAGTAATATACATGTATATATATATATATATATAGAGAGAGAGAGAGAGAGAGAGAGAGAGAGAGAGAGAGAGAGAGAGGAATGAAGGGTATTATACTCGTGATTCATTACAATTCTTTTGGTTATAAATATCATTACTTTTTTATATAAAAGAAAAGAAATATCGACTTGAAGCAACTAAAAATGGACAGGTATTTTGATTAAATAGAGAAAGGCAAAACAAATCAAAATTAAAACGAAGGCAAATATTCAAATTTCAAATTGGTAAATAGAAGAAGAAGGTATTGCGAGGAGAGAAACTAGTACAAAGGTAGTTCAAGCGTCCGTCGAGCCTATTTATTCTCAATCTATGTATGGTTTACGCCTGACCGCAGTTCACTGCTCATTGAGCTTCATATAGGGCTTCTCTCATCATAGCGATGATCTCTATCGCTGTACGGTGGCGGTCAGCGAAATATGATATCCGCTCGACTTCCTGTCAGACATCGTGGGATAATTGTGTATATGTCGGTTTCTGGAGAATACTCGAGGGTGGTTTTGTGGTTAAGCCCCTATATTTCATTGTATAGATTTATTCAGTTTTATTTCAACGGGGTAGCCCTTTAAAGTATAAAAACACCTGTATTACCTTGGACCCTGCATGGTAGCAAATTGGAAGACATATAAACATAATAAAACAATCAACATAAAATAGAACGCTACAATTCACATTAAATATTTAAACATTAAAAGCAACATTATAAACGCTGTAAAAAATCAATGGAGGTAATGCCAATTGATATCCAGAATATCGAAATATTTACCGACTGCCATTAGGCAAGCATATTGGTATTATGAAATAAAAATATATTCTTCTTAATCAAGTAAATGATTAATCATCTTGGATAAATGCGTGCAATGCTATGTAACAAAGAGAGGGAAATCAATGCTCGCGTATTTTAAGGAGGATCATTCCCTAAATGACAACCTTCATCTTGAAGGGATCCATCATGATACCCAGTATGTGGTATGTTGATGTTGACATGATTGTGAGGGGGCAAAAAAAAGCAGATTTCGTTCTCACGAAAAATATCCACATCGCTTATTCCTTGATTTAATCATAATAGACAAATACTTAAATATTGCCGTATTTTTATGATTGATTAACTTGTGTCATAGGGGCAGCCTGTTATCTTGCAACTGCCAATTGCCTAACTTGTTCTTTAAAACTCATGGCATTACTACAAATATGTAAACATCTTTCAATAAATCAATAAATGCGTGTAATAGACACGATCCAGACACTTTAAGTGTAATTGTTGTATATTATTGTTTTATACCTAAATCCTTTCTTCAACTTCGAAATATCTGTAACATCAGCCCTTCAATCAAAACGAGTAACATCACTGATACTAGGTAATTAATAATATCGCTTACGTTTTCCAATTGCTGTCCATCATTTCGACAAATGTGTGTTATTTCGTTTATTTTGGATATTCTCCTTTCAAAATAACGTTGTTATCGTCCGTTTAATTGGAATATATCGCGACCACCGCCCAGGTTGTAATTCAATTTTCAACATTTCGCGTTCACTTATAATCAAGCGGGTGCCTTCCCTACGTAATCGAGACATGCTTATTTATTTTGAAAAGTGCAAATATAACATTATATTTCATTAAGAAAAAGCGAAATTTGCAATGATCCAATAATAAGCTGAAAAGAAAAATGGGAATTTGAAAGAGCCTCGCATCCACTGAACATTTCAAAACTTGAATCCTGATTAATACATTTCAGCGGGTAAACCTGTATCAAGAGTACTACCTGAAAATGTGAAACATTATGCAAAACTTATCAAAACCTGTTGTTACATTTGTCATCCGCCCAAATCATCTTAAAGCGCTTACTCTTATCTAGGCTTATCATTTATACATTACTGTTTTCTTTTCTTTTCTTCATTATCTGAAAAGAACTGAATCAACATGATCAGAGAGAGACACAGCATGATGCTGAGACACTCACAATCAAATAATGCATGGGGCAAAACTTAAATGTAAGATATCATGAGGCTAACGTTGTTCTGCATATCCGTCTTCTTAAGCCGCGAAAGTCCAAAATAATGCAATAATGGGGACTGAAGATCTTCCCGGACTCGAACTAATGTCATTCTTAGTCGATGAAAGCTACATTCATCACTCATGCCCTCCATTTATGACAGGTGCGTCTTATAATTATTCAGTCATGATGAGGTGCATTACGGTTCGCCAAGAATAAACTAGATAAATAGTTATCTTTTTTAGCCTTGTTTTTTTTTTGTGAAACCGATGTCTTGACGCTGACGTATATACATGTACTTCATTGTTCGTGAGCAACTGATGTTTCTATAAAAAGATTATGATGATTGTTGTTATAGATACATAATTAATACTTCAATCTAAATGATAATAATTCGCCTTTCGAATATGTAGACCCCAAACGCATTACATGTTTCCAACTGAATCCTAAGATATACCTCTCTCCTCTTTGGGGCGGTTTCCAGACGAAAGAAAATCGATGCAAAAGCAAATTGAGTTCATAGCGCCTTTCCCGCACCCCTTTCATCAGTCTCGCGTGTTTGATTAGCTAAGAAACTCATCACCGCGTTTCAGAGTTTGATGACGTGGGTATAGTGTGTGTATGTATGTGTGAGTGGGGGATGGGGGTGGGGGGTTGGGTTGAAAGGGAGCGGTGATCGAGATATTCAATGAGATTTCGTAATAAGCTGGTAATGGATTGTGTCTGAGAGAGATTATATTACTGGTCACTCACCGGTCAATGGAGATAGCGACCAGGGTCCAGATACTGGTGAACACGAAGGCCGGCATGACGAAGGCTCCGAACGAACACAACGCCGTGTTGAAGAATGCCAGGTCGACATCGGCGGCGTACTCGACGAGCTTGAGCGGCATGACGAAGGCGATAACTAGGAGGTCGCTGACGGCCAGACTGACAATATAATAATTGGTCGGCGTCCTCATCGTCTGGTGGGACCAAACGACGCCGATGACCATGGCGTTACCTGCGATCCCAAGAGCCATTATGACGATGAACACGACGATGAAGATGGTGTAGACGCTAGTCAGCTGCGTCAGGTCGGGGTAGTAGCCACGGAACTGCCAGAAGCAGACCAGATCGCTTCCTGTGCACTCGTAGTCGCTGCCGTTGTTGAGATCCGTGGAGCTGAACTCTCCTGAAACCACGCTCACTCCGGCCATCCCCGGGGCGCCGGTTGGTTGCACTACCTCCATCCCGAGGCCTGCCTGCCGTAAATCCCTGCTAGCAACAAAAGCGCGCAGTAATAGATCACCGCCTATCCGTCTCTAGCACCGGCAGATCGACAACTAGTCGACAATCTGTTTCCGCTCTGTACGTCTCTTCTTCCTGCCAAGTCGATTCATCGGTCGATAAACCTCGTGTACGTCCGCCCGTCTCAGCCGCTCGCTCGCGCACCTCGCTCGTCACATGATGCGCACCATGGTAAAGGAAGGAGAGCCCGCTTGCGCACGAAACCAACCACGATCGCTTACGTATCCATCGTCACTCTATGAGATGAAAGATCAGATAAAGCACAGCATCATCATCAATAACGTAAACAGTTCTCCAATGGGCTTTCATTGACCGAAATCTGGTACGCCGATATCAAGCATGCTAACACTAGCTGTTAGCCGATATCATAATATAATTTCTTTATCAGCATTTCACGTGACCGGTTCTTTCTCGTTAAACTTCAATCTCTAAGCTTGTCATTTCTCCGATCTCCCCTTGCAGATTGCATAATCATGTTTGATTCCAAATTATGCATGGCTATTAACATAACTCGACCATGCATATGAAGTGAGACGAATGCTGGTTTATCCTTGATAAAGTTACATTAGCTGGCCTTCTGGAGAGGCCATTGAACTAAGCTCTTAATACTTAAGGCTGATAGGATAGGGACAAAACCCAACTTTTCTCATGAAACCATCTTTGCGCGTTAATGTTGTATGCATGCCAAATCGTCGATACTCATATCACTTCTCACGAGATCAATCTCGCAAGTCATGGTACCGCATCGAACCTGAAAATATGACCCCTGTCAGACGAGTCCTCGAGTAAATGGCTCATTAGCACTTTCATGAATGTAGTCGTAATGTGCATTGACACAACATCACAAGTAGTCACGTATCTTTGTTTCGCTACAGAAAGAGCTTTATTATGAGATGCACAAATGCATAACTAGATCGAAAGGATCATCTTTTCAGACGCCGCAACCAGTACGAACAATACAAACACCATACTGTGCTAGTCACGGTAATCAGAGGGGAAACATTTCGTAAACTAATGTAGCCTCATGCTACATGTAAATTGTAGACATGATATAGGGTAGATTGCGGTCATGATGGAATTAGTGCGAATTTTTAAAAGAAGATTATCTTTTGTATTTCTAAACCGCTTTGTCATTTATTTAACCTTTCGTTTTGTTCAGGGGTTGTCCCGGATTGCTTTAAAATAGCTAAATTACCTTGCCCATTCCTCTCCACTTTTCAAACAAATACATACTTTCACTATTCATCAGTTCATGATCGCATATCGTTCAAACTCGGAGTTTTTGTTTTCAAATTTCTGAATGGGTTATTGCCACATGTTTTTACAGATTATTTTGTACAATGTTCCCAAACCCATACTTTAAATATTCGTAAAAGTGATAATTTTGTCCTGCCGTTCTGTCGTTTGCATCTAACACAAATCAAATTCTATTCAGTTTAAAGGAGCGAAATTTTGGAACTCTTTTGATTCAAATATAAAAAAAATCTTAATTCTATCAGTAACTTCAAAAGCCAATTAAAAAAAACACTTCCTGTCTCTTTATCAGTAATAACTTACTCATGATAAATTTTTAGTGCGTAAACATTCTAAACTAGGCGGGTCGAGCAAACAGCGATTATCACAGCGGGGGCTGTGATAGGGATTGCCCGACACTAAACCGATAGACAATATCGGACCGCTAAGCCTCTCACTGTAGTGAGTTTGAGCCGATTCAATTGACATCATGCTCATGTGGCGCCACCACTTTGGTGCTATATTCTCTATTCTGCGTTTCGTGTTCTATGCCACATTTGTGTTTCATCATAAAGAGCGAGCTCCTTGGTGTTTTTAACACATATAGTTAATTATGTAGTTTTTATTTTTAGACCCTCACGCTCTTTATAGTGAAAAGTCAGGAATGTGGATAGTTGTGATACTGCGACGCACCCAAGAGCAAGTAGCTTGATCGTGCATATAACTTTGGCAGGTCACAAGGTAATTTTCCTCCGCAACAAAGTTATTAACTCACTCATACTATTGAAATGATTGAGCACGCGGAGGTTTTTCGACCTTGCTTGGGTGGTGCGTAGTCCCATATTTTGTTGTAATTCGAGTGCCCTCGGGGCGTGTGGAGGGGTATGCATATGGAGGTATACATAGCCGCATTATACTTCGACATTTTGATATTACAGACTGTTTACTCTGTTGATTATTGTCTTAACTGGCAAACATTCGTTTGTTTTTGTTTTGTCTTTGTTTTTTGCCTCCTATGTATTTGTTGGTATTAGTATTTCTTTGATGTATTTTTTTAAAGTATGTATTTGTATGTAATTTGTGTACTCGGGTTCATCTTACTGTATGTCATTTAAATAATGGACTTGATACTTATGTGTTTTGAACCACATGTTAAAGGTTATCACACCTCACGAGCCATCGGCTTTCTGGTGATGCCTTATATTCAGTGTTCATGAAAGTTGTTTATTCTTGTTTGTTAAATGAATAAAGAATTTAATTGAATTGAAATTGAATTGATTTGAAACTCATCACACTCTGACAATATGTTTTTACACACATACCTCTATGGAAAAGATTTATTCTTTTTTAAAACAGACAAGGGGCAAGTTATGGAACCATATTATAGTCCACAGCAAGTAGGAAGGCAGCTCGCAAGTGACGTCATAAAATTTAAACTTTAGAATAGTCATAACTTTCTTATCCTCTTACGGATCTCTTGCGAACCTTCTTTGAAATGTTGCTTTTATTTTCTGTTATGATTAAAACCAATTCAACTTCAGGAAGGACATTCCCTTTAAAGTGACTTAAACATATCCCATATTGCTTCATTAATTTCTCGAATCGGCTTGATTGGAGTCTTACTTCTATTACGCCTCCTCTCACTCATTCCTCTCATTCACTCCTCTCACTATTATCTATCACGTTTTCTGGGAGCCGTGTAGTAATTATGTATATGACGTAATTCCAATGGAAAGGCTCGTCCTCTCCTAAATGTATTACTTCGGATACAATACTGTATTGTGTCAATTCTTCTATTTTCTTACCAAGTGATGTTCCTCAAGGCACAATTCCTAATTTCCTCTGTTATTGATATGCGTATCATATTATTATTATTGATGAACTGTCTTTCATTGACAGATTTCAATTTAACTCCCGATTGTGTCTCTGTCTAGAATTACTGATTATAAAAGTCTATCTCTGACGCATACTTATTGAAATAGCATGTACTCGAGAGTTGTGTTCATTCATATTTCATATCGATTTCAATTGAGATGTTGTTTAAGTGATACTTTAACATTGCTTCACATTGAGCGTAGATGTAAATCATACAAACAAACTCCATGTAAAGTGTCTGTTGGATGTATTTTATGGGAGTATTACCTTATTTTAAGCAAGTAATTTCGTCCTCTTTCAGTGTGTACATAAACATTGAGATTTGGATATACATACATTTTTATATTGATGTTACTATGTTGCATTAATTTTACCCGTCTTACACACTACTTCTATTTTTGTTTAAAGTTTTCTTTTAAACGTCTTCATGCTGTCATTTATGAATAATGTCCTAATTTCAGTTTGATTATAATTGTAACTACTTTGAAATTAGTAATATATCATCAACATATCTTTTTAGAGGATATCTGGCTATTCATACGCTGTTTGTCATATTTTACGTGTCTTCATTGTCAATCGTTACAATTCATCTAGTTGACTGCCAAGCTAATTTGAATAAACCTTGATTCGATTGAATAGGTTAGTTGTTGTGGTAATGGTTGGGGTGGTAGCAGTGGCTGTTCTGATAATGGTGTTTTGAGGTCGATGAAGGATAGGGTGGGTCATATGCAACAGTGATATAAGTAACCTCAGTATCCTATCTCGGTATCCTCTCGTGCCATATCAACGCCTGACAACAGTAATAACTACTTAGGCTAATCGAACTGGCCAACCATGCTAACGCAACATTGAAAAGCAGCTATCGCAGATATCGGAAATATTTCTGTCCTTGTGAATCTTCACTTGGCAGTATCCTCGTGTTGATTACGAGAGCCAAATTCAGAAACGGAATACTCGCATCTATCAAATTACGGCAAGATTTTAAATCCAATAATCAGGATAATGGCGAGATGTTGGGGTCCGCATGCGCAGACGGTGTGCGTTGTCGCAGCTCTGCTAATTTGTTGAGCCCCTTTTCCCGCCACTCCCACCGTCGCGCTAAGGTGAGAGAATCCACTGATTGAACGAGTTTGTGGATGCTTAGTGATGGTGTTTGTGGGGGTATTTAGTTCGGGTAAAAGCTTTTCAATTCAAGCCCGGGGAGGTGGCGGTTGCTTCGCAAAGGATCCAATGTGACGTTCACTTATAATCTCTTTAATCCCCAGGTTGCAATCTGCTAATCCTCGCCATTATCCACCATCTAGATGTGAGCCTGCATCACGCATGTCGCACCCGCAGGCTCCCATACTCTTTCCGCCTGATGATGAAAATAAATCAAATCATATAGATATATCACTACCATGACAACCGGAACATAATAACGTGCCTCGTGGACGTGTGGTGGCATTATGCATTATAACATATATCGGAGGTTGTAAAAATCACCCCAGGATGCATTTTATTAACTGCATGAACGATCTGGAAATGAAAGTGCTTGGCATTTTCAAACATACCATTTTACTTAAACTTATCAAATTCTAACCATTAAGATTGATTGAAATTTCATTATCGTTAATGCTAGTCTTTAATGAGTGAAAAGGTCAGCTTCCTTGTAGACAAAATGTTAATTGTGCCAATATACTATCCTCGTGCCCAACCATGCCCACAGACCTCATCCACTCTTTCCTCTTATACTTTTCTTTTTTTTTTATGTCACGTTCATTCACGTTTTTAAAAATGTATACTCAATATGAAGACATACATTTCGAATTGAGATGATACGCATACTGAGCACGAGACCTGAACAGACGAAAACTAGCCTATGTCAGTTAAGTGATCTGCTTATAACATATAAGTAATGGGAAAGACGGGAAATCAAATGGCGAGAAAAAAGCGCGGGAGTGGTGGAGAGGGGAGGGGGAGGCTTAAAAATTTTGTTGCAAGGAAAAACACATTGTTCGAGTCTGTATACGCACAATTTACATGCATGGGGGGGGGGGGGGGGGGTCACATACACATAACAGAGAGGCTCCGAGGTCCTTTTAGAAAGGCATACATTACAACAGTTTCGTCTTTTCACATACATGTATAATATTCAGTTTCTATAAGCTGTCGAACATTTTTTTTTCATGCTGGATTGTACTGTAAGACAAAGGAAAATGTTTGTTTTTAAGTCCTTCAATGGGTAATGCAGTTCATCCATCGCCGTAGCCGACCAACCCATATGACGCATAATGCAAATTCTTGACGGTGTATATGACTTTAGTAGCGGTCACATTACTTCACATTCGGGAGGTGTTGCCTATTGATTTTCATATCAATGCAAAAATGTTAAAAGCTAGGTGTTCACGTCACATTGGTAAATGTGTGCTACTTCTATGCTGCCTAATCCAGACACGCCGTGTCGTCATGGAGAGAGAGAGAGAGAGAGAGAGAGAGAGAGAGAGAGAGAGAGAAAGAGACATCAAGTCTTCAAGTCTCCTGAAATGCATTCCTTACCTGAGCAGGTGGAAATTAAAGCTTTTCCAGATAATACATTTAATTAGTCGTTATTCACGCGTAATTATGCGTCTATGTCCATCTTTCCATCATCCCCCAGCACCACCCCCCCCCCCATTTCTCTTCCTCTCTTTCTCTGTTCAGCAGTGAATCTAAACAATGATGATTAGAAATATTAATAATCAAATTCTTTCCGTTTAGTGTTTATCGGCTCAGTGTTGTGGTGGAAGAAAGAAGGAGAAAGTGAAATAGAGGCGAGTGATGCGTAATTTAACATTATTTTGAATATTCTGTTCAAAGTTCTGTTTTGGTTGTCGGACAGATGTAACTAGAAAAGGAATCATGAAGGATATTGGCATACGTTGATTTGGTTGTTCTATTTTGTTCGTCTGTGATCATTGCTCAGCAACTATCAACAAACGGTATAAACAGGGGTGAGATTCGGTGTCATAAGCACATCATAATTAAAATCTGCGAAAATTCGGGACGCTTCCTGAAAAGTGCGACTCAGTAAATGAATATAAATTTCAATTTGGAAATGAAAACCATGCAGCATATCGGTAAAAGGTGAACGACATGAGAAATATAGTTCGTCACACCGTGAGGGGCTTATTACGTCACTACACGGGCAATGATACGTCGTCGTCCATTGAAGTGAAACTGCGTTTATTGGATAATAGTTAATGGTGTGCATCGGGGAGTCAAATGAAATTGTTTGGGTGCACTCCACCTCCCTATTTCATTCACATGTCAACGTTCTTCTTTTCATTATCTTATATCATGTAGTTAACGTAAAGAAGATTCCTAAATGTTCCAACATTAATTTTGTTGTCACAATAGTGACATTCTTTTTTCATAGCATCGTTTCACATGCTAACAAGTTTTTCATTAACACCTCTTTGATATAGAAAAATTCACATATATCAATATCATATTGCTTTATATATTGCTATCAATATTTTTTTCATCTCTACGTTAATGCAGTGCAGACAAGCACCAAAATGTCGCTGATATTGTGTAGACCTTAGTGCTCAAAATGCATGGGTTTTTTTTCAGAGTGCCTAAATAAATGGTTAGTTTGTAGCGATCACATCAAACAGGCTCATAAATCTTGCCCTAAGCTGTACGGGAAAATTGTGCACCCATCAAAATTTCATTATAAGGAAAATGAAGAAAGTAGATCAAGCAAACTGGAACGATGAAGAAGAAGAGTACATCATATTTTAACTGTAATGATCCAATTCAGCGAGGTAAATTCCTCCAAACCTGCCCTATCCCGCTGAGGGTATATTTGGAAATATTATTCGCGGTAGGACAATTTCAAGTGATATGTCAAGAAAACTGGCAAGCCCGCTGAATTTGAGCGAATCAAGTGTGTGTCTGATTTTTGATCTTCTATCGTGATGCTTTTAGCTCCAACTCGCTGGAGAGTGCATTTCGCTTGAGTCGACAGCCTATTGAATCCTCGCTTAGCACGCTTAGCTAGAGTCCGCCCGCCTTACCGGGAGGAGGAGCAGGCGGCCCGCTCCGCATCGCCATGAAAGAGGGAGAGCGCAGGAGAGGAGAAGGGAGTAGGGCGATGGAGGGAAATGAGGGGGGGGAGAGACAGAGGCAGAAAGCGAGAGAGAGAGAGAGAGAGAGAGAGAGAGAGAGAGAGAGAGAGACAGAGACAGAGAGAGACAGACAGACAGAGACAGAGAGAGACAGACAGACACTCGGAGAGAGGGACAAAGGGAGACAACAGACATACAGACGAAATGTGAGAGATACAGTAACAAAGAACGAGGAGGGCAAATATACAGTCTTTCTTTTACAAAGATACACGGTTTTCAGCGAAAGCAAAAACGATCATCCATTATTAGAATGACATATTGCTAACGACAGTCACTGAACCTTGCGGACTGACAGACCGAGCTTTAGACGGGGTACCTAGTGCACTTGAAGTCGTGTAATAGATGGGGCCATGGGCAGGCCCCCGGGCCAGAGCATCGGAACTTTGATCTAAATCTCAGTGACAGGTGCCCCTCTCTAACATTTCAAGGAATCATTGACACAAGGGGCAATAGCCAATGCCTCCGTACAGCGTGCTGTCACAATAGATCGATTAGCCGGCGTGACGTACGTTATTGTCGAATATAATATTATGACACTTAAACGACCATAATATGCAGTGCCTCACTAGAACACATGCGAACCAATCTTACCAGATGTCGTGACATTTTTACTTCAATTTTCCTGGAAATCGCACACTTGGCCACACGTCTTGTCTGATTAGAATCTCGGTAAAGAGACAAGGTTAAAGTCTCTCCTGACACGAACCTTTCATTTTACTATTTTACCAGCATTGTACGTATCGCAGGCCTCCGTGACAATACTCCCAGCCTGGGGCTTGTCTCGCATGCTTATGTCACCTCCCTTCCTCGCCAATCTTCCGTGCCTGTGCGTGACCTAGTATTATGACCCCCAGCGAATGTACAATCATATTAAAAGCTAACGTGGGACATTCACTTTAAATCAAGTTTTAAAAATACAAGTGAACATTTTTACTTAATAAAATAATCATACATTTAAAGGGAATATAGTAAGCACTACCTTAATACATGTTTGAAGACAAAACCATAAACAATGCCGGTGTTGTTTGACACACTATTTAAATCTTTTAGTATGTCTTTTTTTTGCAAGTTTCATTATCCATTTGTATTATATTGACATTGACATTTATCATGGTTGTATTGTGAGTCAGTATAGGTAGTCACGTAGGAATGAAGCCACCTGGAAGGGTTTGAATTGCACATAAGTTTAACCCCATGGATACCTTTGATACGACACATGTTATGGAGACACGGGTCACTAAAAGCATATCACAGGTGTCATGTCGATCGTGCTAATTTACATGGGCACCGGTCTCTCAGCTATCCCGGCATCGCGTCCTGCCAATCACGCGTCATGATTACACGTCACACGAGAGATCTGTAGCATTCACGGCCCTCACCAGCCATTCCACCACATGAAACGACGTGGCAGTGAGTGACAGATGTTTAATTAACATGATTAATGGGGTACACAGGTCCTGAAGCTAAGGATGTATAAAGTCACATGGAGTACCATCAACCGTTTAATTAATGCAGATTCATTGTACTCTTCTTCTAGTCAGAACAGAATGTTTTACAAAGATTTTCTCTTTGATCCCATATGTTCAATCCCGCTAATTATCTCTGTAAGTATTGTTTGATATATAAACAAAATATGATACACAGAAGAATTTGGGAGAACATCCTCACCCCATATACTTGCGCAGTTGTGACATGTAATACCTACGATGGATATATCAGGAATCAATTGAGGAATATTGTTACAATAAGGTAAAAAGAATCTAAACGTGATACCAAGTTGCCGTACAAAAGTCTCTATTTCAAGTTGTTAGAAACGTTATATTTTCCTTTTAGGACAAGTAACGTGAAAAACCTGCCCAGTCGCGCCCAAGGAAGTATTTTCATCTCTAAAAGCATCGAATTTCGTATTCGCTTGTCCTCGTTAACTATAACAAGCACTTTGTGACAAAATTAAGAGTTCATCAGCGAAAGCTGAAATATATGCATGTACACGAATATGCTTGACCTTTTGTAATATCTAGGTGCACATGATGCAATCGCGTATACATCATATTGTTAAGAGCAACTGCCATTCGTGAATATTGAGTGGCAGGATGGCTATTCATTTCTTTGGACATCCTTGAAGTAGGGAATAGTTGTGCCGATGGAGTGGGCACTTTAAGATATAGCGTGAGAGAGAGAGGATGAAAGCAAACAGAAAACATATATAGAAAATATAAGCGCTTTAAAACATTATCAAAACAATAGACCATTTTCGTTGTGTATACAAACTTTATGCACGTTGTTCGAACAATACGTTACTAATGGTAACCCCAAAGCTTGTCCGAGATTTGCCGAGTTGCATTAACTAATAGATTCAGAGTACGTTTCATCCGCTCAAATTGAATCACGAAATGAAGGTGAATAATGCCGCATTTCTCCGCTGATAGGGGGAAGTTATGAATGCATTATGGTATATTGTCTGAGGCAAGATATTTCTGAAACCAAGGATGTAGCTCGCTTCATATCACCATGCTTAAATCGAGCACGAATCTTTCTAGGATCACTTGCTACGCCCATGATTCCTCGCGGAGAAATGGCTCGCTTCACGTATATTGTTTTCCTCTCATTCCGTTACTCCTCTTTCTCTCACATTGCATCATACTTGATAGAGGTAGAGACCGAGGTTCTACCTTTCCATGGTATTTATAACAACGTTTGAAATATGAACCACCCATTAATGCATTTGGCCACTCGAATTCTACTAGGGCCGGAACACTGACCCATTGCACACTCGACCTTTGTGTGAACTTTTCAAAAATGATTTCCTGGAATATAACAATATGGTTTAATCGCTCCTTGAAAGACGAGTCATTTAGCGTTTGAGTCGGAGGGGTTGTCATGGTGAATACGTGACAGTAAGCACGATGAGCCTTGATGAGATGGCAGGAGCACATGAGCCTCATCATTGTACAATCAAACCTGTGTGGCTTATGTCCATTTCCTGTCATGAAAAAATAAAACTCCAGATATTTTGATAAAGATGTAACATGACCTATTATTTCAACATAAGAGGTCATTTTCGTGTCATAGTTGAGTGAATACACTTTAAAAATCGCACAAGAAATGCCAAAATGTGCTGTTCAAACGGCATAGGCAATCACCCTTTTGACTTTTGAAAAGTGACAATTTTGCCTTTAATGTGTGCTCACTTAAGCATGACTGATTGGATTAATGTGATTTTCACACGAAAGTTAGTCATTAAGTTAAGAAACAATCCTGCCAAATAATTTTGCTCAAAACCTTTGCTCAAAAGTTATGCTATTTTGCTTAGGGGGGGGGGGGGGGGGAGGGGCTTACTTTTTTAGTTGTGTTTAGATCAAAGGAAGTCTATCCGAGCGCATGCAGTTCATCCATGATAGGTCCATGGCCTCGGCAAGAATATTATGTTCTGAGTGTTTGACCGCCATAGCTGTAAATACACGATATACCTTCCATAAAGATGACGTCTTGACGGAGGCGTTCTTCATCTGCTCCAAGTTTGAATTAGAACAGTTTACAGGATCATAGAATGTTTCAATTAAAGGAAGCTGGCCGGTCAGAGAGCAATGAAGACGTAATTCTAAATGAGCCCAATTTTAGATCGGACACAAAGAGAAAACATGGCGTAACGCGGGGTGAAGGAATTAGACAAGATGCTATACCAAATCACAAGCATGGTGGCGTGTTGTTGGTAAAGGAACGGACGAAGGGCTGACGTAAGACACCATTTATGCCTCAGGTGCTCCCGGAATCAAAGAAGGATTCCTATTTCTTGTGGGCACTGGTCTCTTCCACCAATTACCAACTCCTGTTTGCCTCCGGGCCAGCCGTTTTCTCGTTCATTGCGCTAGAATTAGCCATCGATCAGCTATAATGAGCCGTGCTTGTATGGGCGTGTGTATGTGTGTGTGTGTGTGTATGTGTGTGTGTGTATGTGTGTGTGTATGTGTGTGTGTGTGTGTGTGTGTGTGTGTGTGTGTGTGTGTATGTGAGGGGTGCGTGTGTGTTTGTTGCGTGCTTATGTTTCTATTATGACTAATTGTGAGTATGTACGTGCGTGCGCGTACATGAATCAGTTCATAAAATCTGTGAATGTTTGGACATGTGTATTTCCGTGTGTGTATGTATGATGGGTGATGGTGATAGTGATGGTGTATTCATGGTTATGTATATGTATGTGTGTGTGTGTGCGTACGTGCGTGTATGTGCGTGTGGAAGTGGAAGGTGATTGTTGTGTGCGAGCAGGAGGGGTGTTCGCGGGTTGCATCATTAAGTGACGCACCGTGTCACCACATGGTGCGTGCATGTTGTTTAATGGATGACTTCTTGATACATTGATCGAACTTTCACATCAAGTCAAGAGCATTCAAGTGGGTGACTTGATTATTGATTGTACGTACGTGCACTTTTCATCCAAACTGTTCTTTCTGAAACTACGCGACAAATTGATAGGCCTATCCGTTATTTTCAAGACAAACATTCGTAGAATACATGAAATTCTGAAATTCTAGCATGACGTTGCCTGAAGGTAGTTTCATTGCACGTGTAATAAATACTTCACGTTTTTAAACAACCAAAACTCATTTGGGCAGACCGACAGCTCGCAGATAGGAAATATATAGTCATGACAGTGTTCTTAATACGTGTACATGTATACGAACTCACATGTTATTGCAGTGGGTTTATCTTAACCATTACTCGATGAGATAAAGAGTGTTATATTCCACATACTAAGAATGTTGCTATATGATTGGTCAAGAGTTGATCACGTGATGAAGCGTAGTTTTTCCCATCTGATCACCTGAGCAGAAAAGTTCGTTACACTCTAGGTGATAGTACTTTTTGGTTTCGCTGATCTCTTCACTCCTCACAGTCCTAACGCGTGATCAATATTTTGAGTACGCGCGAAATAAAAGTGCGTAGCTCGGACTATCGGCGCAGACGACACCGCAGTGCGCGCGCGGAAATTAAAATTTTTGGTTATAGCGCGCTGCGCCGCGCGCGTACGTACAAAGCAATGCAAGCCTTCCATTTCCCCCACACAGTATTTCACCAAAGCAAGTGTGCAATTCTCTACCACCTCGTACCAAAATTGACCTAGAATTTCACTTGCCTGTAATTTATTACACTTATGAAGAGTATTCTCGGAGGATCTATGTTCTCACCGATACAGCACAGGTAAGAGAATTTCGATTACTTCTTGCTTTTCCGTCAAAATCTTACAAATTAGCATCACCATGTCATAGTGTTCGTTGGAATTTGTAGAGTCTACATAGCAAAGTCAATTTGCTTCCGGGTTTCGGAGCGTCGCGTGAATATGTAGCCGCACCGACACGAATGCTTTTGTACGTTAAATTGTCATTTATTTTATAGATTGTTGGTATCAGATGTGGAATATAAAGCAAATAATCAACTTTTGGTTTCAGGCAATGAGACGAACTATCACTTCCTCGGCGATCTGAATGTATACGCTATCTTTCCTCAGCTAAAAGCTTCGGAAAGATAGCTACATCCAGATCGCCTCGGAAGTGATATTTCGTCCCATTACCTTCACCGACGTTGATTATTTGCTTATTAACATGTACATTTCTTGTCAGATTTGTGATAAGATACGATTATAGAAAAATAGCAAAAGCAGGGATGGATACAACTTCACTTTATCTTTCAAAATGGAGCTGAGCACGAGATGACAACTTACTCCACGCAGTCTATGTTTTAATTGAATTATACTTGACTTGAGTTTTATATTTTAAAAGATAAGTCTATATGGTATGATTTTTCATTGGCGGTTCATGCACTATTTTATGGAATTTGATTTGGTCCTCAAAAGGTATACTCTCCCTTATAGACGATTTAGTGCCAAGAGGGGCCCACCATGTGGACCGATGTTAATTAGTAATCCTATTGGCAAGGACTTCCACATTTAGACCTACTTGAGCAGATAACAGTCGTCCCTCACCTACACCGTAATGTTTTTCAACATTGTGGTAAACAAACATGCTACAAGGACTTTAGGATAGAATTAAAATTATGTATTTAAATGTCAACAATTTTTTTTCTACGTAAACTTAGGAAGCTTTCTTGATAGTTTGATATCGTTTACATCGTGTCATATCTTGTTGCAAGTCTGCAATTATTTCGGGACAAAACGTCTCGTTTCGTGTCGATATTTTTAAAAGGCAAGTTTTGGCAGCGCCACCACAATACTGGATTAAAACGTCATTGTTTATCGACTGAGCCGGGAGAGTGGAACGTCACTGGGCTTGTTTGCCAGTTAATGACCGATACAACGCGTCGACAGAGAAACCTCGCTCATGTAGTCAGATTGCGAATTACATGCACAGCGGCGCGCGGCCTAATTTGTCCTGGAGACGCAACGCGACGAATCTGGCCGGGTCGCTCGGCCTTAGCAGCTCCTAGTGGGTGGTTGGCATACTAATCTAATAGAAGATGTGCTCAAATATGGTCCTTACTCTGCTGTGAAACGCACTTATGCAATTAGCGAATCGTACTCGCTCAACGGCAATTGCAAATCCTGACCTCTTCCTATATACTTGGTTTAGTAAATGCAAAACAGTGTCGATTCTTGTTTTGAGCGGGACGTAACGGTTCGTTGGGCCTACCTGTAAATCGTGTTTGCCGCAACCAAGAAGGCGTAGGCATTATTTCCAATAATCAATTCTCTAACTCTTTTGGACACCTTGCACGGTGTCTTCCTTCCGAATTGAGGATATTAAGGTATAGTTTCAAATCAAATGTCCGGGACGTGAAAAACATCGAAATAGATTTCACCCGACTTGTTATTCCAAGAAACATACATGACTGTTATCCCTTTAGGAAGTGCGCCATGCTTCAAAGGGAACATTTTGACACAGAAGCTAGAATAAGACGTAATGAAACAACTGGGTGTATCAATATTGAAAACAAGTAGACGAATGCATTATTTATTAGAAGTGACCTAAGAAGTCCTCAAGATGTCCAAACCACGCGCTGCTCAGGATGGTTTATTGGTTTCTGTACACAGCTACGATGAGGGCGGGAAGCCTACGGAAATGAGAAATTTTTCACTTCTTGGAATTTCAGAAATCTCCTTTACGGATTAGTCCAATTTGACCCATCTTTCACGAGGCATGCATACTTTCACGCAAAGCCCTCAGCAAGTTTGGACACCCATGTTGCGTTTATTTTTCCTGATCAAAACCCCGACTCTTGCCCTGTGCAAGCCAGGCTCCGTGGGGTCCAGGTTGACTTTGGCTTCTTGCTCTCTGGCATGCCATATTGGAGCGAAGGATCACCATTATCTATCGGCAAGATACGACGAATATGAACACCAGCATGATTGCCAATTTACAGAGCGATTACTGAAGACTGCGCTCTTTCGTAGTATGCCAATGAGAAGGATTTATGACTCAAGACATGCGTGCGATGAAATGACGAATATACACCCTTGTGATACAACATTGTACCTCCATCACTACCCCATCCCCCTCTCTCACTCTTTCTCTCTCTCTCTCTCTATCTCTCTCTCTCTCTCTCTATCTCTGTCTCTCTCTCAAACACACACAGACACACACAAAGACAGACAGACACACACACACATACACACAAATACACATACTTTCTCTCTCTCTATTTCTCTCTCACGCAAAGTCCTGAAGCCACACACAAGCTCAAATATATACTTTCCTCCACTCTCTCTCTCTCTCTCTCTCTCTCTCTCTCGCTCTCTCTTTTTCTCTCTCAAACACATAGACACACAAAAAAACCCAATAAAAGACAGTGATTAGAGAATTAAAGATTAATGAATTTGCATTTCTGCCGTTATTTCCTAGCCGCTCTGGAATGCCAACTATTAAGGAAGTTATTTTAAAGAATATTACAAAAGAAGCTTAGAAATATACAAATAATAATTATGAAAACATTGCAACAACTTACAAAGAATATTGTATTTAAGGAGTACAAATGATATGCCAACTTGCTGACCAACACATAGATGGACCTCTCTCTCTCTCTCTCTCTCGCTCACACACACATATAGACACACACACACCTACACACACACACACACACACACACATATATATATATATACACACACACACATAATGCACATTCGCCCACCTTCTCACTCTTCTACTTCAGTAAACTTTCTCTCTTCCGGAAAATACAAATTAATCTTCGAATGAACTTCGGCCATGCCTACAATGCGCGTACAATGAAGCTCATCCTGTTCCTCGATGGTGGATCATTTCAGCATTCTCCATTTCGTATTTGAAGAAACTTTACCTGTTCCATATGGATGTGAGTGACCCAGTCTGAAGTAGCCACCTAACTCCCAAGGCTCTCAACCGCCCCGCTACATCGCGTCCAATCAAACCATCGGCAGGTTCAGTTTTCATCGGGGTTTCATTTCACACGCATCAACCTTGTCATACTTGTAGTACAGCGAGTCTCAGATGGCCACGAGCTATTAGGAACCGTCTATATTAGGAGCCAGCTTGTAATTGCTATGTTATGGAATCTCGCTTACGCTCTCACGTACGGATGTGAGACACACACACACACACACACACACACATACACAAACATACACACACATAAACATGCCTAAACACACAAACACAAACAATCACATGCCGTTTATCTTATTAACACTGCATAACCCACAAGCATTTGAAATCACACACCTGACTATTACCATGACATCCTGTCATCAATACATACATTACATGATAGACCTATTTCGCGTGAACTTTCTGTAAGATTGTAAGATGCTTTATTTGTTGTGATATGAACTGACATTGTACCATCTTAGCACTTGTATGACATGTATCCAAACCTCATGGCAATAAGAAATTGAAAGTTTTCATCTTATTAAGCTATATTCCGATTTCATGTATTACTTAAGAAGGTGAAATAATTGTTACTATCATTGCCATTAACGACACTGCTTTGATTGTTACTATAAGTATAAAGTCATCTAGAGTTATATAAAGTGCGATGTGATATGAAATGCGGATCAGCCCACCAACCATCATTTGCAATGGCATCATCATTGAACGTTGTCGTTGTCATTGTAAACATGTGCCACTGTCAGCATCATTGTCATTGCCTTTGTGAACACTGTACATGTGATTTGAAAAGTTATTTGCAAGTGCGAGGAAAGAGCGCTTTGTGATAAGCAAGGTAGATCAGCCTCCCACCCATCATTGTCATTGTCATTGTCGTTGTCGCTGTCATTATTATCCACCATTGTCATACCGTCGTCATTGTCACTGTGATTATAAAGCTGTCCGCGAGTGCGAGGACGGAGCGCTATGTGATACGCAAGGCGGATCAGCGCACCTACGGGTCAGTCTCCGCCATCAAACGGGGACTTAGCGCCGTCACCTGATACGCCATGCTTTTAACTGCAGTGGACATGGCGCGCCTACAGATTCTCTCCTTGAATATACCGAGGCGATAAGAGGGAATAGCCCTTGCATCCTCTGTATGATCCTTTTACCCTACTTCTAGCCATCTCACGGTAATCTGATACGCAGCTGCTGTGTTTTCAGATTAGGGAGGTAACGAATGACAGTAATCACGCAATCGACAACACATCATTATCATCAATAAACTCTGGGTGACGATCAGGCTACCAGATATGGCAATATGATGACGTCACGATGTACTTAACGGTAAATTGACACATGAAATCACATCTTCACATCATACTCTTTCAGATCATTGACAAAAAAGTGGGGGTTACCAGCCATTCCCAGGAGCTATGGTAGATTGAAGGTAGTTGTTTTTTGCTATATTTGTACACAAAAACGCATAGACACACGCGCAGACTTTAAACTTTGACGCGCCCGCACGGCCTTGTTATTGCATGGCTCAAAATTGCAGGATATGACATATGTAGTGTCAGACATATGAATTTAGTGAAAAAAAAAAGATATTTTGACGCTATGTTTGAGTTACGCACGGAAAAACGCGCGAACAACCTGCGGAAGATTTTGAAATGCTTAAAATAGCCTTGAGTATTATGACAAACAATTTTTGGTTGATTTGGCGCATTTTAAAATTTTGCGCGCGCGTTATAGCACTAACGTACGCGTACGCGCACGTTTTTTTTCATTGAAATAAATTATCACGTCATTGATTTTATGAATGCCAAATTTCATTACATATAAACACAACAAAAAAGTAATCCCCCCCCCCCCCCCCTAAGCAAAGTAGCATAACTTTTCATCGAAGAGGTTTTGGGCAAAATAATTTGGCAGGATTGTTCCTTAACTTATTGACTAACTTATGTGTGAAAATCTCATTAATTCAATCAGTCATGCATGAGTGGGCAGATTTTAAAGACAAAAATGTCACTTTCAAAAGTCACAAGGGTAATTTTGGGATTCTGCCATATGAATTTTTGATGAATTCCATTTTGATGAATTCCAATTCCATTATGTTAACATGTTCACATACATATCTTTACATGATGAAAATTTGATGAAACATGATATGTGCATTGTTGAGATATACAGTTGTCCTCAAAATTATTCATACCCCATTGAAAATAACAGTCTTTGTTAGATTCTTCCTTTGTAAAAGCTATTATGTTGGTACTTCCTGTGTATCTTTTGTCTACTTGTTGCTATGCACAAATCCACATATGAGTTGGTTAAACTTCATTTGCATAATAATAGATAAGTCCAAAAGTTATTTTTCCCTCATGTTCAGAATTATTCATACCCCTGACAATACCTCAACAAAAATGTTCTTTCTTCATAGTATCCATTGTTTTCCTTTCCTGAGAATGTGTTAATCTTTGTCCTATAGTTATTTCAAGATGTTCCAATGGATTAAATACCTTTTTTGTTGACCAAATGTTAAACTATTGTCAAACACATAGCATCTTTCCATAAGACTTTAAATAGAGGAAACGTGTTCTGGTCATTCTCAGTTTCTGATCATCATGGCCAAGAAGAAGGAGCTCAGTGAGGACCTACGGCAACGTCTTGTGCGTGCCCACATTGAAGGAAAGGGTTATAAGGCCATTTCGAAGCAATATGATGTCCCTGTGGCAACCGTGCAGAGCATTATCAACAAGCACAAGAAGTTCAATACTGTTAAAAACCTCCGTGGGCGTGGCAGGAAGAGAAAGGTGTCCCCCCAAACTTGCCAGGAAAATCTGCCGAGAGGTCAACAACAACCCCCGGACCACAACCAAGGCCCTACTTCGAACGCTTGACCAGGCAGGGACGAAGGTGTCACGGTCCACTATTGAGCGAGTCTTGCACAGAGGAGGTCTCCATGGACGTAGGCCTCGGAAGACCCCGCTGCTCAGGAAGAAGCATCTGGAGGCTCGCCTAGCCTTTGCTAAAGTTCATCTTTTGGTCAACCATTCTGTGGTCTGATGAGACAAAGTTGGAGTTATTTGGCCATATGGATGTTGAATACGTCTGGAGGAAAAAAGGAGAAGCATACACTCCAAAGAACACTTTGCCCACCGTCAAGCATGGTGGTGGAAACATAATGCTATGGGGATGCTTCTCTTCCAGTAGCACATGCAACCTCGTCAAGGTCCAAGGAATCATGAGAAAGGAGGATTACATCACGATACTTGATGAAAACGTGAAGGAATCCGCTGAGAAACTCCAGCTTGGCCCTAATTGGAAGTACCAGCAGGACAATGATCCAAAACATACCGCCAAGGTAGTGAAGAAATGGTTCAAGGACAATGATGTCAACGTCCTCGAATGGCAAAGTCAGAGTCCTGACCTGAATCCAATTGAGAACTTGTGGCGAGACTTGAAGACCAGAGTGTTGGCTAGGAAACCGACCAACCTGTCCCAGCTTGAGGCTTTTGCCAAGGAAGAGTGGGCCAACATCCCCCAGAAGACATGCAGGAAGCTTGTGGACACGTACAAGAACCGTCTAGAAGCAGTCATAAGAAACAAAGGCTATGCTATTGACTATTAAAGAAAGACATTGGACTCAGTAAACCTAGGGTATGAATAATTTTGAACATGGCATTTTTTGAAAATCCATAAATAAAATACCCCTGAAATGATGAATTTCTTGAATTGTGTATTGTTGTTATTCTTTCACATGTTGGTCACATATAACTGATATACACACTTGACAAAATGCATTCATTTCATCACAAAAATAAAAAATCATAAAAATTAACAAGGGTATGAATAATTTTGAGGACAACTGTATAGATGCGACAAAAAAGTGGGGGGTATGGAATAAAAATAATAAGAAGAAAGAAGATTCTGAGAAAATTAGAAGGTGATCTGTCGGCTACGACAGACCACATAATAAACAAAAAAGAAACTTCTAACGAAATTAAGAGGTGATCTGTCAATCATGACAGACCACCTAATAAAGAAAGAAAGAAAATTCTAACGAAATTAAGAGGTGATCTGTCGATTACGACAGACCACCTTAATAATAAAGAAAATTCGGACGAAGTTAAGAGGTGATCTGTCATTCATGACATACCACCTAATAAAGAAAGAAAATTCGGGCAAAATTAAGAGGTGATTTGTCATTCACGACAGAACACCTAAATATGTGTCTAGGTTTACATTATTTTATCAAGGTGCCCATTTGATTCTGATTGTAATGAAAGTCGTTAGAGATTACGATCATGCCTAAAAATGGAAGTTGCCATGGAAACGATGTGAACAAAAAGACAATTTTGTTGTAAAACCATTCAAATATATATTGATATACAGCAAAAAACCTATTCCTAGTTAATGTTTTTATGAATATTTAGATGCCAGAATAGTAGCACTCAAGACTGAGTCATTTTTTAGAGAAAACTGTCTCGGATAGAATGACTGTTGCTATGCCAAAACTGTTTTTATGCCAAAAATATTGAACTTACAAAAATATAAGAAAGTGCCATATAATATTCATATGGTGACATAAAAACACAAAATTAGGGTCTAATTATACATTTATCAAGGTACCCAGATGATTCTGATTGTAATGGAAGTCGTTAGAGATTACGATCATGCCTAAAAATGGAAGTTGCCATGGAAACGATGTGAACAAAAAGACAATTTTGTTATAAAACCATTCAAATATATATTAATATACAGCAAAAAAAACACATTCCTAGTTAATGTTTTTATGAATATTTAGATGCCAGAATAGTAGCACTCAAGACTGAGTCATTTTTTAGAGATAACTGTCTCGGATAGAATGACTGTTGCTATGCCAAAACTGTTTTTATGCCAAAAATATTGAACTTACAGAAATATAAGAAAGTGCCATGTAATATTCATATGCTGACATTTATTTCTAATTCTAACTATACATTTATCAAGGTGTTCAGATGATTCTGATTGGAATCTAAGTCATGTAAGGTCATGTTCATACCTAGAAATAGTTATTGTCATAGAAAAGATATATAAAAACAGACATTTTGTTTTTTTTTAAAAACATTCAAAGATATGTAAATACAATCATTTGAAAGCTTCGGGTGTGTATCTCTATATGTTGTATTATATTGTACTTATGTTTTGTTTTCAAGGCATGACATTTTCTGAACTTCCCTTATCTAATTAGTATGTTAGCATAACAACTTTCAAAATGCCCACAATAATCACCTAATAATATGGCCAAAATATTGATTGCAATCTACCAGACAACAAAAATACATCAATTACGATCTACATGTGTGTGCTTTGTGGTACGTAGCTCCACATCCAAATAAACAAAAAGAAAAGAAAAAAGAAAATTATAATGAAAAAAAAATAATGATAATTATCTTATATTCTGTCATGCCTTGTCCCTGGTAACAACTTGTATTTGGCATTACCACGACTTGAAATGTCTCAGATCTTGATTGCGATCAATCAATAAATTTGAGATATATTGATTATATTTGGTGAAATGATATGTATGTTTACCATGTTCTGAAATTGTACTTCTTGATTGGTGAGATACCATAACAATGGCAATCAGAAAGCACAAGAGATGAAAGTGCATAACATCACCTTGGAATTGCTTAGTATGCAACTAGCATATCAATTTTATTTTGCCGTCATGGTGTTGTCATAGCAACAGTCATTCGAGGTATGACAGTTATCACTTAGAAATACTTCAATCATGATTACTACCATCTAAATATTCATAATACTATAAACTAGGATTATGTTTTGGGCGACGTATTTCCATACAATGGTTTTTCACAAAATTCCCATTTTTTTTTCACATCGCTTCCATGGCAACAACAATTTTGAGGCACAATTGTGATCTCTAATGAATAAATTTACAATCAGAATCAACTGGGCACCTTCGTGAATGTATACCTAGACACCTGTTTTGTGTCTTTAAGTTACCATATGAGAAATATCTGACACTTTCTTATAATTCTGTAATTTCGATATTTTTGGCATCATGGTGTTGTCATAGCAACAGTCGTTTTATGTACGACAGTTATCATATACAAATTACTTAATTTTCATTTTTCCTATTCTGTCATGTAAATATTCATAAAACTATGAAGAAGGATTCGGTTTTGTGCTGCATATTTACATGTATTGGAACATTTTTCTAACAAAAATGCCCTTTTTATATATCGTTTTCCTGACAACATTTTTTTTTAAGTATGATCATGACATTACAGGACTTAGATTCCGATCAGAATCAACTGGGAACCTTGAGAAATGTATACCTAGACACTAATTTTGTGTTTTTATGTCACCGTATGAGAAATATATGGAACTTTCGTTCCATATTCAAAAGTTCAATATTTTTGACACCATTTTGTTGTCAGAGCAACAGTCATTTTATGCGTGACAGTTATCACTTAGAAATGACTCAATCGTGATTGCTACTATTCTGGCATCTAAATATTTATAAAATTCTAAACTAGGATTAGGTTTTTTACTGTGTATCAACAAATATTTGAATGCTTTTCTAACAAAAGTGGCTTTTTGGTTCATATCGTTTCTATGGCAACTTCCATTTTCAGGCATGATGGTGATCTCTTATGACTTGAATTACAATCAGAATCAACTGGGCACCTTAATAAATGTATACCAAGACACCAATTTTGTGTTTTCGGTCACTATCAATGAAAACCTCAGTCTTCATTGATATGAGTGTGATATCTTAAAATTCACACTTTTAGAAGCGGGTATTTGACTTTGAGTTGCCTATTAAGATATATTTGAATTATTTACTAAAAAAATTCTGATCGTTTCCATGGCATTAACCATATTTTGCGCATGATCGTGGTCATGACTTAGATTCCTATCAGAATCAACTGGGCAACTTGTGAAATGTATACTTAGACATAAATTTTGTCTTTTTATGTTACCATTTAATGAATATATGGCAATTTCGTAACTTCCTCAAATTCCAAAATTTCATTGACATGTTACCATGGTACCGGCCCTGGTGGCCATACCCACCACCAGTGCAATGGCAAACAGGCAGATTCTGACAGCTGAGGATCCTGCCTAACATTGTTTGAAATTGTGGCTAAGGGGGGACCTTTTCGGTTTCTGTCCCATGCACTGTATGTTTTGTATTGCAGAAGATTGTTCAAGACTACACTGCAAACTGAACGCACTTGCTTATCATGCTCACTTTCTGAGCGGCTCATTAAAAGTCTAACCACTCAGAGAAAACACTTCGATTCTTATTTCTTATCTCCACTCGCTTTCTGAGCAGCTCCTCTGAGAGCTATTCCGAAAGAATAACCCGCCCTCCTTACCGTGAAACTCATCCTGCAATTATTATCATCAACAACAGTAAACATCCAAATTAAGAGAACTGAAAAGCAGTACGACCGTCGTCATTGATACTGCACGAGTTGTTCTATACGTGTTTTCCCGCGCGCTCACTTTTATTGCTTTCTTTCTCTTCGATATTTGCGGATGAAATAGAATTTGGCGTAAACCACACTTAAACATGTAGTTTCGCCTCGTGAAACTTCTTGAAACATGGAAAGTACTATTCTTAGCCTCTCATGCTCATATTTCCGCTAAAAGGGAAGTATAATCTTCCTTTTGTCTTAAATATCTTACCATACCATAGAGGATATGGCCCCGACAACAGCATTCATCTGCTTGAGTCGCTCAGGTTGTGATGCTCGAAATATTGTTGTCAATCGAATACATATGGAATGTACATTTATTTGTCAAACAAATTAAACAATTTTTAACATGACAATTTTCGAGTTTCTTTATTCTGAAGATTTCTTTTTAACAGCAGTTTCTTTCATCATATTATTAAAGTGTCGTATTTACACACTTCTCTCTCTCTCTTCGTCTCTCCCCCCCCCCCCTCTCTCTCTCTCTCTCTCTCTCTCTCTCTCTCTCTCTCTCTCTCACTCACTCTCTCTCTCTTACAATCTCTTTCTCTATTATTTCTCTCTTTCTTCCAACTTTCTCTCTTTCTCTTACTTCTAAAGTTCTATCACTTTGTATTTGTCTATTTGTATCTCTATAATTTTGTTCTCTCTCCTGTATCTCAGCCCCCATCTCTCTCTTGTCTTCACACTTTTTAAAATCATATATTCCCTATTTTATCTCGTCCGTCCTCTCCTTTTCTACCCTCTCTGTCTATCTTCCTGTCTCTCTCCTTTTCGTCACCTCTCACCCGACATGCTTCAAGCGGCGCTATTTTACTACTCAAAATATTTGGTCAATCTGTGATCACATATGAAATCCGATGTCACTTGAATTGCCTACAGCACTGCCTCCATGGCCCAGTTTCGCCTAGAATAGGCAAGATAGGAGTCGAGTTTTCAATCCATGTCGCGTCCCTCCCATTTCAACATTTCCACATCACCAAACAATATATGCGTTATGATCCGTACTTTCCCCTCATCTCTGCATTCAATAAATAAACCATCCTGCGAATAATTGCCAATCAATCATTTATCATTAATTTTACAGTGTTGAGAATGAACTGAAAGGAATGTCATAACGTTCTACAATATTTAATAAGAATGAGACCCGAATATCTGAATAAAATATGTCATTGATGATGTGCATGTTCTAACGCAATAATTGGTCTAGGTCTAGGAAAGCAAGCCATGTTGAGGAAGATGATTGGCTTATTGGATATCGGAAGCTTGTCTTGTTTTAAATAATTTGTTCTTTCACTCACAGCCCCCCCCCCCCCCCCCCATTTCACCTATGAGTACAGACATTGAGAAATATAAACCCCACTCCAAGGGGTTCATATGTGCACCCTTTAATAACAATCTAAAGGTCTTAGCTTGCACTGTTTTATTAGCACCCATGTAGGTGCAGACAGTGACATATAAATTCTTAATGCATACCAAGCATGCAACCAGTAGTCTATGTGGTTTACAGTAATTTGCTATTAAAAAATCCGTGCCTCGACTATAATGAGTAAAGGCCACCGCATATGACACGATCCGATCAGTCATACGACTCTGCGACTGACCGAACCGCATAACCCTGTCATTGAATTTGTGCAAGGTGACGTCACACATCCATTAGTATGGCCTTACGACCGCAGAGTCGTGGCCAAATCGTGTCACCTGTGGTGGTCTTTCATTCGGGTCGCTGACAGGGCTGACAAGCACGTCTGCATCTGTCGCAATGATCGTAATGATACAACCGACATACACCCACCGGACGTGTCGTGCCTGTGAATTGACAGCCAAGGGTTGTGCAAGAACATGTTGGATGACAAGTCATGTTCTCCGGTTCATGACCTCCATACATGAACAGGGATGGCATGAAACAGCGTGCAATCCACGACAGCGGGGTTGATTTCTTAAGTCAGGAAAAGAATCGTTATCGAATGCGATAAAAAGGTTAACGTCAATATCCATCGCATTTCATCAGGTTTCCTTCTCGGGGGTTGTTCTGATTAAGACGAAATTGACTCTACGTTTACGTGGTTAATTGTTTGAAAACATTACAGTAAAAGTTTGATTAATTCTTAGAAACTATCGAATCCATGTTGAGATCTTAAAACCAGTAATTTTGGTGGGGTACTTAAAACGATGTTTGATGGGTTCATCAAGGAAACATCTCTCCCGAATCAGTAGAGAGATTGTTTTAAAATCGATCCTAACATCTAAATCAATGTAAGATGATGAAACATCCTCGCTGATCGCAGCCATTTTAGCTGGCAAAGCTGGCTTGGTGCGGCGGTCACCGATTGTCTACCGGACGTTTCAGCCAGGTCCACCCGGTGCTATAGGCCCTGCGCCACCACCTAGCCACGCCATCCCTTGCTTGCACTTTAAGCGGGGTCAACGCTTGAATACATGACCTGTTTTAATGTCACGTAACGCACGGAAAAGCTTTAAACGATGCATACAGAGAGCGAACAAATAAATTAAGTCAATATTTCTACTTTCTGGAAATGTTGGTATATGGGTTGGCTAGACGAATGCATTGATGGGAAATGGAGAGGAGAAATTAGATGGGACATGAACCCTGCCATTAGGTATGGTTAGGCAAGTTAGGCGAGTCACCGTGATGCGAGGAGCCTTTTTATCGTTCTTCTTAAAATCTGCTTCAGTTTCGTTTCAGCCTCATGCCATCATGAGATGAAATCAGAATACCATGATGAAGATGATAAGTGGCTAGTAAGCTACCATGAATGCTCCATAATCACGAATCCAGCTACTAACGTTTTTGTTGTGTATTTGAGTAATACAATGCCTCGTAGCTATTTTTATTTTGCCCTTTGTGTGCCAGATGAACTGTTGTGTGTGTGTAAGTGTGTGTGTGCGTGTGTATGTGTGTGCGTGTGTGTGTGTGTGTGTGCGTGTGTGTGTGTGTATGTGTATATTACTTGTAAAACTGGGCAATGTGTCACATAAAGAGTGATATCAAAGGAATGTAAATGTTCTCAGCTTGCACGATTGCATCCCTAAAATTTCAGTAGCCTATTAGCCTATTTCTTATTTCTCTTTCTCATATCCATCATGATTAGTGCACCTTTCTCCGTATCTCTAACCCACTTCGCTGACCTTTTATTGATAGTCCCAGTGGGTGGGGGTTGATTTCCCCCTTTAAAAGCGCTCTGCTGCCCGGCGCTGTCCTGTCACAGTGATTGCCCGGTCGTGTCAGGCAATGAAGGCCCGTGTCTCCTTACACGAATCATGCAATGTCCAATCCAAAATTCATCTTCCACTTCCCTGTCTGCATGTTGCTAACACTGATGCGCCTTTTCTCTCCGTCTCCGATTAGTTTGCTGGTCTGTGTGTCCCTGCGTGCCGTCTCGGAGCTCCCCCGGCTCGCGCAAACCCAATCAAGCCCGCCCGAGTCACTGGTAATTCTTCACGTCGGATGCCACAGAATAGAGATCTGGAGATGGAATTAAGATCGGGTTTCGAGCTGGGGGGCGGGATGTCATTTGGCCGACGGGAGGCCGCATGAGGAGGAATGTGACTTGTAAAGGGAATTCGGACTTCTTTGAAAAGACATTTCTGGGGAAATATCTCGATTTGTGAGGAGTAACTCGCTGTTTTTTTCCGCCATGATCTAACCCATAGTTGTGGTGTGTAGTTCGATTACTTCGACATCAAGATTCGTGAACCACCATCCAAGCAATGCGTATGCAGGGGAACTGGTTTCTTTCCATTCCAGGGACTCGTGTAATTAAAGAATAGATTTATACAATAACTCAAAATCGAAATGTTCGTTTCTTTCCCCAAACAATAAATCCCCTTTTCTTGCTCTACCATGCTGATACGGTCGAGTGAGGATAGAAGCATGGTAGATTGGGAGGTGATGCAAGCATGTATCATCTGACACATATCCGTATCTCACGCGTGTCCGTGCCATACACATACACGTGTCATATCATCTGCCAGTGCCATACATCTATCCGTGTCAAACATCTGCCCATAACATACGCTTGTCCGTGCCATATACCTGTCTATACCACATACCTATTCGTGACAGACATGCATGTCCGTGTCATACACCTGTCCATACCATACGCCTGCCCGTGCCATACATTTGCCGGTGCCATACATCTATCCGTGCCATACATCTGACCATAACATACACCTGTCCGTGCCATATCCGCGTAATACATCTGTCCATCACATACACCTGACCGTGCCAAATACCTGTCCATACCATATACCTGTCCGTGCCTGACACAATGTCCGTGTCATACACCTGCTATGTCAGATGCTGGTGTCAAATAGTGTCATATACCTGTTTACTGATGTTAACCTGTTCGCGCTATCATGTTCGGATACATTTTCGATTGCATGCATAGTTTCATGTTTCATACTGCCCCCCCCCCCCCCTTCCCTCCTACATCTACAATTTCAGGTAATGTGTAAGGGGGAACTTGTGCAGTGCAATTTTTTTTTTTTTTTTTAATGATTTTTATTCTGATTCCATAATAATACAAATTAAATTCATATAATCAGTTCAAATATATCAACACAAATTAAACAAAACAATCATGCAACTTATATATATATGCATTTGTAAGTACAAATTAATTACAATAAAATAGCTGAAAATATTAAATATAATTACTCAATTGTTATAATCATGTAACAATGTATAATCAAATAAACTGAACGAATAGCTTCCGGAATCAAGTTTTAAATAAACAAGTCCACTAATCCCCCAACCTATAATACACCCCTAAAATTACATACACACACGCGCGCGCGCACACACACACACACGCACACACACACACAGTACGCCACCGTTCAGCACGTGTTTACGCCATCTCTGGATAGACTGTCAACAGTACTTGGCTTAGACTTTACTTATTAAAAATAATCAACCCGTTTCTGCAACCTATACGAAACAAACACATGCATATCAAAAGAAAGACGAGAAACATTTAACGTTAAAGCTTCTTCCCACTGAAATAAAGTGTGCTTTCAGCATATAGCAAAGTGAGCATGAATTAAGACTTAGTGACACGACATAAATCCGTTATCAGAGGGGTGCTTTTAAAGCAACTGCCAACTTTCAAGTAAGTTCTCGATTTGACAACTAGAAATAAGTAAAAAAAGAACCTAAAATCTAGATCTCATGTGTTTTAGATCGATATCATTGGAGAGCATAATTCCCTTCGTTTTGCTTGTAAGCCACGTACCTGCAATAAACATGTCGGCATGAGGGCGCGCATATTACTTGGTGATTCCTGGATCGATTCACATAGATTTTCCAATCGATGTTTGGAAGCAGAGTGAGCGAATCTGTTGCACGCGACGACAGCAAGTCAATCTTCTCACACACTCCAGCGATGTTGACATAGGAAGCCTGCTCAATAGAGATTTATTCTACTTCATTTCCAGAACCATCCAGCCATCGAACCATCCACAAACACTCATCAAATTGTTTCATATGCTCAAAGATATCATAATAGTGACACATCTCGAGGCCATTCAAAGTTGACTTTCACACACAGCTACACGCACGCTATACAGGGCATAGAAATGCTGGCAGAGATGGAATGCAACACCCAACAATGTGTACCTCTGGGAATGACTTACAGTCAACACTTACCAACACTTGCAGGAACGATTTTTCGGATATCGATTTTCACTGAGACTTGTTTTTATTAGTTTCTCAGAAAGCAATATCTTTCACTCAGCCCTGCTTAGAGGTAAATGGTCGTCGTAAAATGATTTCGGGGCTTCGGGCCCTAATCATGGCAGAACAGTTCTGCATTCTCCTCCCGGGGTTCGGATTTGTAATTATTTCAACGATTTGATCATTTTAAGATGACTCCTTCCTGGTATCCCGATATTAAACTTGAATGGAACCCACGGTCATGTAAGAATGTCATTTCACTGAATATAGATTCAAGAGATAAGACACTAAAACATCTTACCTTTACCTGTCGGAAGGAACGGAAAATTGCACAATGATTGGTTAGCTCGGGTTAGCAGGGTTGTAGAGGGAGTAGCGTACTTTGCTTTAAATATGAAAAAGAAGATCAGATTTAAAGATAAGAAGCTTTGCTGTGAGATGAGCATTGTAATGATCGTTTGTATATTTGCTTGCTTGGTTAGATCGCAAATTAGGCCAAGTTTACATTATTCATAGGCAATGATAGGCCACTTGAAGTGTTTAGCCTAAGATGGAGCGCATGAAAGTACAGCCCATGTCTCTTTCTTATCTCTTTCTATTTCTCTCTTCCTTTTTCTCTCCCTTTGTCTTATTCTCCTTCTCTCCACCCCCTCTTTCTCTCTCCCTCTCTCTTCCTCTCGCATCACCATTCCTCTCCCTTTCGTCCTCCCCCCTCTCTCTCTCACTCTCTCTCTCTCTAAAATCTTGTGTTTGATTTGATCACTGACCGAGAAACGTAGAAGCAAGGTAATAATCAAATAGAGAATAGACAGTATTTAGCCCTAACCCCTTCCTAATGCACTTTACCGCCCACAGGAGAAAAAACACCTCCACATGATAAGATTAAACGGGACCATGGTAGAAATCCACAGCAGGTAATGGTATCAGCAGCAACTTTGGCAACTTACGCCTCCTTTCGTACATTTGAGAAGGTGTACAGAATCGTCTTAAGACTTTCCTCGTATTCCTAAAAGAAGGTTCTTCTTTTGTCGTTACCTTGGATAAGGTTAAGCCATATTTTCTGCATGGTTTCATTAAAATGTGTGTGTATTTAAATGTGCGTTGACATCCAGCATGACTGTTTATGGACGTGTCGTGCGTTGGTCATGTTTGTGTGTGAAGGGCATGTCTGTGAAAATATGTATATACATGTATGTGTGTCTGTGTGTATACGTATTATGTGTGTTCATGTGTGTGTGTGTGTGTGTGTGTGTGTGTGTGTGTGTGTGTGTGTGTGTGTGTGTGTGTAGTGTGTCAATGTGTGTGTTTTTTTTATCACATAACGTGCACAAGGTGATTATCGAGGCGACAAGTCACATTCGCAGCTATTCATTGAAGCTCATCACTACAGTCTTGTGTCATTAAATAAAAAAAGGATCTGGTGGTAAAGTTTGGAATGAGGGTCTTGTGAAGGTAATTCTCAAGAGCTGATGACCTTACTATGAAGAGTAATATGAATAAAATATTTCATGCGTGTTTTCTTTTCTTCAAATATGCTAAGCTTTACACAACGCAGGATGTTTCAGTAACTTAAAAGGCAATATGCTACATCGCATCCAAGGATAATATTTTTGCTTGTGCAATTGTAAAAAAAGTTATTGTTTTTGTTTTCATTCTTCTCGCCACACCCCCAATACCCATCTTCTTTTCTCTCTGCCTTTTCTTTTAATGACCATTTATCTCATGATTTGTCCCTCTCCTCAATCTCTTCCTCTCTGTCTCCCTTATTTTAAGACGTGCAAGGACACTAACAGACTAAGACTCATACAAAATAATGTTTGAAAACAAGGCCCGCGCACCGTGCCAGTCCAGTGTCGTACATTCCTCGAATCGCTTACGGAACTTATACGAAGCTTGAGGCGATTACTTGTTAAACCACCTATCCCCTTTCCCATATCGGTGCATAGGGTCCACTTAGCATGTTGAGTATTGCTTATGTCAGCTAACGGTCTTACGTCGGTGTGTGGTTACTGCCAGCCTAAATTCATTCTCATTTGATTACAGCTAGCTCCATCAATCTAGGTGTAAGATATCGTAGTAATAAGCTTGAAATTCGGGGCGCGAAAAGGCTTCCCGCTGCTTCTTAGTTACTTTGACAAGTTAACCCTCTCCTCCGATGCGAAATAGTAGCTATGATGTGCTTGTCCTTAAAGGGGCTGAACCAGTGGAAGGGGTACTTACGTGTTCTGGTTCCACCATGTCATTAGAGGGAATAGCTATAAGATGTCACGTAGTAACCTTGATACAGGCTTAAAAGCAACAGAAAAGAGTATTGGTTCTGCACTTCAAATCAAATTCAGGGTATACGTGAACCACAGGTCACAAATAAGGACTGGTTTAATGCCCATCGAAAAAGCTCATATTATTGACAAACAAACTGACACATTTTCTCTCTCTCTCTCTCTCTCTCTCTCTCTCTCCCTCTCTCTCTCTCTCTCCCTCTCAAACAAACAAACACACACACACACACACACACACAAATCCACACACTCACATACATAAACCCACATGTAAACACAAACATGCACCCACATACCAGACACGGAATCCAAGATGTCATATCTGAGATTTTCACAATTTAACACGATTCACATTAACTAAATACATAGTGATTGTATTGATGATTATAATAATATAATAATGATACGCTTTTTGTTAATAGTCTTTCGAGCATAACACGATACCGTTTATATACGTGTTAATTGAAACAGGTCTGTATGCACTGCATAAAGAAAAGCAGTACCTGTTTACAAAGATTTGAATCTGTTAAATGATGTATATAGACTTGAAATTATTCGGATTATATATTTCTTGCAGGTAGTGTGAGAAGGCTTTCCTCTCTTCTGGTACCCATTTCCGGTTCTAAAATTCATGTAAACATAAATTTTTAATAATGACTTGATAGTGATTATCAATCCGTTTCGATATACAGTTTTATGCGCCTGATAAAAGAAGTTAGTAAAAATTTATTTCAAGCGTGAACTCTAGTTCGTGTTTCCGAACTGAATCGTACGACCGCGGTTCCTATTTTAATCACAATATTTGTCAGAAACATACATGCAGACTGTACTTTTATTCGCGGCGATTATATTCCAGCTTAAACGGAAGCGTGCAACGTAAGCCATGCTACTACGTCTTCATATCACCGATATCTAAAAGCCAAGTGTCTTCGATTGAAAACAAGCTGATGCATATATCTCACACCCTACGGCCCTGTGTCTTGAGCAGACGATTCAAATCATAATCAACAACACGAGGTGCTCCAAGCCAGAATGAAGACGAACCTATGTAAAGAGAGAATGGCGGGATATCAGACTTTCAACACATATTTAACAATACCAAATGTGATAAGGGAAGATGATGACGGTAAGGCCGGTAAATATTGTCGGAGGTGTATTAGCTGCAGTTCATTGAACTACAGTAACATAAGTCTAAGGTAGAAGAAGTGGTTGACGGAGTAAACGAAGCAATGGCAATATGGATGTAATGATCGTATTAGAATGAGTGGTAGTAGCACAAGAAGAAGAAGAAGAGAAGAAGAAGAAGAAGAAGAAGAAGAAGAAGAAGAAGGAGAAGAAGAAGAAGAAGAAGAAGAAGAAGAAGAAGAAGAAGAAGAAGAAGAAGTAGTGGTAGTAGTAATAGTAGTAGTAGAAGTAGTAGCAGTAGTAGTAGTAGTAGTAGTAGTAGTAGTAGTAGTAGTAATAGTAGTAGTAGTAGTAGTAGTAGTAGTAGTAGTAGTAGTAGTAGTAGCAGCAGCAGCAGCAGTAGAAGTAGTACGGAGTAGTATCGGTAATTGCAGTCGTCGTACACATATCATATTGTTTTATTGCAGCCATCATTCCAAAATGAAAATGTCTTAAAAATATATAGGAATAGTAGTTATTTTTTAAACTTCTGCTAGTCATACTTTTATCGCACTTTACTATATTAACAAAACCCAAAAGTGAAAAAGGGAGATCAGGGTTTAAGATAAAATCATGGAGTGTGTTTCCCCAATATTTTAATTCAGATACTTAATAGTAAACAAAGTAAAAATATGAACATAATTATGTCATTTTTAACCCTGGGATCTCCCCGAGGCAATTAGAAAACCTAAGAGTTAACTTAAGAAATGATGGAAATAAGACATGAAGGACACAATTCGTACGATTCTTATGCCTATAGATATACATGATCCAAGAAAGTTGTGTAACGCGAGTCTTACGTAAACCATGTTAGATAAAATGATATAGATCATATCATAGCATATGGACGCACGTGCATGAGCTCGTGCGTGATTGCTTCTGTGCGTAAACAAATGAATGCATTTTGGTTGTACAGTATAAGTGTTATTACATAAACATAGCTTTTTCTTCAGTAAATTACCTCAGTAAACTCCTCTATTCCCCTACTGACGCCCTGTCAACCATGGACCTGTTGTTATTTACATCTTCGGAGTAAACTTTCATAATTGCGATCTTGATTAGATAGGAAATCACCTATATTGGTTGTAGGTTGGCGCCTCGGCGTTAAAGGGGTGGCAGAGATTGTAGCAAGGTGATTGGTCATAATCTATTGTATACAAACATGTTCAACTGGTTAAACTTGGAGACCGCTTTTATAAGAAGGACAGCGCGTGAAACCAGCGCCAAGCATGCCAAGAGGATATTGATATGTGCAAGCTCTGAACGGCTTTCCATGTGTAACCGCCACAGCTAACTGCCACACTAAGTGGCAAAACTGTTGGGCAAAACCGCTCCAATTTTTGTCTGTCCCTCTCTGTCTGTCTGTCTGTCTGTCTGTCTGTCTGTCTCTCTTTCTCCTTCTCTTTCTCTCTCTCTCTCTGTCTCGCTCTCTGTGTCTCTCTCTGTCTGTCTCGCTCTCTCTGTCTCTATCTGTCTCTAAATCACTATCTTACTCTCTATCACTCTCTACCTCTCAATCACACACACACACACACACACACACATACACACACTCAAACACAAACACAAAACGCATACGTACATACATGTATTATATGTACGTGCACATTGTTGGACTTTGTTGAATTCCTCTTGGTCATCGCCCTTTAAAGAAAATATGCATCGGGTCTTTACGATTTGAGGAATATTGTTCCTATTCCTCGTTTATTTTCAGTATTCAAATCCGCCAAAAATAGCTTTTATACCATGAATACACAATATACACTTAAACTAATAGCACGTGTGTTGGAAAAATGTTCATTAATTTCATACCACACATTAATCTATTCACAATTGGTCCAAAACTAACGGCAGATATAGTGTTTTAAAGTAAATTCCTTCGAGAAAAGCGATTAGACCTATTTCATGTATTTGGACTACTTGGTTTACATCTTTATGGAGCCTCTCACTAAATCAGATTTATTATCAAATGTTTCATCAACAAGGAATTTATCAGAGGGGATAGCCTATACACTAGATCATCAGTACTACTGTATTTGTCTTGTTTTCATTTTCACATTCTCATGAGCAAACACCGTATCGAGCCAAAACACTTCATCCTATTCCTCGTACCAATCAGAACAGGATGGCGGATCCTGTACATGGAATCCAATCCGAGTCGTGCTTCCGGAAACTGTGCCTGCGGGGCAAGAGATATAATATCACCATCTACTTTAGTTTATCGCACTTTAGAGGGGGACGAGACGGGGTTATGAACAACAAGAGACATGAACACAACACGCCCTTACGACCCTCTTCATCTTTATGTATTGTCTGTGTAGTCCCGGGAAGCTTTATAGGGCTAGAGTATGACACGTAGAAGTGCTTGCAAAAACAAGTTGTACACATATGTAGCAGGAATTCATAACCATCTTGAGCAAAAATTTAACTTCAAAATGGTAAAAAAATAGTCTAATTCCACGATGAGATGATTTTAAAGGCCCCGAATTTGTACTCGCCACATTGGGGAAGACATATTTTGTTGTCGTCGAATCTAGCCGTCTGTCATACCCAGACCATATACTTGCACTTTCTACGGCGGTCAGGATTATCAACCATCAATTTGCCGTTTTGTAGCGAGATGAGAGCTTGCTGAAATACTAGTGATGAGTTGGCGTGAAAAGACGTCACCGTAGTTGTCTCTACAGGAAATGATGTGTATACTATACCAGCTCACATCATACTGCATGGTGCTAGATCAAGATCCCTTGCATTCTGTGAGCCTCTGTATTATGTGAGCCTATTAAAAAATAACATAATAAAGTACTGTGTGACAGAGGTTGCACGTAATGATAGATTAATGTTGTAATCATTGTGAATAATCTTGATTTACAAGGAGTTATATCGTACATCTAAAATCTATTCACGTGGAGGGTATATTGGTGTCACCCACACGTTATAGGAACAATCCTTCTATAACAAACTTTACAGATGATGGGACATGAAATAAAATCAATGGTGAAAGGTTTCTCACTTCCTCGAAAACAGGGATGAAAGTAGTTTGGCATAAACACATAAAGGAGTAGATATACGACACAATCGCATCAGGCCATTCTTGAATACAATGCACGACCTGCGCTAATACTTCCTTTTCCAAGAAAAATAAAGTTGATGTCAGAAATAATTGTCCATCAAAGAAGCCCCGAGACATAAAGGTAGTATTCCGTTAGACCATGCTGACAAGCAGGCGTGGATTGTTTACATGGTTGTCATGCTGATCGGGTCACGTGGGGCCAACCGCGCCAAGTGGAGAGTCGAGTGCATGGTCGAGTGTTTGTCATCTCACGCTTAGAAGGCGTGGCTGAAGGCAGGAGGTTGTCAAGCCCTCGGACCATCAAGACCCCCGTGGTCGATCTCCGGGTGTACGGCCTCGTCATGCTAGGCTGCAGAGCTGATTAAATACTTGCCATCAGGCGCCCGTCAGCAGCAGGGAGCAGCGGCTTCCTCATCACGATATATCGCACCACGTCCACCACCACGATTACTAGTATCGCTGGATGCATCGCCGTCATCACGACAATCAACAACAGCGAAAGTAGAGTGTGGTTAAATTAGGTCGGTTGCACGATCGAGCCTATAAATAGTCAAGTACTCACTGATGTAATAGCTAATTTAGTACTGCACAACTAGGTTTAAGACGTAACAATAACAAGTATAGGCGCTTTTAAAAATCACTATGATTTAACTTAAGCAGACAAAATCAGGGAAGCGCATTCGCAGAAGTTTGAGTAAAATGACTACATTTCCTTAGAATAATTAATTTTGGTCTATGCGTTGTATTTACCATTTCAAAAGAAAATAAAAATATGTTATATTTGTCATTGAGAACAAACAACTGCGTTAATGAGAATGATCCTTATTACTGATAATGATAGTCATTTTACTGATATAAATCAATAAATCTTTGATTGATATTATTATTAAGTAATAAATAACATTTTGATCAATATAAACTGATTCATTTAAACAAGCCAATGATTAGATAACATGATACCTTAACAATAAAAGGGCTGATTAAAATATTGATTATCATGGAAATAACGATGATAATAATGATAATGATAATCAAAAGAAAGGAAACAAAGAGAAGACGTGAGAACACGAGATGGAGAAAGTTAAAATTAAAGGAATAAAATGACATAGCACATGTCCAGTCCTGTCTGTATTGGAGATAAGATTGACAGTTTCTAGGGATGCATGTGTGCTTGTCGTCTACGAGTGTCGGTCTTCTCTAATGGCATTATTAAATTCCCTATCAACAGGTTTGCTGCTGATAGACTCCATCGTGAGATGGATCGCGCTACCAGCGGAATCTCTGCCCCATCGTCTGCGGGCTCCTTGATCGGTAAAACACTTAGCGGGTCAGAGCTGGAGGGAGAGAGAGAGAGAGGGGGGGGGGGGTGATGGAGGGATTGATGGAGAGGTAGAAAAAGGAGGAAGGGGATAGGTGGAGAGACGAGGAGCAGGAGGAGGAGGAGAAGGAGGAGAGATGGGGTGGAAGAGGGCTACTTGATCAGTAAAACACTTAGTGAGTCACCTCTGCAGGGAGAGAGAGAGAGAGAGAGGGGGGGGGGGGGGGGGCTGAGAGAGGCATAGGGGTGGAGGAGAGGAAGAAGAAGGAGGAAGGGGGTAGGTAGAGAGACGAGGAGCAGGAGGAGGAGGACGGATGGGGTGGCAGAGGTGGAGAGGAAGGAAAGGTGGAAAGAGGAGGGAAAGGAGAGGTATAGAACGGAGGAGAACATATCGTATAAAGATATAAAGATATGGAGGAAAACGAAGGAGAGAGAGAGAGAGAGGGGGGGTAGAAAGGGGTGTGAGGGCGCGACTAGACTTGAAAATGGGTAAGGTGGCGCCATCAATGCCCGTGGGAAATTGATAACACGAAAGAGATTATGTTAATACAAAATAACATGAAATAATACGAAATTTTGAGAAAAGAGATATTAAGCGATTTCCGTTGTGGAAAAAAATCCGTGGTGTTCTCTTGTCTTTTACACCAATGTTTCTTTGGTATGTATGAAGAGCGAGAGAGGCGAGTGAGCTTGGGCCTGTAGAGTGTGGGATATCTAAGCTATTAGCTCGGCTAGCCGCCGGCAACCAAACACTTGTATATGGGCGTCTCGTCCGCGATGGATGTCTAGCGTTTCGCCGCGCGGGGCTCGGTCGCTAGCTACTCAAGTTTATCTGCTGATCGCCCATAATTGTTGTCAACCTGAACTCGCAATATGGGTAATTCATTTATTCAATTTGGGGCCAGCCTCTGTCCCGCAGCACTTAATGGTTCGCTCACGACACCCCCCCCCCCCCCCTCCCTTCCACCCCCATCTTTCCATCTCATTTTGTCCTTCCTTTATAAATATAACTGGTTGCTCGACGAGTCGTCATTTCCAGTCGGAAATTCATCATCCTTGAGCATTACTATATTGGTATTCTCACCTGACCGCGGCTTACTACTTCCATACTATTAATATCAGCGCAAAAGCACTTAACGTTGATAATTATGTTCTTCGGCCGCATGAATCCTGGCTTCCAACAAATAAGTACGAAGCTCGATTTGGAAACATAATAAGCAAATAAGATTAAACGAAAAGAATTAAGCCAAGCCTGTTTGTAACGATTACCCCAAGGAAAATTCAATACTGGTTATTAACATATAGACAATGATCTTTAGGGTTTTGCAAGTTTGTAATTTTGGTGTGCTTCATGTGTATTATTTAATTTATATTATGTTCTCATGAACGACTACGTTGCGATAGAATCCCAATGCATGTGGCAGGCCTGTAACACATTAGTTTAATGTGGGGATTACTTTAATATCATAGTACACATTATCCATATCCTGAAGTCACCTTATTTGCCAAAATGCGCAAAATTTACATCGGAAAAAAATAAGATTTTGGTCATAACGCTGAGACATGCAAGCACCGTCTGTTTCAGTCGGTGCCAGGAAAGGTTCAACAGTTCTGAGGGACTCACTGCAACGTGTTGATTGGCACATGCTTCTAAGACTTGAAGCGCACATGGTGTTATGATCATCCTAGAACATGTGCACATTGTTAGGTCTGTCTTGCAAGCAAGCTACCGCAGCTATTTCGGATGAGGCTTGATACGTGCATGCATTGACAACTGTAGTGGTTGACGATTGTGGGGAATCATGAACTTATGACCTATAATATTGACTATTATAAAACGTATGTTTAACATGATTGGCCTGAAAAGAGGCGCTGGTAATTAGGACAACATACGTTTGGGTGAAACAGCTGAGGCGGAGATCTGGAGATTCGTCAAATTGACGCCTTATTCTCCACGCTTACGGGATGATATAACACAAGTTACATCCTGTTATCCACAAAAATAAGGAGAGAACTGATGTCGAAAACAAAAATGAACGGCAAAAAATTCATGTAACTGTTGACAAGATCGAGTGCCAGCAGATAACCATTTAAAGAAGAAAACAAAAAGACGAAGAAGTGAGTTAAACACGTAATTTCCAAACATGGAATAAATTTATTTAGATGCGAATATAGATGGCTAGCTAGATGTACGCGGGAACAGATATAAACATGCGTAAATACACGTTGTATGTGTTGTAATAAACGCTAGAGTATCCGTAGTATAAGTGTAGGAATTCAAGAGGTCGTATTACTTGTAGTGATAGTAACTGTTGTAGTAGTAAAAGGAGAAGAACTTGTAAAACTATAGCACTTCTACTAGAAGAAGTTATAAAGTTACAAGTAAAATTTGTAAAAACAGAAGCACAAGTAATATACGTTATAGTATAGTAAGTAGTAGTAGTAGTAGTAGTAGTAGTAGTAGTAGTAGTAGTAGTAGTAGTAGTAATAATAATAATAATGATAATAATAATAATAATAATAATAATAATAATAATACTTTAAACATGTGCACGAAAAAAAAACCATTTTCTAGGTTTGTAATCATTAATCTAAGTGCGCTATAATTCCAAAAAAGTAATAATGTAAATTTTGTATCAACATTAATAATTCCATCAGGTAAGAGTAAACGGAAACGGGCACTAATGATGTGAACTTAATTTATTTTTCTCATTTATATGCATTGAATTTATTTGTGGATTACATCTTTAACCATCCCCAACACGCCCTAATTTTTTTTCCTGCACTTAGTCCAAAGTGTAAGAACTCACCATCGATAATACTTAAAGAAAGAAAGCAGATGAAAGTGGGATATAGAGAGAAACGAACAACAGTAAAGGAGAAAACATGAAGAACTGAGAGAGAGAGAGAGAGAGAGAGAGAGAGAGAGAGAGAGAGAGAGCGAGAGAGAGAGAGAGAGAGAGAGAGAGAGAGAGAGTGGGGTGAGAAGGCGAGCCTATGGTTGAAAAACGAACGAAGGGAATAAAAAAAATTTAGTCGTAAGCCATATCATGGCTCTAGTTCCCAAAGAGGCATTCGCGCTTTGTCATTTAAATCCCACGATCCCGGAGATATAAATTAGGTTACCATTAAGCCCAAGAAAATTACGTTTCATGTGCTTTATGAGTTTAAAGAGTAAATTTTCGCCCTTTGTGTACCAAGGAAAGCAACAGGTAGATTTGGGCGAGGGCGTAGTGAAATTAAAGGAATTTAGAAGCCACGGCCGTCTTATTCTAATGTTTTTGTCATTGCCATTTTTTTTTAGTATTATAGTAAGTGCATGATCTGAAAGAGGTTCTTCTTTATTTTGTAGAATGTAATGTCAATACCGCGTGTGCCATGTGCAACCGACCCCCATCCTTTCCCCCTTTCGTCCTTTAACCATTTTTCTCTTTTTATTAGGGAAAATGGTTCTTCTCTTTTCTCTGTTGGGAGTCCCCCCCCCCCCCCCCCCGGCCACCCCGCCGCCCCCGCCAGCCCCGTCCACAACATGCACACACTCGCTGAGCAGGTTAGACACACTAACAAAAAAAAACACGAAAGGAAGCTACCCCTGCTCAGGTTGAGGAACTGGCTACGGTCGTATTTTCAGCTGAATTTTGCTCAATTTGTCTTCTTGTCACGTGGGATATGAATTATTTCGTTATGCAGTCCAGTTCCATGCCAATGACTGTACAAAGTGCGACGAGGGACCCGGCCCTGTCAATATTCCGCTTGTATCTCTTTACGGTGATAAAAGACCCGAGGCGCCACGAACTAACTTGACGTTTCACCCATGGCGCCACGCATGTCATGTCCGACTCTCAAATTTGCTCAATTGAGATAAAAGTTGATTTGGGGCAGTGTGTCCGAACTATACATGTGGGCAAAATATACTAATATGACCACAGTCCGACGTGCCTACCGAAGTAAGCTTCCTTCCATTGCCTATAGCATGACAAGCGGCGGTGATAATGGTTTTACGTCATTGATCTAAAAGCATTGTTTTCCATTTGACATCAACCACCGTGCCGTTGTGAGGATTCAGATAACGTTCCTCTCCCATGCTCGCTATCAGTAACTATCTATAATCTATATACATTTTCTAGTGGAAAAGTGGAAGTTAGGAATGGGGGGGGGGGGTCACTACATTGGCTCATAATACGTTAAAGACAATCATCACCTACGGCACAAACTACACGTTTTGATTGGCATGGGTATAGAAATAGCACATCTTATCGCAATATTTTGTCAATTTTTAGCTAGTGCTTATGGTAATGTATGTCTTAGGTCTATTTTTTTGCAATTATCGTTTGCTAATTTTACACGGTCTTTTTCAATCAACAGCACGATAACAATTATAATTCTTTCAATTGGGGAAGAATCCACTGTTCTCACCATGCAATCTCCATTCATAGCCCATATTCCACCTGCGGGCCGGTTTCGATGAGGGGGTGCATGTCGACCACCAGATCGTGTCAATCATGTTCAGACTTTCTTGTTACGTTTGTGGCTCTCATGAATAAAAACCATGTATAGTGGAAGTCATCCGTAAGCTTGGGCTTTCGAAATAGAAATGTCAGATTTATAGGGATTAGGTCATTTGTATAATATCGCCTCCCGTGTCGAGATTTCTTCCTGAATATAGAGCTCTCTTATCGGTTTACGTTGATTGGTCTTATTGGCAAACCCGTCCACGCCTCCATTTTATTCAAACGAACTTCCGCGTAGGAGTTAATCCGACTATATTACTATGCTTATTGTAAACTGGCTTCCAGGCTGTTTGAAATTTCTAACCTAAACTGAAAAAAGGGATCTAGTATTCACAAAAAATAGTCACAGTCAATTTGTATTTTCCTCTTCTCTCTGTGAGCCGAAGAAAAAAGGTGTACTATAGCCAGTGCGGATTGGATAATGTGCAACAGCCTGAAAGCCATGCTATGCTTATTGTTGATAAATATCCCTACAGCCGGAGGAGACACGTGAAGTAGAAGCACATACATTTTTCACATGTCAATTTCTAGATTAAAAAGTTTTTTGCATGTCAAACATGTCAAGTTGATTGAAGCATATCAATCAAAAAGTAGTTATTAGCATAAATAGCAGTCAACAGTACTTTAATCAGCATAAATGAGTGGCCACCAGTTTGTGCTTGATTTTGTGTTTCGTACGGGAATGTTAGATTATCTGCGCGACCGACGTTGAAAAACCCGTAGACTGCAGTAATTACCGTTTCATACAAAGAAGTGAAAAAGAAACAGTTTTCTGAGATGTTAACTATGACGTCACAAAACGCTTGGTTTGCGCGCATTTTGCAACGCGAACACAATGACCAATTAATGTGCGCGCTTTACAAATACTCAATAACGTGAATGCTAACATGCGATGAATAGGGTAAAATTTCTACTCTAAATTTGTTGTTTGTTTTAATGGTTATGGGCTCGAAATGTCCTTGTAAATAATGATAACTTTATTCGGAATAGAAAAGAAATATATACTGTTCTGATATTCAGAAAAAGGTTAAACTATAGGCCCGCGCTACTATTATCCAGTTATCCCTCGGTCTGCGCCTGCGTCCTCGTGATAATAGCATTGTTTAAAGATCACCTTGTGCCCATAGGATTAACCATATCCCTCAGAGCAGTCTCCCAGAGACTGTGAACTATAGCAGTCAATACCAGTTTAATAGCCATTCTCTTGACTTTAAGTGCGTTTTCAGAAATAAATGTTTATGGTGACAAATTACAATGATCTTATTCTTGTTTCTATATATTCCTCTCTCCCAAATCACATGGTAGCTAATGTGTGCCGAAAATGCTTAGGGTCAGAGCGATATATTCGCCACTCATGGGCTCGTCCCTGTACCACTATGGGAGAAGGGATAACGGTACACAGCGCTCATTGAAACAGGGGAACCATGAATGATAACCAAGCATTTCTTAAGCTAAGATTGACTTTACGCACAACTGGTTACCCCCTCTTGTATTAAATCAGATTTCCCAATTTGTGCATGGGTTCACATAGTGGGGGTTAATTTCCAACAGTCCCAATCAAATTTGACAAATAAGAACATTTTTTTTATCTACTAAAATCAGATTTCAACTTATGCTGATGGGACTCAAAATCATTGATAATCTGATTTAGCACAAAAAAGGGTCATCAGTCGTGTCTAAAGTCGTTCGTACAGTTTGGTGAAACACCCCTCTGCTCTGATAACTTCGCAACCACTTCCGACTAGGCGGAAAAGTCCGAGAAGAACCCTAAGAGTCCATTTGGTGACGGATGTCACAAGAGTTCTTCCTTTTTACCCGAAGTAATCCATGGCCTAGAAATATGTGTATAGTGCTAAAAGCTAACAACAAGCATTTTGTTACTTTTTTTCAATGATAACTCTTTTATTCCATTATAATAAGCCAGTTCGTAATTACAATTTGCGCATGAGCAGATGAAGGTCATAGTGACCAAACCAGCTTGTTGGTTTTTAAATCACTGAGATAAGCATCATCATTAATAAGTTATTTTAGAATATGCTTGTTATCCAATTTATAAAAGAACACCAAGGTGTTCAATCATGGGGTATTTGACAACAGGCCAAACGACAACAATTAGTTTACAATAAACAATGTAATAGAAGCTTTCCCAATTGTTCACAGACCGTAGCCTACTATTCTTGTCACCTGTTTTGAGATGGTTCCTCTATTAGAGGTTGAATATCGCAAATTGCTATGTCGGGTAAGCACATTACGTAACATCTCCTTTTGAAATGATATATTAATCAACTGCTTATCCTAATGAAAAAGGGAAAGGTCATAGTGACCAAACTTGCTCCAGAGCTAACTACGAACTGGTGTATTGTTGTCGTGTTTAGGGTAGCTATCAGTAGATGGCGCTATAGCAATGATATCGACGCATGTGAGTGAATCTGTCGATCCTGAAACGGGTCTGAGATATTAAAAATAAAAAAAAGAAGATAATTTCTGGAGCTATGCAGCAGATATGCAATCAGTGAAACCGCGCTACAAGATACTTAGCAAGAAATGTATTACCGGCCACATGAGAAGTTCAATGATGCGAGGAGAAACAATCCTTATGTTTCCAGAATCAATGGTCTAGCTTGCCTTGTCAATCATGTCAATGTTCTTAGTTTTTTGGTCTATTAGTCGACACCGAGAATTTTTTTATAATATTTTTTTGTTTTGTATCTATTTCTTGCACTATTCTTATCATTGGCGTGTAAAGTTTTGATATGGATGTAGCAACTCCGTATTAATGTGGTTAATTTGGCAACCCCTCCTCCTTTCTCATCCCCCATTTCTTTCCATTTTGGCTTGTATTTTCTTTATAATATTTTTGTATAAAGTGTAGGTAAAGAAGAAGAAAGAAAAACGTTGCTTTATATGCATGTTATATTCAGTGTATTTGTTTCGTTCTTTTGATAAGAAAGATGTGACAACCCTTCAAGCTATAAGCTTATATTGTCATTCCCCTGTATGTTCCACTGTATACAAGCACATACTTTGTACATATCTTTAATAGCTCGTTATTTGTCATATATGTATACTTTATATGTCATTGTTTGTATCACATTGTTTATTATTGGTGAACTATGCAGGGATGAATAAATAAATACATCACACTTACCATTATGAGTTGATAAATAAGCAAATACCTCATTCAATAAAATCATGATTGTAAGGTGTTTGAACATATATTTTTTCTAAAACCGGGTAGACATAAAATACAATTATTAGGTGGTTTGTCGTAATCGACAGAATACTTCCTTAAGGCCCGGTCCCACTGGGGGGAAGTTGAATTACGCATGAATTGCAAATACAAATTTCGGTCATTCGTTGTCATCCGCATTAAATTTGGCAAAAAAAAAAATAAAAATCCGCTTTAAAATTGCGGATACATAAAAGATGTACAGCGAACAAATTACGATTAAAAGCGGAAATATCACGAACAAAAACGAATTACCTTGTGAATACTATTTTACGAGGGTTATTGGTTGTAAAATTGTGGAATGTATTGCAGACATTACGAAAATGTAACGAAAGTAATGCGGAAGAATAACACATGTATTGCGGACAAAAATAGGACGCTAAACGATTATTGCGGAAGTATTACGTGTGCATAGAGAACGCAATGCGCACGTGGTGCGGAAACAACGGTCGCATTGCGAATGTGATACATTTGAATCGAGACCATATAAAAGAAGAGCACTCCACTCTTCAGCGTCATTATCTTTATCAACATTGTAGAAAGCAGCAACATGTTACGCAGCTCCACCATCAATTCATCGTACATGCCCAGATCAAGTCTTCTGCCAATCCAAGGTCTCACCCAGACAGCTTTTTTATTTCTCCTTCGCTTTCTCTTCCGTATTTGGATCAAACGTTGAACTTGGAAGAGAAGATTGTTATGTTGTTGGATGGCTGCAACTATCAAATGTCCGTGATGATCCATGGCAACATCCTATATTCTGCAAAACTGTTCTTAAAATGACGGTCAAATTTCATTTTTTGTTTCATTTATATAGTAATCTGGGTTTACGATGACTGTTTGCTGTGTACTCGCAAGTTGTTCGCGAAACAGTCGTAATACAAACGAACTATTCGTGACCAGTCTGTAAGCATTCTTTATAAATTATTATAGCTTGGTATAAAGTCGTATAAGGCACGCTATGCATTCGTTTCGCATTCTATCCCAGTCCGCTACTTATCCGCAATGTCCGTTGCGGATATCATAGGATAACTGCGAAAATTCAGCGCATACATTGAGTATGCATTGCGTATGCATTGCGCATGTAGACCGGATGATTTCCGCTCCCAGGAGTTTTGGGCAGCCCAAAACTCCTGGGAACGGAAAAATGTGCCTTTGCGGATGATTACGGACATGTGCGGAAAATAACCGTCTTAAAACAGCATACGTTACGAATATTGCGGATGTTTAGCGTCTGTAATCAAATTTTATCCGCAATTTATGCGCAATCCATCCTAAATGTCACTGGGACCGGGCCTTTAGGTATTTCGTTGGATTATTTTTTTTTTACTTCTACCTCTGCTCAAAACAGAGCATTGTACCCCCCCCCCCCCCCCATAAAAAAACAGATAATAATAATATTTATAAAAAATTAAATAATCAAATAATAATAATAATAATAATCTCTTTCTCTTTGGAACAAAAATCTGTAATTGTCTGTTAGATGGTATCAAAAGAAAATGTGCGGTTTATTATTATCTTCTGCAGGGGTACTTGAAATCACTGGTTCATTCTATTCCATTATTTTGTATAACGTTCTTGCCAAGTTGTAGGTATTATGATAAATTGAAGAGGATGGTCCACAAGCCGGCTCCTATTTACGGTCTTGAAACCGGCCCCGTGTATTTCTGCTCAGTGTGCGTTATGGAAAGTTGGATGCGCGATTTATTTTGTATCATTTTACGCAGTAGTAAACAAAATGTGGTCATTATTAGACAATTGCACATTTTCGTTCGAAATACATGTAGTTCTGTTTTTCAACTTGCGTTCGTACTTCCGTGATTTTCTCGTCGATCACAAAACTTTTTCCCAGCATTTTTAAAATTTCACTCGAAAGAAAATTATCGAGACGCAATGCTGGTGATGGATTATCGCACATTATAGAAGGGGCCGGTTTCAAGGCTGTGGATTAACCATGTTTTAACGAGCGATATTCAAAGCGCAATTTCTCTGAAAGTTTCTCGCTGATCTTCAATTTCAAGGGATAGATATTCTTCCTCGTAAAATTGATGCAGCTGCATATGTAAAATGTCTTGATAAATGCTTTAAGCTGTTTACTCTACTTTACGCAGACGATACAATAGTTCTTGCAAAATCTGAAAGTGACCTTCAACTTGCACTGGATGCATTATCTCTATACTGTAAAACGTGGTTGTTGCAGGTTAATACTGATAACGAAAGTCATCATCTTTTCTCGTGGGAAAGTAAGAAAGATTCCAATCTTTAGGTTCGATAATAACGTAGATGAAGTTGTTGATGAATATGTGTATCTCGGTACCACCTTTAATTATGATAATTCATTTCGCAAAGCACAAATAAAACAGCTGAATCAAGCAAGAAGGGCAATGTACAGTCTTTTCTCAAAAACAAACCACTTTCATTTACCTATTGATATTCTCTTGGAGTTATTTCATCAGCTTGCTTTACCTATTTTGCTTTATGGAAGCGAAATATATGGATTTGGTATATCAAAAGAACTCGAAACATTTCACATGCATGCAATTCTGTAAACAAATTATGAATGTTAGAAGAAATACCGCAAACTGTATTAATCTGGGTGAACTTGGAAGAATATGTTTAAATCAGAATGATCAATTTTTGGTGTAATATTGTCCACGGTGGACGAGGTAAACTGTCTGGCAAAATAAACTTGATATTAAAAGTACTGTATGATCAAAACATAGATCAATCTCCCTGGTTAAAGAAGATAAAAGTGATACTTGACAACCTCGGTATGAGCAATTTGTGGGACACATGCGAGTTTACTAATCGTGAACGGGTTAAGAATTCTGTAGAACACCGTCTTTCAGATATACACTCTCAGTGTTTGTCGTCAACCATATTTTAAAATTCTCATGCCCAAACTTATCGAATATTTAAACAGTCCTTGCATTTTGAGAAATACTTGATTGACCTCCCCAAAAGAGAGAGAATAATATTATGTAGATTCAGATGTTCCAATCACCACTTACCGATTGTCTCTGGGAGATATTCTAATAGTAATACTCCAAGGTATATGAGGTTATGTAAACTTTGCACCCTTCAATCATTAGGGGATGAATTTCGTTATCTTTTTGAATGCCCCTTTTTTGCAGGCGAAAGAAAGTCGTTACTTAGCAGATATTATAACAAAAAAAATACACAAAATGGAGCAGCTTTTTAATTCTTCCAATTGTAAAGTGCGCCTAAATCTTGTAAAATTTTGTAAAAAGATAATGAATAAATTTGAATAACTGTACATTTTGCTAAAGCTAATTCATGTGTATCAATAACAATGTTTGACTATATACCTGTGTGTCGATATTGTTGATATTATTTTTTATTTTGTCAACTCATATTCAAAAATATCTTTTAAAGTCGCAAATAGATTCACTTGTGCCGACATTTTTACATTTATATATATATATTTTTTCTTTTCTCTTTTTCTTACATTTTTTTCTTCTTTTAAAAGTTAGCTTGTTACTTCATACTCGTCATGAATCTTTAGTACGCTTTATGCGATGAGCTTACAATCACTTTCTTGTTTATCACTCTCTGCAAGCGTATTTTTTTTTATACTTATATCATGATTTATTTTCTGCAAGAATGTTTAAGCACATGGATATCCACCAGCCGTTTAATTAATGCAGATTCATTGTACTCTCCTTCTAGTCACAAAAGAAATCTTCACAAAGACTTTCTCTTTGATCTCGATGTTCAATGCCGCCGATTCTCTGGATGAATTTTGCCTGCATTTGGCGTTTTAACAAAATCGGATGCGCAGAAGAATTTGGGGAAATATCCTCACCCCATAATGCTTGCGTAATACCTACGATGCATCAGTAAAGATTCAATCGAGGAATAGTGTTACAATGTGACAAAAAGGCTCTAAACGTGATATCAAGTTGCAGTATAAAAGTCTCAATTTCACAATGTTCCGCATCATACCTGCTTACAAAATTGCATGAAACGTTACTTTAAGATATTTTCCTTTCGGACAAGTAACATGAAAAACGCGGCCAACCGCGTCCAAGCTAGTATTTCCATCTCAAAAAGTATCTAATTTCGTATTCGCTCGTCCTTTTTAACTCCGTAAGAAGCACTTAGTTATTAATTAATTAATTAAAAGTTCAGCAGCGAAAGCTGAAATATTTGCATGTATATAAATGCGTATGACCTATTATGAAATCCAGGTGAACGTGACGCAATCGCGCATGCATCATATTGTTGAGGGCAGCTGCTAGTCATATTAAGTGGCGGCATCAAACCTTGTTCAAAGCGATGTATATCCATGTGCTTAAATATCCTTGTTTTTATCTGTATACATGTATATCCTTTGTAAATATTGTAAATAATACAGATGAAAATCATTGAAAAACAGACTTGATTAATCATCCCCAATACGTATAGAGGTGACATGGGGTCAATAAATAGTCATTGTCATTGTCAATTTGAAAAATAATTGTTCAAAGAGCATAATAATTTGTTGATCTGGTCAACATGTGAGTAAAATTTCAGTATCTTACCTGTTCGTCTTTATACGAATACATTCGAAAAAAAAACAAGAGGGCTGGTTTGAGGAATTATAAGTAGGCTTTTGTATTCCCAAGATTTATGTGTTTTTTGTTTTTTTCATTAGGAGGTTTATAATGGGACATTTTTGAGGTGAGGTGGCTTTGGGTTGTACCGGTACCCTGCAAAAACATCTCCGTCACCATCGTAGTCGGGTCCCACCTCTTTGCTTATACCTGCTTATACTCGGTTTAGCTCGGCTGCGCTCGGGTACGTTCGGGTGACACGCGGCGAGCGCGGCGTCATCATAATTGGCCGTACGATAATTTCGGCAAACACGCCACTCTTCGAGTTTCTATTGGATACTCTGATTAGTCAAATTTAATGCGAGACAAATAGTCATTTTTTTATCGTATGTATTTTACCTTTTAGTTTCAGCCATTTTTTTTTGCAAAATAGGTCTGTGTAATAATATTTTGCTTATTATTGAACAGATTTTACTTCACATTTAGATTTACAAAATCATTTTTAAGACTCAGTTCCAAGATAATTGAATCTTGTGTAAGGGGTAATTCATCCAATCACAGACGATTTCTCTAACGAAGTATGCACATGCGCCATTGTCGTCTCTCTGTTCGTAGGTCTCACACGGCGCGACAGAGAAGGTGCTTTAAAAACAGAATTATTGCCTCCTGCCTGACCAATATACCCACTTCAGGTATTATTTTGCAACATTCAGTTGACGAAAATTACTTTATTTTTGTATTGAAGGGTATAGTGGGGTTAAAAAGTGTGGACATTACGTCGTCAAAATGAGTGGAGTCGAGCCATCGAAGTTGAAGGTAGCGGAATTGCGTGCGGAGCTTCAAGCGCGTGGTCTTGATTCGAAAGGAGTGAAAGCCGTGCTTGTAGAGCGGCTTGAGAGCGCTATCCTCGCCGAAGTTGCCGATGAAATTGAACCAGCCGAGGCAGAGGAAGATGCTGCAGATGACAATTTTGAAGACGACGTGGCCCAGGAAGCTCTGCCGGAAGCGGAGCAAGGATTCGGGGATGAGTTTGGGTTTGCAGGAGATCAGGATGGAAACGTTGGAGACGCAGACGACCTGCTTCAAGAAGGTGATTATCAAACACGACACTCAACAGTCAACATTCGGCTTGGGTTTGAGAAAATGCGCTCACAAGACACAAATAGAGTCTAGATTATCTAGGCTCTACATGTGTAATTTGACCCGTAATACGTACCTCAACGGTTCTTGTATCGCAAAGCATTATGGGACGGAATTCTAGTATGCGAGCGTTCAGTGATCGCTGCGGTTATTGTTTACATCTCATGGTACAGATTTGGGTGCTAATGCACTTTGGTATCCCACATATATAATGCACACAATGCGAACGCTGCAATCAGTGATTGTCGTCGGCAGAAAGTGACCTAGAAATCACTTTTTTGACGAATTAAGCAGCGATAAATTTGTCTAGGGTTAGGGTTAGGGTCAGGGTTAGGTTTAGAATTAGGTTTAGGGTTAGGGTTGGGGTCAGGGTTAAGTTTAGGGTTTAAATTCATAAATCTAGTGGGATACCAAAGTGCATTAGCGCCCAGATTTGTTACGTGGATCGGTTCCGATGTGATAGTTTTCAGTAAATCTGAATTGTATTTTTACAATGAGAACTTTTGATTCGTATTATTGTATCTTAATGATTTATAAAGGGTTTGTTGAGAAAATAATAGGCAAAGAGAGAGGACTCCAAGACGTCGAGACTCAGGTGGAAGTCCCATATGTGCAAAGATGTGTGTTGTGATGTGATGTGTGAAATTAAAGTACAATAGTACGAATCAAAGTTTTTATCATCGAAATGTGATTCAGATTTTCTGAAAATTATTGCGTTGGAACCGATCCACATAACAAATCTGTAACATGAAAATAACAATATTGAACTTCACGCTGGCCGAGCATTGTAAACAATGACTGCAGCGATCGCTGAACGCTCGCGTACTAGAATTCCATCCCATCATGCATTGCGATGCAAGAACTGTAAAGGTACGCATTAAGTGAAGAGTTAAGTGGCCATAACTTATAAGGCATGATTCCTTCACGTCAACAACATTTATTTAATTTTATCATTGACATTGAAGCTAAAAAAATCTGAAGTTGTAAGTTCTAGATTCGTCCAAAATGTAACAAATCTTGATGTGGTTAGATCTAGGCCTTGAAATTCATATTGATATTAGGGCAACTAACTTGATGGTGTCTGTAAAGTAACCTGCCCGTTATGCCCATCATTCCCGTGATTCTTTGCTGCCGACTGTCACGCTGAAATTATTCTTTGGATCGTTTTGACAAAATGGGGGGGGGGGGGGAGGGGAATTCAGAACAAATTGTAGTGAATGGCTCACCGGACATCCACAGACAACATCACTACAATTTAGTACAACAATCTTTCACCAAAACAGCTGAGGAAAAATTACGGCCAATCTAACTTATCTCTGCATCATTCAAAATCTACAAGTCAATGACACAATTCGTAGCAGAAATTGCATCAACACTTCATAACTTGAATGGTGGATTCAATCCAAGTTTGGGGAGAGCAGTCAGGGCTTGATTCGTTTTTAGCATTTCGTTAAAAGCCCATTCATGAACATGTTGACCAAATCCTGGTCATGTCTGGCTGAAAAAAGACAAGTACTGGGGTAAAAATAAATGGGCCTTCCAGTGATGATACCTACACTGCCAGTTCTGCTTCTGATTGAGCACTCACCAACATGAAGAGACTGAACAAGTGTTGCTTTTCTGAGGATTTCTCCCTTATCTCTTTACCCCTCTACTCATTTGTCATTCTGTAAGCACTTGCATATTGTTGCATGTTCTCAACCTCATCCTCTACATGTATTTGGCCAGGTGGTGATGACAGTGGGGATGTGCAGTTCTTGGGAGACCTAGACATGCCTGCTGCCATGGAAGAGCCTGAGGCAGAGGGAGAGGCTCCAGTTGAGCAGGAGCCAGAGCCCGAGATCACCCAGGCTGAACAGATGGAGACTGCTGTGCAGCAGGTGGAGGAGCAGCAACAGCAGGAAGAGCCAGCTGCCCAAGTTGAGGAGCAGCCTGCTGAGGAACCAGCCAAACAGGAAGGCATGGAGCAGGAACAAGCACCCGAGGACAAGCAGGCTGAAGAAACAGCAGAGCAAGCTGGCGAAGGTACAGAGAAATGTTCTGCATGTATAGATGCAGACAAAGTATCCCGTTGCTTTTACAGACTTGATTCTGAAAGTTCCCTGACTTTGTCATCATTTGAGAGAGAATGGCTGTATAACCTTTCTTGAAATCGACAAAGCGTAATATTTGGTTTTGAAAAAATAATCTTCGATAATTGAACAAGCTTTCATTTTTCATACCACGAAAATAGTCAAATATCAGTGAAAACTTGTTAGATTTTCATTAATTTTAAGGGAGTTATAGTACCTCTGACCTTAAAATTTCACAGTTGGGATCCCAAAGATATGTGCTAAATATGTGCAAACTTTCAGGCAGTTTGCAGATGTTTGTAAAAGGGACGGGCCATCGTTAATGGATTATTTCTTGATTATTGCATTTGGTACGTCTGTTCCCCAAGTACATGTACATGTAGATTGTGACAATCTGCATAAAACAAACATTCAGTCTTGTTTAGGTGGAAATGTATAGAAATTTCATTGTTAAAGTTCAAGTACAAATAATTGAGTTCCGTGTGCAATATCATGGCAACTTGTTGAATGTCTGATAACCATTTGATGTGTATGTGTAATTCCATTCTTACAGGAGAACAGAAAGAAGAAAGTGACAAGGAAAAAGAAAGGAAGAGAGACCATGAGGCCCGAAACCGTGATCGAAGGTCTGGAGGAAGAGATAGATCACCAAGGAGGAGGTGAGTTGTCCTTGTGTGGGGTGAGAATGAAACCCAAGACACTTACCTTTTGTAGCTTTCCTTGGCCTTCCAGTGATGATACCTACACTGCCAGTTCTGCTTCTGATTGAGCACTCATAAACATGAAGAGACTGAACAAGTGTTAACTATCTGAGGATTTACATGTAGACAAATTATACCAATTTTTAAAAAGAACTGAGATTGCAGTGTCAAAACATTTGAAATGCACTGTCTGCACTTAGTTTATGCTTCCAGAAATCCATTGTACAATCTTCATCTGTAGGCACAAAATTGATTGGGACATTCATAATGTGTTTATAAGATAAGTGCCCAACTTTCCAGTTTCGTCTCAATAGAGGCATGTTCAGGTATAAGAACTGATGAGGGATTGTGCTATTGTTGGGTGCCCAATTGATCTAACAGCCACTAACGCTGAACCCATATTATACTATTATGAAGTCATGAAAGAAAAAGGGACTTCAGTCTTGGCAACAACACTACAATGTAGTTGATACATGTTGGAATGTTTATTATTGCATGATGTTGTACTATGGGTCAAAGTACACATTTTATGAATTGGTTTTGGAATAATACATTTAATGTTAAAGGACTCTTTGTTTTAGAAAGTAGTAAAATTAATTTAAATATTTTGATATGCCTGTCAACATGTTGATTCACTTCAAATGACCCTTGGGATTTTTTCATCCTCCACTGAATAACCTGTGGACTTTGCTTGATATCCAATTTTCTTTTAGTTTTTAGATGAAAATGTAACATAGCCTTTAATATATGTTGAGGTTAGTGGGATGTGGATTTCAATGGCCTTGGGAATCCTAGCCTTCCTGTGGCGCGGGAAAGCTGTCACGCCCTAGTCACATGCAGGAAGAGGATGTGCACATGGCTTGTATGGAAGAAGAATGTAGTGTCCTTGTTTACTGTGTCAGTCAGGTTCAACTTGTTATTGGAGCAAGGAGTGCTGTTTAGTTTTGGCTCCTGAATTTCTTTGTTTTTTCTTGTTCTAGGACACCACCTCCAGTTGTCATGGAAGAAGATGATGATATTCCTGATACTCAGTGTGTCCTCAGCAAATGTGAGTACAGATATATTTCCATATTGTAATATATTGACACAGTATAAAACAAATCTTAAGATAAAAATTACCAATGCTTGCTTTTGTACTACAATTTTAATTTGTGTGTATTCATTTTTGTATATCTCGGAGTGTTTTTTGTGTTTTTGTGAAGGTGTAAAAACTTAGTTATTTATTGTAATGGTGTATATGTGTAATTCCAGATCTGTCGGACTTGAATCTGAAGATTGGGAAGGATGGCTACAACGCATGCCCTCTCAGCATGGAAGGCTTTGCCTACATGTGGGGAGGAGTCAAGGCCACCCATGGCGCCAACAAGGGCAAGGTTGCCTTTGAATGCAAGGTGGGTCCAAGGACATAAACATAATAGATAGTATGTACATTTAAATGCATGTATGGCTCCTGTGCATTCTGTGATGATGGGACAATGTCAATGATGATGCTTACACTGCCAGTTCTGCTTCTGATTGAGCACTCAAACACATGAAGAGACTGAATTAGTGTTTCTCTCTGAGCATTGGTGATTAGAATTTTGGGATTGGGGCCTTAATAGCAAATGGAGTGAAGACTTCATTGTTTGTACTTTTGAGGGCAAGAAGTTACATGTGCACCATCCTTATCTAAAAATTTGTTCTAATAAGTGAATGTTTCTGTCACATATTTAACTTCAACAACAATTTAAACATTGCTTTCAGATAATACACACTGTTGACTACTTTAAATCTTTTTGTTCATGTCAGTGGCATTTTTCCAAATCATAACAAAATTAAAAGAAGTTAGCAATAAAAGTTTTGTTTTCCAAGGTTAATGGAGAAAACCATGCATGAATTAGATGACTATTAACTTCTTTCCCTCTCTCCTACAGTTGGAGTCCCAGGCCGATGTGAGGCACATGCCTCCAGAAGAAACAAACCGCCATGTGGTCCGTCTAGGGTGGTCAACAGATGGCACATCCCTGCAGCTTGGTGGGTACATTGGTCAAGACAGACAAATGTCCAATTTATTGGTCAAGACTGACAAATGTGCAATACATTAGTTGGGACAGACAAATGGTCAAGATAGACTAATATAAAGTTTTTGCAAGTTAGTGAGTGACTTTGTATCATCAAGTTGATATGAACATCTTGAACTCTTGACATTAAAATGAGGTTGGGTGCAAGTGCTAATGGATGAATGCCCTTATTGCTGCTTTGCCTTGGGATTTAAAATGGATCTGCCAGTATATTTAGGTTACTGACAATGATGATGCTTACATTAGTATAATAGATAGTATGTACATTTAAATGCATGTCTGGCTCCTGTGCATTCTGTGATGATGGGACGATGTCAATGATGATGCTTACACTGCCAGTTCTGCTTCTGATTGAGCGCTCAATCACATGAAGAGACTGAATTAGTGTTTCCCTCTGAGCATTGGGATTCAAAGCTTAATTCAGTTATGATTTCTTGGAAGTGAAAGTCTACAATTCAATGAATAACAGCTACAAAAACTGATCATATATATCAAAATTAATGATAAGTGTACTGAACATTTGCTTGCTACAGTTGACAAGACATTACATACATTTGTGCTACTGATGATCTATAAAAAAAAAGGAAGTTATTTAGTGAAATCATATCAATTGAACTCCTGATTATGCTATTTACATGTAAGAGCTAACAGGAACTTGTTTGTGATTTCTTTGGTTCTTACAGGAGAGGAGGCTTTCTCCTATGGCTACGGAGGAACAGGAAAAGCATCTGTCAACAACAAGTTTGAAAACTATGGAGAAAAGTTTGGTGTGGATGATGTTCTCGGAGTTTACCTGGTATGAAATTGTTTATGTTACGTGATATTGATTATCTAATGTATCATGTTATAAATAAAGGCTTCAGATCCTGGGAACATTTGCTTGCAGATTAATGAAAGGTTGAAATGCATTTAAAAGATACAAATTTTTGTCTAGTGTATGATCAGGTACAAACTACTAATTTATTTGACTTTGATACACCCTAAGTCTTAATAATTGGATTTTTTTAGATTTAAAAGATGTGTAAGTTTAGAAAGAAACATGTCAATGATGATGCTTACACTGCCAGTTCTGCTTCTGATTGAGCACTCAATCACATGAAGAAACTGAATTAGTGTTTCTATCTGAGCATGTAGCATGCAATTGGGTATGGTAAAGACATGAATTTTGGTATGTAAAATGTTATGTATCCTGTACATGACAATTTAGATATAGACTTGAAAGTTCATTTTGTTAACATTTGAGTTTTATATATATGTATATGTAACATGTCATGACACGTGGATGAAACATTTGGATTGATCTAAATGTACTGACATGCATGTTCTTGCAGGATTTTGATGGGGAGAAGCCGACCATCTCGTACACAAAGAATGGCACCGACTTGGGAGTAGCGTTCACCATTGAGGAGGACCTGAACGGAGAGGCTCTCTTCCCTCACATCATGGTCAAGAACACCTCTGTGGAAGTCAACTTTGGCCAGAAGGTAGGGCAAAGAGAGGGGGGTGGATGTGTAATGTGTGCAAGTTTGAAATACTTGGTGACTGGTGTGTGCTCGGTGATGTCTTTTTGTGATATTCCTGTATGCCTCCTTGGAGATGTTAGCTTGCTGATAAATGGGCAATGTCAATGATGATGCTTACACTGCCAGTTCTGCTTCTGATTGAGCACTCAAACACATGAAGAGACTGAATTAGTGTTTCTCTCTGAGCATTGGTCCTGTGTGTTGGGAATATGATGTGGCTCTGCATAGCCATATCAAATAATGCTAGCACAGATATTGAACTTAGGGTGAAATGGCAATAGAGGAAGCCATTCTCTTATAAATAAGAGGTGCTGCATGTGTTAGCATAACTGACATGTAAGATTGTTGTAACGGGGAAATCACTGAGTGAGCATATGAAAAGTAGTGAGATAGGACGTCAATATTTGGTACCTGACGGGTGCCTGATGTATTCTCTTTATTCACTTCTAATGTGTTTGTGTGTTTAGGAGGAACCCATGTTCCCTCTGAAGGAAGGCTTCTCTTTCATTGGCCAGCTGCCTGCCGAGGACACTGTTCGTGGACCCAAGCCACCTGCTACCAAGAAGGAGTGTGAGGTATGCCATAGACACCAGTCACAGAACTCAAAATTCTACCTTGAGTACAAACATACACCGAATATTAATAATGTATTATGTGATTATAGTCTAGTTTATGACTCTCGATGATATTGTATGTTTCAGTGTTTTTTAAGATGGCTAGATATGCTTCTACCACTTATTGGCCAAATGGCATTGATGAAGACCATTAAGCTTATGTTCAAAACGGGATAGAGGGTGGAGGTCAAGCCAGTTATTCCAACCTTGCTAAAGGATAATTCATGACTGGCATAAAGAAATGCTTGAAAAGTTTAGGGTATAGGATATTGCTCATTGCCGAACATCTTCATTGTGTAGATTTGTTAATTACTTTCGACTCGTTATGAACTGAAGAGAAATTTACTTGCCATTTGAAAAAGTTGTTGATAATAGCACTTGATTATCCACAAAATGTTTCATGTTTGTGACAACACCATGCAGTATACTCTTTCACCTTTCAGCCTCTTGGGCACTTGTTTTTGTTTCCTGTTTGTATGTTTCATGTTACATATTTTTGTTGTGCGTCTTGTACGTACATGTATGGTCAGTCAGGTGTCGTCTTTGTGATGAAAAAGAGTGCACAGTTTATGGAGAGTTCATATTTCTCCCTCCTGCTACCCCTGTAAAATCCTTTCATCCAGTGATGATACCTACACTGCCAGTTCTGCTTCTGATTGAGCACTCATATACATGAAGAGACTGAACAAGTGTTAACTATCTGAGGATAGATATCTACTGCTCTTGTGTGTGCACCATCACATGTTTCATGTTATTGTTGCCATGTTTAATGTGCTAATCCAGCCTGAAGTGAATGATTCTGATGAGAGAACTTGGAAATGTCCTTAGTTGTGAGAGTGGGGTGCCTTCGAACTGTTCGTCATGGAGTGAGCTTATGATTACCTTGGGTCATGTAACAGTTCATTGCACTTTAACAAATGGATGAGAATGAGTTGTCGTAAATTCATCATTTTAAGTAAATTAAGCTTTAAATGATGTCTCGATTGTCATCAGTGTGGTTAACTTTTTACATGCCATTGGTGCATTTTGGCACATGTAGTACACAAAACATATAGAGCAGTATTTTGTCTGGCAATTGCGGGGTTCTAGGACTAACCATATGATTGTGATGGTTCCATGGGGAAAGTTCCTTGGACTAAGCCTTGCAGACAAACCAAGCAGGATGCGTGCTCGGTGGTGTACCAGCAGCAAACACAGCCTGCTGGTAGCATCAGTCCCCTCTCTCTGCCCAGGATGCTGTGGCAGTGCTGATGGGCTTTATTGATGAGTGGAGCCCAGCCCTTGTTCCTACCAGACATGTCATAGAGGGTGGAGGTGTGCAGGGCTCCTATGCTACCGTCATGAGGGGGGGAAAAGTTGTCTGTGGAAAAGTTCTCTCTGTGCTCAGTAAGTCTTTTGTGTGATTGGTTTGTTTGAAATTGCTTTCAAAGGTTCAAACAAAGATGTACAAGAATGCAGTAATGTGAATATCAACATGCTCAAAATGTTTCTGCAAAAGTATGTATCCAATAATTGTCAGTACAACTGAATATTCCCAAAAGGAAAGTAACATATGATATGGAAATGTTGATCTAAGCAGGTGAATAGTTGGAAGTGTTAAGTTCAATCTCACTGGATATTCCCTCAAAGAAATTGCGACTTTTTCGCCTTCAGGTTTCTTGACTACAATCCTGCTGTGCTGTGTCTCCAGTCAGCCCATATTTAATTGTCCCAAACAGATTAGCTTGCACTTTCGTTGGGCTTTTGATAAATGCTGCTGTTGACTTGCTTGCCTCTTTCCTGAGGTTGAATCTTGCTTCTTAGACTAGTTCTCTCGCTCGGTAGCGGGCAATCTTCACGACTATTACACTATTCGATTATATGTTAATGCCGTTCTTCATGAATTGCCATATGTAAGTAAGCAAACTTTGTGTAGGGACTTTGTTTTTTCTACAGGCTTCCAAAGTCACGTTTTTGTAGTAAATAAGCTTCATTGCTCATCCACAGGAAAGGCAGAGGAAGTTGAATTGCTGCAGAGATATTTGCCTGGTCCTGCCTGTGTTTCTCACTCTAACAAGGTGTGCTTTTGATTAGCTTCTCTGCAGTGATTTGATTTAGATCAGCAATTGTCATTAAATGTCTGGGAACACAAGAAGTTCCAAGAGCAAAGACAAAAGAATAAAAAGGCCATTGAAAGATATGAGAGAAGAAATTAAGTATGAAACAATTACAAATGAGAATCATCGAAGATGGTACGTTTTACGTTTGGTTTGAAGTAGAGGAATTACATTTTTAAATATCAGTTTTGGAATGATTTGGGTGCCCCAACGCCTGAAACCATTGGGAATTATGACAATTCTCTTTCATATGTGTAGGTTTCAGGAAGCAAGACAGATGTCTTGGAGGATGTCAGTGAGACCATGAAGAGTCTTCTTGAAGCTCGATTTGTCAGCCTTTTCAAGACTTCTACCAATATTGGCCTAGGCTCCCATGAAAAAAGCGGCATTGAAAGACACGTTTCCTCCCCACTGAAAGTCTCTTCTGCACCAGAAACGTACTCTTCCCAGAGCTTTGCCAGGGTTCACGAGGAACAACACAGAGAGAAGGGCGGCATTTTGGAACTGCTGGTGTCAAACATCACAAAGTTGAATGAGAAAGTGACTTTTGTAGATGGCAAACTCTCAGAATTTCTTCAGTGCAGTGAGCAGGTTGAGAGTGAGAAGAGTGAAAGTAAGAGAAGTGAGGGGAAGAGGCCTGGAAGTTCTCTGTCAAAGTGTTTGAATGCTCGTTCTTGGGCACAAGGTATGAAGAGAGGGAAAGATATCTGCAGTACACCTAAGGCTCGCTCTCCAGTGTCTTCCTTTATCAGTCTCCACCCAAGACCTGTTGTCAATGCTAGGTCAGACAAACCAAAACCAGTTGGTGTTAGAGCATCCACAGATAAAGGATCTGAAAGTCCAATTTTGAGGCCTCACACAGCGATGGTTGTCTTGGCTAAGTCGGACGCAGAAAAGATCTTCCGCACCAGTGCTAGTGCCAAGATATGTGCACTGCGCCTGGCCAGAAAACTCTTTCAATGTGAGAAAATGCCTCGCAATGAATATCATCTTCAGCTGGCCAAAGAAGAGAAAGGGAAGATGGCTCAGATCCAGAGTCTGATCTATGATCTGTATAAGGTCCCTGCTGAGAAGCGGGCTGCAGTGTGGCAGGACTGTGTGCAGCTCCTGGAGCATTCCTTTACTGTGGAGCAGAGCGCCCAGCCAGGCACCCAGCCAGGAGATCAGCCTGGCTGCAGTCTGCTACAGTGCCCAAGGCTCATCACAAACCGGGCTAGAATTACAGCTTAGACATTAGTTCACTGTATTTTATTTGAGCCTGGAAGTAGTGTTAAGTTTTATTTGTATGGAAGTAGGTGTGTTAAGGGAGTTTCATGTAGACATTGTAGATTGTTTGAGTGACATGAAGTTACACTCCAGCTCAAAGGAATTGGCAAAGGGAAAGGGAAGGAGCCGCAGTTTTAAATCGCGATATATTTTGTCCAGTTCAGCATGAAACACAATGCTTTAGCCTAAAAAGCATCAGGTTTCATGCTGAACCGGACAAAATATACAGCAGTTTTAAACTGTGGATTCTTCTTGTTCTTCCCTTTCGTTTTCCCTATGCCAATTCCTTTGAGCTGTAGTGTACGTGACTTGTACCGAAATTTATACGGTTCCGAGAGATTATATTGTTGGTATTTGTGTATGAGTATAGATTACATTTCTTCAGAAACTACATAATATACATGTATGTACCTAACAAATCATACCAATTTATAATAGCATTGCTGCATATGCTGACTTTGCATATTTCAATCTCAAAACGACATGACTTGACGATGTTAATCAGAGGTTTAAATGAGCTTTACTCTGATGGCTTGGAGTTGCTGATAGTAATTTTTTTTTCCAAAAATATGCTGTTATTTTTTTTGGAGCACATTAATAATGTGTTTAGTTTGTTGTATGTTGATGTTTACAAAAAGGAGGGCATGAGATTTACAGCGCAAGTAATGGTATATTTGTCTTGATTAATATTTTTATTTCAGAATTTGTATTGAGATTATTTCATTTGATGTTAATTACCCAAAGGGAATGAAGATTTTTTTTTTTTTTTTTTTTTTTTTTTTTTTTTTTGGGGGGGGGGGGGGGGTACAAAGTATGTTTGACTTTGCTTCATATTGATGCATACTTTTGTGTAATTTCTTGATTGGTATCAATACTACATTATTGACAATTATAATGATTAGATTTCTCTTTCCCACAGTGAGAGATAATGGTACATAATCTAATTTCTGTAATGTTAGGTAGGATTTACATTTTAGGTAGGTCTGTTTCAAACGTCAAGAGCCTCATAAGTAGTTTTTGTGTGTGTGTCTTGATTTGCTATATTAAAAGTATTTTGTTTGATCCATGATCTCTCTGTAAAATGTCACGTGCCTCTCTCTTTTGTGCTGTCCCGTACCTGTCCAATGCTACGTGTTCCTTTGTCTGTTCTGCTGTGTGTTGTCACATTAGGGAGAAAAAGCAAGTGCTGCATGGCAATCAAAAGAAGAAATATTTCTCTTGAACATATCGGGCATGAAATTAAAGCAATGGAAGGCACATACCCCATGGAACAGGTAAGTAAATATTTATCAAGCTATTGACACATTATGTTTTGCAAGGAGTGAGTTGGTAAATGCTGATTATGTGATTCTACATGTTTTTTTTTTTTTTTTTTTTTTTTTTTAAACTGATAATGGATAACCTTTGTATCTTGTGTATAGCTGCTGATGATGGTAGGCCTACCGGGGTCTGGCAAGACCACCTGGGCCATTGATGCCTGCAAGAAGCACACAGACAAGAAGTATTACATCCTGGGCACCAACCTCATCATGGAGAAGATGAAGGTAAGACCACACCAGTGACAACATTTCACGGGAGCTCAGGGCATTTTGGTCTCTCCCAAAGCAAGAAAAGAGACCTTTGGAGGTAAAAAAAACAACGAAATGGTTGAGAAATCTCATCCAGTGATGATACCTACACTGCCAGTTCTGCTTCTGATTGAGCACTCATAAACATGAAGAGACTGAACAAGTGTTAACTATCTGAGGATACTTGTTTATTGTAATTATGAGATGTATTTTGGTGTTGAAAAGATTTTAACACTTAATCTTTATGTTTAATTTATTAAGGGCTTATAGCACAAATGTTTGGGGAAGGGGGGGGGGGGGGGGGGTCAACACTAGTGGTCCTTTTTCGGTCAAGAAATTTGTCCAATATTGACCAACATACATCATTATCAAATCTGTGCTGCATTAATTCCTATTGTTCCACAGTTCCCATGCTTCACTTTGTAACATAATGTACTGGTAGGAGGCTCTCACATCGAGCTTGTTCTCTGCAGCTCCATTGCAAAGATTTAGTCTCCTTTCTGTGAAACTACTGCTTGTTTCAAAGCTTTGGGTTGTGAATTGTGCTATAAGGTAAGATTGGTTACTGGCATTCTGCGTGTCCTGTTTTTTTAGGTGATGGGGCTCCAGCGCAAGCGTAACTATGCTGGTCGCTGGGACAAGCTGATGGACCTCGCCTCGAAGTGCCTCAACAGGTTCTTTGAGGTGGCTGCTCGTAAGCGACGAAACTACATCCTGGATCAGGTATGTCTTGTGCTGCTGCAACAACCCTTGCAACAACACAAACCTTCCCATCACAAAACTGCTCAATTATCAGATAGAAAAATATCCTTTGTGGACTCAAATTGATAAGCTCTGAAGGAACTTCAATGTCACTGGTTTAGTTGGGTTGATATGTTCACATGTTTTATGTATGATGTGTAAGTTACTTGTATGGATGTCGACATGTTGACCTGTATTGAGTGCTGGAGGGAGAAGCACAGGAGAACAGCAGATGAGTAAGATCACATGGCACCAAGAAGGTGCTGAGCTAAGGAGGTAGCAGTCATACAGTCACAATGTATCAGCTTGGAATGGCGTTGAGATAACCAATCTTGCAAAAGAAGATAATTATGGCCTGCTGCAAAAGAAGATCAATTATGACCCGCTGCAAACCAAGAACAGCATTTTATACCTCTTCTGCAAAAGTGATGGTGACATGTTAGGCTTTAGTTTTTGTCTAACACTGCTGTATGTGAAAGGTTGGAAGAATATGTCAATTAAGCATTTCTATGCTGCAACTAGAAACATGTTGGAACATTGCAACTAGAAACATGTTGGGACAAACAAAAGATATGCACTGATTGCCACAATTGCAGGCCTAAAGATTATTTACTGTCCAGCTGCACTTGTACACCACAACTTACGATAAAGTGATGACCTAGGTTGCAATTTTCAGATAGATTTAGCTACGAATTATCACCAAATACAAAATTGAGAAATCAGTGGAGTTATGACTTTTATTGTAATGACAAGAACATGAATAAAACTTCAGAATTGAAGCTGTATCATGCAATCAGAAAAATTATAACTATAGAAGATGATATAAAAGCTGCATTGATGTACTTACAACAGTGGTAATTTCAATTTGGTTATTCCTCTGACAAAATCATAAGAGGTATTAATCTGCAGGAGCCTTCTTCAAGCCTGAAATGATGAAATATGCAAACTGAGCCATGCTGAGCATGAGAGAAATAAATGTTTTCTAAGGGCTCTTCTTGGTAGTTACGGGCCAAGTGCCTTGAGCCTTTTACATTTATATATTTTACTGCCAATGATGGACTGAACAGAACAACTAAAATGTTGGAACCTTCAGAGATAACTGGTTCAAAAATATTGAGTGAACGATCGGGAATTGCTGTAGTACGTTTGGTAAAAGATAAGACTGGGATTCAGAATAGAGTTTGCCGAGCAACGTCTACATAAGAGAAGATCTCTTTGTAATGATAATGAATATGTGAAGAACACAATTGTCGTTCACCAAAAATGCTAGGTTTCAGGTTGTAACATTTAGCAGTGTACATCTGTGCAAGGCTTATGTGTCAAAACGGGTCCATTTTACAGAGTATTACATGTAGTTCCTTGAAACAAGTATGCTTCACTGCTTCATATGCTTCAAAATTCCTCAGATTTTCATGTAAGTTGTTAACTAGAATCTATAGGGGTACAGGATACCCAGCTCCGCTTATGACTAAAGTGATCAATTGTGACCCATTATTTAATAAGTTATAACGCAGCAAGTTCACTTCAGGTACTGATGATAATCTTACTGATATAAATTTATGAAAGTGTGTGCTAAACTAACAACCATATCAGAGAGGAGGGTCAGATATAATTGTATGAAGTTGTAGTGTGCAAATAATGATTATTGCAGAAACTGAATTTTGAGGAAGCTCATTCATCACTGTGATGTATAATACTGTTTTCATGATTTCATCATTGTACTTTCATGCATGTGGTAATTTTATTGAATTGAACTTAATTTAGTATCCCTCATGATTTAGATATATGTCAGTAATATACTGATCATACTGAGTATATATTGCTTGCCCTTATTTTGATACGGTTGAATTATTTCAGCAAGTGCAATAATTATATTAACAGAAGTCATTGTGTATGAAGTAATGATAATGTAACATGTTATAAGCCAGCCAGCAGCTAGACCAGTGACATTGTAGTGAGAGAAGCAAACTGGAAATATTTCTGGAAAGAATGTGTTGATGGAATTATTTTTTGACTCATAGACTTCAGTTTTGTGTGGGAAGCAGTACTAACCATCCCTTTCTTTTCAGGCAGGTCTGTATGTTTATCACAAGCATTGTCCAGTATGTTTCTATGTTGACTGATCATATGAGTAACATGTTGTATGGACTTATCATTGCAGAGAATTGAATGAAGATCCGGCTTTGATAGCCCTTGAATGGAATCACAAATAATCATGTTGAATACGCTGTTATTCTCTCCTACTCCATTGCTGCTGTCAGACAAATGTGTATCCCTCGGCAAGAAGAAGAAAAATGCGCCCTTTTGAGGGTTTCACCGCCAAAGCAATCGTATTAGTTCCCACTGATGAAGAGTTTAAGAAGCGGGTGGAAAAACGCACTAAAGAAGAAGGCAAGGACGTCCCGGAGCACGCAGTGAATGAGATGAAAGGTAGGGATCACCGCCAGTCATGGCAAACACTGTAATCACCCATGGTCTTAATCTCCGTAGCTGTAGTTTGTAACCGTAAATACGGGGTAAATGTAGAGTAAGTAGCTAAGATAATCTACTCACACCCATGATGCCGTACAGTCACTTCCAGCTGCTAATTTTCCTTCTCCTGTTGACTAACCCGCTTGCTTCCTCTAGCCAACTTTGAGCTGCCTGAGAAGGGCGTTCTGTTTGACGAGGTGGAATACATAGAGCAGCCCCTGGAGGAAGCCAAGACGCTGGTGGAACGCTACAGGAAGGAAGGCCGTGACGCAGGTGGACTCAAGCCACGCTACGACAGACGCCCAGGTGGGCGGGACTTCCGTGGGGGCTATGACCGTGGTGGTTATGGGCGACAGGACGATCGCCGTGGGGGCTATGGAGGAGGGTACCGGGCAGGAGGCTACGACCGAGGTGATCGCCGAGGAGGTGGCGGTGGCTACAGAGGAGGCTACAGGGATGGAGGTAGGAAACACTGTCACGTCACAGCCTGGGGAGTGTTTGTGTGGATGTAAATATGTATGTGGCATACAGTACATTTGAGTGTACCGTGTGCCTTTGTTGTGCTCCTTAGCAATTCATTTAAGGTTAATCATGTGTCCCTGTTAATCTTCCGCTATAAGAAAAGACTGAAATACAGTAAGGCATGGACACAATAGGAAGAGTGTTGGTGGTTTGATCACCTCGCTGAAATTATTGAACTCCATTCATCCAGTGATGATACCTGCACTGCCAGTTCTGCTTCTGATTGAGCACTCATAAATATGAAGAGACTGAACAAGTGTTAACTATCTGAGGACATATTCACTCTAATGACATGAAATATTTAAGTGTAGTTAAGTACCTACAATATCATTGTTTGATCATTGTAGTATTACATACCTGTGGTTGCTGTGTTTGACTGTACAGAGCCCCAGATTCACTCTGTGTGTGTGTTTCCCCCTGTGCAGGCTGGAACCGTGGAGGCGGTTATGGAGGTGGACGTGGCGGAGGCTACAACAGCGGAGGAGGCTACGGAGGGGGCCGAGGAGGAGGGAGTTACGGAGGAGGGAGCTATGGAGGGGGCGGCTATGGTGCCAACCGAGGTGGCAGCAGCAGCTACGGAAACCGAGGGTCTGGCAGCTCTGGCTACAGCAGCAACTACAACAGAAACACCAGCTCCAGCTATGGCAGCAACCAAGGCAGTGGCTCCTACAACAGGCAGAACCAAGGCTCCTACAACAAATATGGCAACAACCAGGTAAGACTAGGCCAGTAGTGCTCCAACTTTGTATCTTAGCTGTGCTGTGCTCGTAGCAGAGAACTTTGTTGCTGTGAGTTCAAGAAATAGTCATGAGAAAATCATGCAATGCAGGATAAAAATTCCTCTTGCAGTTTTCTTTGCATCCAATTAGACTTGTGTACAGCATTTACTGGTAACGCACCATACAGACCTGACAATTCTATGCTTATTCCATCCTCACATTGTCAAAACTATTTGAGCATATAGGATAAGGGGAAAGCAATTAATGTGTTTAAGGCTGTAATGTAGTTTTCTTACATAAAATAGTTATCTTTTACAAATGTATAGATCGCTGTGTCAATTTTGAATAATACCCACTGAACAACATACTCTTTCCATTACCTAATTTTACAGCAGTTCTTTCTTTCTTTATTTATTAATCAAATATTCAAGGCTAACATTCTATTTCCTCCAACTCTCCTCTCCTGTCTAGTCTTCGTACAATCAGAACCGGCAGTCAAGCTACAACCAGCAGTCCGGCTACGGGAACAGTGGTAGCACCTATGGCTCCAACCAGGGCAGCTACAGCAACACCGCCCAGAGCTACGGCACCAGCAGCTATGGTACCAGCGGTAACACCAGCAGCAACACAGGCACCGGCAGCTACAACCAGGGCACTGCATCCTCCTACAGCAACCAGGGGTATGGGCAGCAGGCACAGGGTCAGCCGCAGCAGTATGCCAACTACCAGCAGCAGTACCAACAGTACTACCAGCAGAACCCACAGTATGCCCAGCAGTACGCGCAGTACTATGGCAACTACGGCAACTATGGCTCTGGGTCAACACAGCAGTAAGCTGGCCAGCCCAGCGGGGCAGGCAGGCGGGCAGGCTGGCTATGGGCTCGCTGGAGGGCCCAGCAGCTTAGCTGATTGGACAGTTGGCCAGCCAGCAGAGGGATTCAGTTCACCCTGGCTGAGGGTAAACAGGTTCACAACAGTACAGGAAAGAGTTGTGAATGTTGTTTCTGGGCATTGGTGTGGCAAGAAGGCAATTTTTAAACCTACATGAAATGTTTTTTTACAATATGTATGTACATAAAGGTGATTTAAGGCCCTGTATTCTAATCAGGCTGGAATAATTTTGTAGTCTTGTATATATAATGAACAACATATGAGTGGGTTATTACAGAAGGGGCTGGCTCTGCTATCTCAACACAACACAAAAACTTGAATTCCTATTACCAGTACATGGTATTGAGCTACCATTATTATGCAAGAAGAGGTTTTTTGGGCGTCTGTCACCTGGTTGTCATGCAACATTAATGATTTAGGAAAAGGAACTGCCAGAAAATTACCTTTTGCTTGGTTAGAGCTAATTTTAATATATGATTGGAAAATTCAAAAAAATTCCACATGACTCAAATTTTTCAGTCATGTGTGATAGAGACAATGTACTGTGATGTTATGATTATGCACAAAAGACTGTTCATCACTTACATGAATGATTTCAACACAGATAGACTTGTGAGGATGAAGCCTGTATAAATAAATCTTGCATTTTAAGACATTTTGTACATATAAAGAGAGGAGGATTGTTAGATGTTGTTGTGTCTGTGTGCCATAGTAGGATGTGGTTGATTTATTAGAGCAGGGAATCATGTACATTCTGATCAATGTTTTGCACACACATCAATAGAAATTTGGAATCGTGTATGGCATGGTCTAGAATTCCACAACTTTCCTGAATGGGAACTTACTCTGAAAAACATGATTTTAGTTAATGGTTCCACATATTTCCTGGGTCATGTTACAAATTTGTTTTCTGTTTGAAGATTTTGTCAGAAATGAGTATCTTGAACTCGCTTACAAGAGATATGTGCTTGCCAGAGAGATAGTGAAACTTCAACATGCTTTTTCAAATTTTTTGCATATGTAATATGAAGGAGGATGATCGTTGACGCCGTCAACGGGCCCACAAATAGAGGATCATGCCTTTCTCGATTTGATGTCAGTTAGTGTATGGTATAAGTGCATAGTTATGGTCTGATGTTTGGAGTCTTGTATTGTGAACATGTATATATGGTTGGTTTGCTTGTTTTGATAGGATACCTCACATTGATGTGGGACAGTGATATGTCGCTTGATTTCTTCCCTCCACTCTCACGTAGAAAGTGCTGGTATATGTGAAGCTCTGGAAGAGCAATACGCACATGGTATGAATGATAGATAAAGATCTGAAAAACAAAATAAAGTTTTACTGGACATCATATTTCATGTAGGGCTAGTTATACAAAGGTGGATTTCATAGACTTAGCACAAAGCACTTTCACATTGTATTACCAGTAGTTGTATCTTTTTAAGTGTCAGTCCAACAAGACTTGTAATGAGCTAAATGTTCTTGAAGATGTTTTTGTAAATATTATGCAAACTTTGTGATACAGAATGTTTTCTTTTTCTTTGGAAATATATGCACCTATTTTACTATTTTAGTCCAATTACCCACAAAATTGATATGAATGTTTTACCTTTCTCAGGAGCCATCCTATTTTTTTCTCTTCCTGTTGAATAAATCCATCTGTAAATTTCAGCTCACATGTCAACATGTCATTTTGTATGAAGGTCTTTCTACCTTAGATGGGCCTGCAACTGAAGATAGCAGAAGTTAACCTTCATCATAACCGAGGCTTATAACCCCATCTGTTCTATACTTCTACACTTCTGTTGGCGCATGTAATTGAGGAAGGGCAGGGTGTGATTTATGTGTGTCTGTCTGTATGCTTGTCTGTGTGTGTATGTGTGCGTGTGTGTGTATGTGTGTGTGTATGTGTGTGTGTGTGTGTGTGTATTAGCATGAGGGGGGGGGGGGGGGGGCTTGATCTAAAGAATACTGGCAATGCTTGGATCTAAATGTTTATGTATACAGTTGGAGACGGGGGAGTGGTTGAAGCAGTGGTGGTGAATGATTCTGAAGATACTACATAGTACTGTAGTAGATGAGTTATAATGTGTTCTGGTGATGGTGGGGATTTTCAGAAGGGCATCAAAAGACCACGTTATGTATGCAAATTGTATTCACGTAGTTTAAACAATACGTTTCTAATGGAAATATCAAAGCTTGTCGGAGTAGCAACTGTTAATAGATCCAGCGTGCATTCCACCCATTGAAACTGAATCACTAGCTGTAAATAGCGGTGAATGTCATGCGTCACTACTCACTACACGCACTTTGGGAAAAGTTCAGTTTCAATCGGGGGTATACACTCCATCTATTGGACAGATGTTGCTCCTTGGACAGATTTGTGGTTACCATCAGTAACATATTGTTTGAAATACCTGCATAAAATGTGCATACATGGCGAAAATGGTCTCTTCAGTAAATTTGTAACTGCACGCAGAAAAAAACCGCACCATTATTTGCCGACAATGGCTATTTATGGGGAAATGTTGGCACATATCAATATAAGGACATCTTGCATATGAAGTACCGAGTATACCAAAAAAAAATGGCAGAAAAACTGTTGACAATACAATACTGTACAGTTGCTTAATACATGTTAGGGAATTCCCCAAAAGACTCCATCATCATCATCATCATCTTAATGCTGTGCCATGAAGCCTTGTACAAAACAGAAAATAGATCTTTATGAGCATAAATAAACCAAACTAAAAACATGTATTATACATTCAAAAGAATTTATATCGTGCAACCACATTATAGACCTGTATTTACCATCCAAAAAAATAGAATTACATCTAAAATTTCAATTTGTTGAAGTGGATGGAAAGTTTCTTTTCTCGGCCAGATGATACTTCTATTTCAGTTCTTTCCTTTCTTGACAAATCATCTAAATGCTCAAAATGTTTGGTAAGATCTATTTGAATTTCCATATGTTTATGAAATATTTCACCAATGAAAATAAATAGGACAAGAATTTATCAGTGAGGACTCCAAAAAGCTTTTCAAAATTGGTCATGGTAAAATTAGAATCATGATTACGTTATACATCATGTATCACGGTAGTGTATGTAAATGTTGCCAAATAGGGCCAACCACTTGCAATCACAAAATAAAAATGTGAAATAAAGTTTCTCCAAATTTACTACAGAAATCACAATTGGGTGAATCCCTCATGTTAATCTTAAAAAGAAAGTCTAGAGCATGATCTTTTCCCAATGAGTACTTGGAGAAAAGAGTTAACTTATGGCGTCCCAGAACTCATAAGGCTTAATAGGAGACTGTTTGACACAGAGCATATGAAGTATGTTCATCTTTCTCCTCTATTCTCTTAATTATATGACATTTCTTTCTTCTAAATGAATGACATACCTAAACATGTAGGCCTATTATGGATGTGCCAGAAGTCCAAACGTTTGACCAATGATATCTAAAAATGGCACATTCAAACAGAATTCTATGATCATGATGATAGAGGACGAAGTTTCTTTTTAACAATGAAAGACGGAGAGATGTAAAGCATAGCCTATGTTTTTAGCGTTGTTACAGAAATTTGGTGTGCAATATTTTTTGTTTGACAATTAATGAGTATTCGTTAAATAAGAAAAAAAAAATGGCATTCATAATGCATAAGCAGCTGGTGATTTGATTTGCCAAGCTGAAAAGAGCCATGACCAGAGGACACTTATTAGAAGAAATTTGTTAATATCGAGGAAAAACACCTGACCTCACATTCTGACACTCATCAACTTTTGTTTTCGTAAGTAAAATCAGAAATAATGATAGTCTGTGATGAGCGATATTAATGAAGTTGGCCCCATAAATATTTATCCCTCATGGCTATATTTCTTGTAACTTTTCTTTTAACCTTTTAAGGGAGATTTGGAGTGGCCTTCGATTTAGACAAAGATGTCGACCGGAGTCATCGGACTGGGAAAGTGCCTGATCCAGCGACTACTTTATCCTCCAAGAAGGATACCAAATCGCGAGGGCGAGCGCAGTCTAGCATCGTAAAGCTGACTGGTTATTATGAGGAAACTAAAAGGGACAGGCGTGTAAATTGCGGAAGACCTTACCCTTTGCAACCAGACATTAATAGGGAAAGCAAGAATATCGGGAAAGGTGAACTCGGCACGATCGAGCGATGGGCGCATTATCGCACTCGTACCCGCCTCCGGAGGACGAACAATCACTAGACTAATAAGAAATGAGGAAGATTTCTACAAACTTTGAACAACTTTGTGCAAGATGATTAAGGAGTGCCTTCCTCTCTGACTTTGCCTCGATGTATAAACCAATAGGTGATAAACTTGAATGTGACTCTGATTAATGTACTACTCTTCCCTGCTTGGGAACTTTTCACAAGTTTACATTAGTGACAATAGTGACCTTTCAATGTCACGATGTTTATGGTACATCATACATTTGTCAATTTCTTCTGTGTTTCTCTGTTTTCTTCCCTCTATACTTTTTTCTAAGTTCTTACATTTGGGGAATACTCATAAGTGTACAAACAACTAGACAACACTACGGTGTCGGGTTGTAATGTGCAAAGCCATGATACCGTTAGTTCACATGTTGTTCTACACACTGTAGTCTGTACTATCTGTTCTTCGTCATATATGATACCTATTGAACATATCAGCACTGTCTATCATAACTACATATGTATTTCGTGTATGGGTGATAAATTCCCTTTTAATAATTTTAATAGGCATGAGGATCATATTCAAGTCATTGGTTCATTTCTCTATGATTCAGTTGTTGATCCTAACACTTTAATGATACGGGAATGTTGAAAACATACGTAATTTACAGTCGTTTGTCTCAGAAAAATGGAAATTCATGGGACATGTATGTGTCTAAGGATTTTAATTCTAAACTTTGTCATGATAACGTACATTATAGTCTTTCATTACTTCACTTCAATTGCAGAAGTATCTCAAAAATGTTGAGAACTTGGATACATATCTGGATACCCTAAATTTAATATTATTGATTTAACCGAAACATGACTTACAGACAGTTCTCTTGTTAGACCTCTACAATACCAAGGATTATGTTTTTGTTAGTAACCCAAGAACTGTAAAGCGGGATGGAAGGACAAGTTTTTACATCCATAAATCTCTGTTTTTTAACATAAGAAATAACATTTATTCATAATTCAGTTGAAAGTACGTTCATTGAGAATCCATGTTAAGGTAAACATAAAAATAAACTTATCGTAGGAATATATCGCCAACATTGTTAATCCATAGCTCGTTTCCAAAATGAATTAAAAGTTAATTCGAATGGAATGAATGCAAGGAAATACGATTGTTTTATCATGGGTGATTTCAGCTTAAATATGAAAGGTCGCAGGATAACAATGTCCTGTATACTAATAAATACTATTTAGAAAATAGCAAAACTTTCGGTAACACCATGTGGTTGTATTCTTTCGGATAATTGGCCCACTTATGGGGTGAAGAAAGGAAAGGAAAGTGAAAAGTGAAAAGGAGAGGTGAATTTTTATATTTTATAACACTTACACAAGACTATTTTTAGCTTTAGTTTTCGGTGTTTTAAACCGAAAATAAATGGGATGGAATGGAGGTAGAAGAAGAGGGTGGGTGTTGATGAAAGTTGTGAACTAGTCACAAAGTAGTGATAAAGAGGAAAGAAAAGAAAAGAAAATGAGAAAAGTGTAGAAAAGTTATAGTCAGTTCTGCAACTAACTATAGATTTCTTTCAAAATCTGAAAGAGGGAGTATCAGTCTCGACGTTTCGGGCAGTGTGCTCTGTCCGTCATCCGGAGAATAACTCCGGATTATTCTCCGGATGACGGACAGAGCACACTGCCCGAAACGTCGAGACTGATACTCCCTCTTTCAGATTTTGAAAGAAATCTATAGTTAGTTGCAGAACTGACTATAACTTTTCTACACTTTTCTCATTTTCTTTTCTTTTCTTTCCTCTTTATCACTACTTTGTGACTAGTTCACAACTTTCATCAACACCCACCCTCTTCTTCTACCTCCATTCCATCCCATTTATTTTCGGTTTAAAACACCGAAAACTAAAGCTAAAAATAGTCTTGTGTAAGTGTTATAAAATATAAAAATTCACCTCTCCTTTTCACTTTTCACTTTCCTTTCCTTTCTTCACCCCATAAGTGGGCCAATTATCCGAAAGAATACAACCACATGGTGATACCGAAAGTTTTGCTATTTTCTAAATAGTATTTATTAGTACACTCTCACCATGGAAACATTCAAAGAACATTTAATGTCCTGTATGTTTTTAAACCTTTTGTTAAGCCAATCGTTTCAACCATAGATCAACCTATATGCTCGTATCATAACCTCATCTGCTAATTTGCTAGACAACAACAAACGTAAATAATATAGTTATCTCAGGAATTCTAATTACTGACATTAGTGATCACGTGCCCATTTTTTGCAATTCTTGGATCACTTACAATGACTAAGAAGAAAATAGTATATTCCTTTAAAAAGCGTTTAATTAATGATGATACATTGAATTCATTCTATTCAAAACTGAACAATATTCAATGGAATGTACCTTATAATGCAGTTGTACATATTTCGTATAATGTATTTTTAATAAGTTTACCAAGATTTATGAAGACTGTTTTCCAGTAAAAACTATCACATATCGAAACAAGTGCAATAGAAAACCGTGGATGAATCGTAAGTTATTGAAATTATGCCGTACACGACACAAGTTATACAAAAAATAAATAAAGCATCCAACCTCAAATAAAGAACGAAATTATAAAAGATATCGAAACTTTGTAACAACGAAATTAAGACAAGCCAAGTCTGAATATCATTTTCACAAATTTAATAGCATTAAGCTTAATATCAAATCTACTTGGAAATTGATAAAAGATATATTGAAGAAAAAATTTGGAAAATCTAACCATATTTAATTACTTTTAGTTCATAATGAGGTCATAACAGATGAATATGAAATTCTAAACAAGCTTTTTGTTTGTTTGTTTTTTGTGAATGTTGGCCATAGAATCGATGACTTAGTCAGATCGAAGCCCACATATCAAATTTGAATCTTACCTAAACAGTCCAAATAAACACTCTCTATATTTTAAACCCATTGAATGTCGAGAAACGTTGGAGATAGTTGCAACTATGAAAAACGATACTAGTGCAGGAGTAGACTCAATTAGTATCACTGTTGTTAAAAAATAATTTCATTTATTTGTGCGCCATAATGTCAAATATTCAATTTGAGTTTGTCAACTGGTAGGATCCGAATACAGCTAAAACAGCACGTGTTACCCCTGCTCACGATAGTCATACGAATAATCTTAATAATTATAGACCAATCTTTGTACTTTCAATTTTTTTTCCAAAATACTAGAATGATGTCATTTATAGACAAGCATCTATAGTCAATACGGTTTTAGACAAGGGCACTCCACATCTAATGCAATTTTGGAACTTATACACTATGTTAATAAAGCCTTTGACTCCAGAAAGCTTACATGTATTGTTTTTATTGGCGTAACAAAAGCTTTTGATGTTATTTATAACTCAATATCAATTTCTAAATGAAGTCACTATGGTGTAAGAGGCTTGCCTTTAGAATGGTTTATTAACTATTTGCAGGAACGTGAGCAAATTACATTTGTAAACGGATGTCAATCTGAACCTAAATTTATTACATGTGGAGTGCCACAGGGCTCTATATGGGACCACTTCTATTTCTCATATGCAGTAAAACCTGTCTATAGTGGCCACCCAAGGATACAAAAATTGTGGCCTTTACAGACAGGTGGCTGCTATAGGCAGGTTCTTTAACACATGATCTCTCTCCGGGGGAATTATTTTAGTGGCCACTATAGACAGGTTGGCTGCTATAGACAGGTGGCCGCTAAGACAGGTTTGACTGTATATAAATGACCTGCCCATGAGCGCCCCATTACTCAACTTTTTTTCCTATTTGCAGATGATACAAGTATCTATCTATTTGGAAAATATATCATGTCACTCTGCACAGTGGAATGGATGACTGCAAATCCTCTCATTCTTGATGTGAACAAAACAAAATGTATTTTGTATAGCACTGTAAGCAGAAATACCAATTTATCATTAATGTAATAATATTGAAATGTCTCATGATGTCAAGTTTCTGGGAATAAATATCAACGAAAAACTATCATGGAACCATCATGTACATCAAATGTACAATACTATTGTCAGAAATGTAGGTGTTCTAAGTTAATTACAATAAATTTCTTCCTGAGAATGTTTGAAAGATGCTATACTCTTATATCGTCGCATTTGAATTATTGTTTTTCAATGCGGGGTTTCACAAGTAAATGTAATATTGCCCGAATCCATGTGTTACAGAAAAAAAGCTATGCGAATATTTCCCATTCTTCTCCTCTTTTTGTCAAATTGAATATACAACCGATGTATGATATTATCTCACTACAAATAGGTGAGTTCATGTTTAATTGCTACACAGATTTATTTAACCTTTACCATTTAAAGATTATTTCCAATTGAACTGTCATATCCACTCAAACAATACACGAAACGTAAAAAAAAAAAAAAATCACACTCCTCTAGCACAAACCTGTACATCAAAGAGAAGTGTGTTTTTTAGACCAATACTCTGGAATGACTTACCATTATCAGTGAAGCAATCCAATAGTGTAAATTATTTGAAACTCCTACTAAAGCGGTACTTACCTATGAAAAACATCCTCTATGTTCTCCTTTATTCCCATTTATCAACATGTAACTTCCTTTCTCCTTTCTCTCTTCTCCCTTTTCTCTTTACCAAGGTCTATTTTGTATGCTTGTATTTTTGTGTATTTCTTTGTATGTTATGTTAAGTTATGTAGTTAATTGCAACCCATGTGATACTAATGTAGGATCGGGTTCGGGATCGGGATAAGCCTGCGTGCTTATTTTGATTCCCCACAACTTTGCAAATTTACATCATTACGCAGTTTGTGTAGATCTTTTTTTTTTTTTTTTAAGTGGAATAAAATTGAATTAAATTGAAACTTGGTTCACCGTTCCACCGGTATCCTATTTCACCTTCTAATGATTAAACCCTTTATTACTTTCAAATTAATACCCGTTTCTTTCTCTTGTTTTAATGTAGACAAAAACCTTTTTAAAAAGGTTGATTTGGGGTACGAAAAATACTAAATAAGTCCCATTGTCAAAGTAACCTAAGAGAAAGATCTGTTGAACTAGAAAGAAAAAACAACAACAGTGAATAAATTATTAGTTGCTCGTCACAGTTTGAGTTATGTACTACATGTATTGAACAAACTTGGAGGCAAATCCTTATTATATATGACTTTCTTGTCCACAATTCCCCATACTACACCCCCCAGCCCTATAATTTGGCTATTTGATACGGTGCTGTGTGCGGGATCTGAGACATTTATTCGCGGAGTGACTTCGAACTTGAAGGTACTTGAACCTTGAGAGGAAGTGTTGGACGTAACTGAAAGTTGGAGTGAAATATCAAGTCAACTAGGTCGGATTTATTGACACCAAATATGACACTTTGAAGGTATGGATGTCCATTCAGATATTGAATAGGTAAGACATGATTTGGTATAAATCTAAGTGTACTAACCATCTAAATTAACCGGCACTCCCAAGGTTTTTGCGGTCCCATGCATTAAAATACGTGTGAGTCATTTATTTATGACTAATGACGTAATGTTCCTGTTCCGCGAAAGGAAGTTGCTGCACATTTCGGACTAGCAATGATATCCAAATGAAATATTAAATCCGTAGAAATATATAATGATATATTGCTAATTTCTCTTCAAGATATCAGAAATATTAAATGTTATTTTCATTTCATGCCGATCATGGATTATTATTTGGTCAAAAGACTGTAAATTTTACTGTATAAATTTAGACTTAGCCTACAGTGCACACTCAGCTGGAGCTGGAATTGGCATGGCTAAAGGCTAGGCTAAAGCCATACCTGCTACATGTGTACTAATACTTGCTGTATAAATACACATGTTCAGGTCCATAGGGAATTGTGGATATTGTGCACATAAATTGCGGTGACTTCAAAACCATGAATTCTTGGACTGTTTAAAGTCTTCCAAAGATTCATACATTAATTCCATGCCCCCAAACCTTAAAAATAATATCAGCTTACCAATTCATTAGGAGAAAATCAAAGATTTATTCCCGTTCAGCTTATGTAGTAGCGTCTGCTCTCCGCTATGTTTACACGTCGAATGAACGTATTAGCATACGAAAAGAAATTTCCACCGTGACTAGTCTTTATCAAAGTCTGATGGCATTATTAAGCTCGTAATTTGTAGAAGCTCATATGTCAAGTTTTGTAGCAGACAAAAAATAAAAACATTGTACCCAGGTTATAATCAACATTTACGTGTGTCATTGAATATAAATAAATAAAACTGCCAACTTAATGAGATTTTGTCATTTATTTCTAAATTATAAATCGTAACAACATTTAACCACAAATATTATCGCGAGGGCTATTGTGTGCACAGCCTGGATGTTTACAAACATGCTATCGGCACTTCTTTCGCTGAGCCCACTATCGTCCTCCCCGTTACGTGTCAAATAAGGGCTAGGGGGAGCTACGAACTTTTACACGAAAATTTCCTGAGGTTAGAAATCTGACGAGCGGTGAAACCTGATTAGCAAAACTACTTAGAATTGTGAGTAAAAGATTATGTCTTTCATTTTAATTTGCGAATCATATTCCAATTAGTGCAAGGAAGACGGCCTGCAAGTGATTTCAATTAATTTACGCAAGTTAAATAGTTATGCGTATTTGAAATTATAGGCCGTTCTGCCTTACTTCGTACACACGGCCTATGGAGTTTGAAGCTGGTGGCTAAAGCCAAGGGAAAGGGAAGGAGCCGCCCTTTCGAACCACGGTATATTTTGTCCAGTTCAGCATGAAACATGATGTTTTTTAGGCTAAAGGATCATTGTGAAGTAGACAAAATATACCGCGGTTTAATAAAACTGTGGCTCCTTCCCTTTCGTCCCTTTCCCTTTGCCCGATACCAATTTCTTTGAGCTGTAGTGTAAGTTAGTAACACCTAAACAGACTTGCAGGTAAATTGCAGTCTAACTCTAAAAGTCTCATAGCACTGTGAACACGCTATTGTTACAGTGCTTTATACACGCTAGCGCATTATCGACCGACTGCTTTGTACACGCGAGCGCGCTATAGCTAGAGTGCCAGAAGCGCCCTTGCACGCATTCGTAATAGCAGCCATTGTTTGTTTGTGCTTATTGCACTTTTTGAAGATGTACTGAATGCTTTTCACACGCTATTATTCATGTCATCGCATGTACCAGATAATCAGCTTTGGATCACGCATGCTTGTTTAGACCTTTCAGATTGGATTTTCTCAAGTAATTTAGCATTTTGTATTTGATATACACTATACAGGATGTACCTTATCACTCCATCACTCGAATAAGGGAACAAAAAACATGATGTACACTTCAGCTGAAAGGAATTGGCATAGGGAAAGGGAAGGAGCCGCAGTTTTAAACCATGGTTTATTTTGTCCGGCTCACCATGGAACATGATGCTTTTTAGGCTAATGCATTGTGTTTCTTGCTGAACCGGACAAAATGTACTGTGGTTTAAGACTGCAGCTCCTTCCCTTTCTTCCCTTTCCCTTTCCCTATGCCAATTCCTTTGAGCTGTAGTGTAGCTGTTGTTGCCTTTCGTCAGTTGCAGATGAAAGGCTTTGGCTGATTGTGCTGTCACAACACTCGGTAGGAGAGTGTTTCACACCTTTATGGTTCTGGGTAAAAAGCATTGATGTTGTTGGGTCCGTGATTGTGGCATGAGATATCCTTGAGTGTGAAGAGCCCTAGTTGGTCTAGTGGATTTGGTGATGAATGCATCAGAGTTCATTGTGGCAAACTGATTGTGGATCTTGTAGAACATCACAAGGCGAGAGTTTTCTTGTTGTAGATGATAGCATCATCAGCAAACAGTCCGACTCTTGACTTGAGTTGATAAGGCAGGTCATTGATAAAGTAGAGCAAGAGGCAAGAGCCGAGGACAGAGCCCTGTGGCACGCCGGAAGTTACATCAACCTGAGATGAACTATGCCCATCCAGGAGCACTTGCTGCTTCCTGTTCTGAAGAAAGTTGGCAATCCAGTGGTTGTTATGTCCTCTAACTCCATAGTACTCCAGTTTCCGGAGAAGGCGCTGGTGTCCCACCTTGTCAAATGCCTTGCTAAAGTCCAACACTAAGATGTCTGTCTGCTTCCCATCTTGAAGATTGTTTGTCAAGTCGCTCACCAGTCCTAACAATTGCAGCTCGCTTGACCTGTGTTGTCTAAAGCCATGTTGAAGAAGGTACAGAATATCCTGGTGGTTTCCATGCTTCATGATATTACTTGCAAGGATATGCTCCATCAACTTACATGCGATGCAAGTTAGTGAGATGGGTCTGTAGTTGCTTGGTTCCGCTCTGTCTCCCTTCTTGTAAACAGGCACTTCATTGGCATTTCTCCAGTCCTCTGCTTTTTCCCCGGTGCTATAGGACTTCCAGAAGATATCACTCAGGGATGGTGCAACAACACTTGATAGCTCCTTGAGTACCCGAGGAGTGATGCAATCAGGACCAGGTGCTTTCCTTGGCTTCAGATTGTCAAGCAGCTTCTTGATATCTGCTGTTGTGAATGTGTCGTCGACCTCATATGCCTATTCTGAAACATGGATGCAAGTTGGTGCATCATTCCTTGACTAGGGGGAAGTTGATAGATTGTATAGTTCATATGTCCATTAATTTGCTTTTCAATTGTCAACATAGATATTTTTTTATTTAGATTATTCATCAAAATATTACCCAATCTAAAAACTTATCTAATTGATATATTTCATTAAATTCAATTCATATCTTATGTCTTACTTGCAGAAAGATGGACAGAAAGGATTCATCAGCCGCTATCTTTTGAAAAATCTTCAAACACTACTCCTACAAACTAGTGGAGGATTGTGATGTCATAATGTTAGAGAGATGATATCATATTCATGAGGATGATGCTGAGGAGTAGCCGTGAGAATCTTGCGAACCTCGCAGTCATCGTGGTCTTCTATCTTGCATTCAGTCTGGTCGTTATGGCCCAAGGGATAATGACGCCAGGTAAGGCAGAACTCTTCCCCTTTATTCCTTTGAATAAAGAGAAATGCAGCGAATGCAGGGAACAGAGTGAAGAATAGATATAACAAGTTCCTCATTATATTTTATTGTAAAGGGTTAGCCTACTGAAATCTAAATACATCATCCAGAATACATACATGTATGGGTCTGTCTACAGTAAAGGGATATTTTTTGGCACAACTGAATCATTTGAAACTGTGACCACCTTGCACCACCAAAATATTGGATATCCTCCAAAATAACTTCAGCTAAAATCCTGCTCTGAATGTTCATTAATATATTTTTTAAACTAAGCCTGTACATATTTGCCATATCACAGTGGTAACAGGACAGACGAGTGTATTTCAAACTCGTCTGTCCCAATTACCAACATGCTGTGGCAAAGTTGTGCAGGGCAAATTTTCTGAAGTGTACAAAACCTTGTACACAGGACAGACGAGTGTATTTCAAACTTGTCTGTCCCAATTACCAACGTGCTGTGGCAAAGTTGTACAGGGAAAATTTTCTGAAGTGTACAAAACCTTGTAAATTCCAAATCAATACATTTCTTGGATATTTTATTATTGGCTGATTTATTTAAGAGACAAAAAATTCATTGGAATTTAAGAGATTTATGCAAATGTTACAGTAATTGTAACAGAAATGTGCCTATTACTGTGGACAGGCCCATATGCTATTATCATTGTAATTATTTATCCAGATTGTGCATGCCCTTGTTACATATTTTCAGCCAATCCATAGCTGTGAAAATTGGTGCTTTATTTTCATTTTATTCTTCTCTGCGGTCATGTAGAAGTACAAAGCAAAGTTTACTAGCTTGAGGAAAGGATATTCTGGTTGGATATTTACAATGCACAGCTCTCAAATTGTTCCTGCTACTGTACATTATATTCCATTTGCTTGCTTGTTTGTCCCATGTAGTATGGAGAAGACTTTCAAGTACAGCAGCTGCTGGCAGCCAGGCAGCCGGCAGCGGGCAACCCATACCAGCCCATCCTGGGACAGCTGTGTGGCTGGATGAGAGGACTGCACAGGTGTGGCTGTATACTGGAGGACCCCAGCCCCACGTTGCTGCCAACAACACTCTGTTCCTATGGACACTAGACCTCAAGACCCTGGCCTGGACCCTTGTCACACCCCGCAAAGACCCCCAGCCACCCCCTTCTGTTACTCCATCCCCTTCTCCTCCTCCATCCCCTTCTCCTCCTCCATCCTCTTCTCCTCATCCATCCAATACGTCTCATTCATCCCCTTCTCCTCATCCATCCCCTTCTCCCAATCCATCCCCTTCTCCCACTCCATCCCCTTCTTCTCCTCCTCTACCCCCTTCTCCTCCTCCACCCCCTTCTTCTCCTCCACCACTCCTCCATCCAGTCCTATGTGGCAGACAAAAAGCCATCATCCTGGTAGGGCAAGCCACCAGGAACGAAAGTTTCGTAAATTCACTGTGGATGTATAACAGAGAGAGGCCCAAGACGAGTAACAGAGAGAAGACCAAGCTGAATAACAGAGAGAAGACCAGGAAGAAGAACAGAGAGAAGACCAGGTGGCATGATATTACAGGAAAGGATAGCGTATTCATGAATGTGACAACATTCTGGTGCTCCTCAGGAGATCTGTTTGGATATTTCCAGACGGGAATCCTTTCAACCTTGGTGCGGTATTCCTGGGAACATGGAAGCTGGATCAGGATGCCTTCTCAACTTGCCCACCAGAAGCTGAGCTTTAGTGTCATGCCTGATGTCAAGGACATGTCTGGTTACCCACGGTGGCCCTCTAAGAGAGGCTACATCATCATGTTTGCACCTGCTCTGTCTTTGATAGACCCACAGACCGGGGCGACAAGCAGAGGAGTCTGCCAGCTGTGGTTCCTAGATAAAGACCTTCGCTGGCGGGCGATGCAGGATCTATCATCTCGTCCTACAGACGAGCCTCCAGCCTCCATCGTAAAGAACAAGCTTCCTTCATGCCGCTCATATGCAGGAACCTGGATTGACACCAACCACAATCTCTGGCTGTATGGGGGGCAGGATGACAGCCAGCACCTGCATGATACATGGATGTTTGACATGAAAAGCCGAGCTTGGCTTAAAATGGGCCCATCGTGTGAGCAGCCCCAGCAGCCAGGTTGTGAGGGGTCCGAATCGGGCAGGGAGATGCAGGGAATGTTGACGTGGCGCTGGGACCGATCCTTGTACATCCTGAAGGAGTCGGCGTCCAGCTCCACCCCACTCAATGTCACCTTCACCTACAGCTTGTGGGCTATGGATCTCAAGCGGTACTTAGGCGAGTCTTCCCTAGCCGTGCGTCCTCTAGGCTTGTTCCTCATCATCCTCGGCATTAGTGTGGTCATCTCGTTAGGAGCCTGTGTGCTCATCATTCTAGCCAAGTGCACTTCTCCCAAGGCCCCTAGGATCAAACCTCCTGTGCGTTCCTATGGCAGAGTGCTCTACTCACAGGTCAACACTGAGGAGGTCCCTTGATCTTCAACCAGTCATCCCTTTCACAACCTCTCCATGTATTTGATATCTAGCTTATCCAACGTCCAGCTGAAGGTATTCATTTTTAACCTGACCTCCTTTTATTTATTCTACCATCAGATCTTGCAGTATATGTTTTTATTTACATGCTCAAAACGCACATGTACCAATATGTGCATTAAAATGAGGTTGCCTTGTTTTCTTGTCATTTTGTTTCTAGCATACTCACTTTTCAAAGGAAAGTTATAGATGTTTGTGTTTTATGATTATCTGTGAAGGGTGGCTCCCCTCAATTTCCTGAAGTCTCCTTTAATGTATTAAACTACTTCAGCAAGAGAAAGATGGGCTGAGAAATCAATGATTTTGTCTCTGACACAATTAAAACTAATTTTACATGTTTATTCAAAAAATTTTCCATGAAAACACCTTAGGAAAAATGTTTCACCTTTCTACGTTTTATCACTTGTTTGAAGCATACATGTACATTTCAAGCAGTGAACAAAATTTGGAATTCCGATCGAGAACTAATGAGATCTTGAACTCTGTGGAGTAAAACTGCTCTAGGTAATAAAGAGAGATAAAAACATACATGTCCTCTTTGCCACAACAAGTGGAAAAATGCTTCTTATTTGATGTTTTCAGCTCATCTTTCTCATGCACATGGGCAAGGGATAATGTGCTTACAAGTTACTTTCCATTGCCTTTATATATTTATGCAAACTAGGACAGAAGTGCAATACCGTAGTTAATGCAAAGAGAGCATGCACAAAGAATGTGAACATGTACGTAGTTACAATTGTGCCATCCTTTAAAACTTATTTTCACCCATGTAGATTGCCTCCAGAGTCTTTGGCTCTGATCTCTGTCTTTCCTTTGTATATTTTTTTTAAACATGATTTTTGAAAGAGATGGAAGTAATTAAGAATTATAATACATGTATACATTTAATGCCTTATTCAGTAGCTATGTACTTGGCGCAGGGCAATCAAATGTGAGAGAATTTTAGTTACTGCTTTATAAACACAGAGATGGCTTGAATAGTCTGTATTTTGTTCCAGTAGTAGAATGGAGTTTGTTATCGTTACATTCATGAATATTATGCAAGGTGATGCAAAAATTCTTCACACTTCAAAATTCTGTCTGAAGTCAGTGTCTTTTTTTCCATGTGATATTCTGAAATCCTAAGTTTTAGGAAGAATCATGCAGGAGGAAACTGTTACAAGTACATGTATAGTGCAAGTTAGCAACTTCATGGTGTACCGTAATGCATGGGCGAGAGGATTTAGGAAAAGATATAGGCTGAAAAACAAGTAGCAATCACAAGGAGCAAAACAATTGACTGCAGAGATTTGACCATCCACAGAGTTGGGACGAAACTTGGAGGTGAGAGGGGGGAGGAATCCCTTAAGGATTTTATTGATTGTTATTGGCTCTTCATAAATAAAACATTGCTTGCCACAGGCTTCAAAATTCTCCCTAAATTTGCATAAGGAGTGTCATAGGAAGACATTCTAGAATACCAAGTCTGTCATTTGTAGATGCACTTCTTAACTTCCAGAGTTAGAAACATTGAAAAAATACCACCCCTTATTGATTAATGAACAGCGAAGATTAGGAACTCCACCAGATTTTTATCTCATTTCCTCTGCCTATGCATATGATTGTTTATTTTCTATATTTTTACGTAGTGCATCTTTTGAGTTTGAAATGAAATACTTTAGGTTTGTATACATTTTTAGAAGAAATAGTTGATCTGATGGTCAATGTTGGCAATGTGAATACAAAAAAGTGTACATCACAGACAGTCTAGTCTTCAGTCTACGTGGCAGAGGTAAAAATGTAGTACATTTTGTAATACTTGCCTACACAGATGATGACTTGCATAATGACGCATAGTGTAATGAATAGTGCAGTTATAGAATTACTGTATCCAATTTCACATGTATGATTACATGGCTAAAATATGAATTTCTCTTCCATTCTTCATATCTATGTGTCAAAAAATGTATTCCACGTGTAAAGGCTATTTCCTTTTCACACACATGTTGTCACCATTTCCAAGAACATTTGTATTTTCATATGGAGAATAGGATTATAGGCTACACTACATGTATATAACATGGATGTTCGTGAGACGGTTAAAATCACATTTGTTGTGGATGAATGATAATATGTTTACATTGCATGAGATAGTTCTTCTAAAGAGATACAGTATTGGGTAATGCGTTGCCAGAGTAAGAAGGTTACAACTTGCCAGAGGATCAAACATAAATCATATATATTATGGAGAAATGATAATGCATGTACATAATATATTCACATTGCATGAGACAATCAGTGTATCTTAAGAAATATCTGGCAATGCATTGCCAGAGTTAGGTGTTACAAAGTATGAAATATGATATAATTAATGCATGTTAAACAATTGAATAAATATATGTTATCAAATGCATTGTTTGTGTGGCAATAATTGTTTAGTAAACATCTTCGCAGCGGCCATATGTGTCCATTTCTGTCATTCCATCTTTGATTACTAATTCTTTCTTGTATGATATCTACCATACAAATGTATTAATGCTGTTTTATTTCATAATGTGTTTATGCTTCTACATTTTCCATCATACCAGTGTCATATACTATGTAAAGTATGATTATTTTTCTGTATATTGGGTGAGTTTTATGAAATAAACGAAAATGAGTTAAAATGTATAGTTTTGAACTCAAGAACAGTGAACCGGTTATAGTTAATTTTATAAAAGTACATAAAATTCAATTCTTTAAGATTTTAGCTCATTTGTTAAAGTTCAAATGCAACTTAAATGTTTCAAGTTAGAAATGTGTATTGAGATGAGAAGTTATCGTTTAATTTTTTTTTTGAAGTGAAACAAAACAGTTTTCACTAGTCCTATGTCTTCCTTAGTATTTTCTCACAAATTCGGTTTAAAAGAATTCTCATACCTCAAAGATTACCCCTCTAAGCCCCATAGGCAATAATCTTTGTTATCATTAACATCCAACTATCATTTGTGTTACTGAGACCTGGGTTAACATATATCTGCCATTGTCAAACTTTTCAATAAGTGTTTTCTTGTTCCATACATCAAAATTATATTTGGAGTATAAATCCAGAAGAAGACATGTCTGAAATTAGTATGCTTGCCTGCAATAACTTATTGTCATCTACATTATGGTGTTGGAATAACCTGATATACTTTAACAATATGAAGCAAGTCACAACTCTATCAATTTGGAGTAATTTATGTAAATTGTACCCAGCATTCACTGCGTGCATGTAAAATGTGGAGACAACATAGTCGTCTCGCTATGAGATACTACTATTCAATTTATCATAATGTGATTAAACTACATTAAACTAGTGCAAATGCAAACTAAGAGACACCTTTGAGTTAAGTTCCAAGAAAGTACGTGTTGTTATTTGCTTCCTTTCGCCAAGGTAGGACATTATAAATGGCATGGGTTTCATCACGCAGTGTAATCGCCGACTGAAAAATGGTGAATGGTTCAACACGTGTAGGCCATAGACCAGTTGATTAACATATTCACATCGAATCTCTGCCAGCGCCATTAATACATTTGCTGCTATGCAAACAGTATTATCTCTTAAGTCAGGAAAACAAACATGCCGTTTTACCAACTCGTGTGCTCTTCATACCCTATATCATAAGTCAATCACAGTAGAGTGTGATTTCTCGCACATTAACTTCAACTCAACTATGAAAACCCCACTTGCATCTCTTTTGTGCTTCATTCCATTTCCCTCACCAGTCTCTCCCTACTACATAATTGATCCCATATAAAATATTGATATGCAGCAACGAAGTATATGATTCATTCTTTCAATTGTATTATATTGAAACTTATTAGTTGAATGTAATTTCTGACTTGCTTTTTATGAATTGAAGCTTTGTTTGTGCAGCCGATTAATGAAATATATCATATGCTACAGTTGTACTTATGATGAATGAATGCGAATAAACGTATCACAATCACAAATGTATAAGCTTATGATCTAGACTGTATGACCATGGTATGACTGAGCTGTGCGGTGTGATGTGTGTTGAAACCAGCAGACACCGGGGATGCGAGGTCCTAGCTCAGATGATCCATGGACATATAAACTTAAAGCGGGGTTTACATGTTTAGTTCAACGGTCATAATTTCGTACGATTTTGTATTGCTTAGGCTAAATACACCGGGCAGTGCAGAAGTTCAGTCGACTTTCATCTTTACCCATGATGTGCGATCGTAGCATTTATACACGAGCAATACACACAAACTCTCATAGAGCAGCATTTTCGCTGGCACTCAAAGACTTACACAAACATTTTCGTTGCACAATATGATTTATTTTACCAATGTAAATGTGAAAGTGTGTTGTGTTTCGTTTCTTTATTCGTGTTTTCTGTTATTGCAACTCAATCTCAAAATAATACGAGTAATGTGGCTCGACCCCATGGCGAGGCGTTACCGGGGAGTTGGGTGTGTGTGTGTGTGTGTGTGTGTGTGTGTGTGTGTGTGTGTGTGTGTGTCTGTGTGTTTGTGTGTGTGTAAGTGTGTGTGCGTGTGTGTGTGTGTGAGGTGGTGTGGGGGCTCTGTTGTCACGTGAGACAAGAAATTAGTGTTCACTGTGCATGAGAACAATGAAAAGTTCAAAAAGTATACGGATCATTGAAGTTGCTGATAAAATGTAAAGGTGATGTTTACAGGGCTGGTAATTGCAATTTTCCCAAATGCAGATCTCTGGGATAAATCCGTTTTTTGACAATATTTGCTTTACCGTTTGACATATTTTTAATCCACGAATCTACCTGTCATTCGGGTTTTTGATACATTTTACTAACAGCGTCGCGGTGCGTCCGATCATGATTATAATCATAAGTCACGTTGATAGTGGTGAAAATCCCTTGCCAATACACCAGTTCGTAGTTAGCTCTGGAGCAAGTTTGGTCACTATGACCTTTCCCTTTTTCATTAGGATAAGCAGTTGATTAATATATCATTTCAAAAGGAGATGTTACGTAATGTGCTTACCCGACATAGCAATTGGCGATATTCAACCTCTAATAAAGGAACCATCTCAAAACAGGTGACAAGAATAGTAGGCTACGGTCTGTGAACAATAGGGAAAGCTTCTATTACATTGTTTATTGTAAACTAATTGTTGTCGTTTGGCCTGTTGTCAAATACCCCATGATTGAACATCTTGGTGTTGTTTTATAAATTGGATAACAAGCATATTCTAAAATAACTTATTAATGATGATGCTTATCTCAGTGATTTAAAAACCAACAAGCTGGTTTGGTCACTATGACCTTCATCTGCTCATGCGCAAATTGTAATTACGAACTGGCTTATTGTATAGACATAGAGAGGGAGAGAGAAAGAGAGAGAGAGAGAGAGAGAGAGAGAGAGAGAGAGAGAGAGAGAGAGAGAGAGAGAGAGAGAGAGAGAAGAGAAAGAGACAAGAAAACAACTATTGGCAGACTTATGAGAGATGAAAACGTGACAATGAATGGGAGAGAAAGATAAAGTTCATATTTTTTAGTTGGTGCCATCTCGATTGATGGACTGTCATATGTCATTACTGCGGTACTAATTAGTGTAAAATTTGTTTGATGTGATTTCATCACCTGACAAGCATGATAAGAGAAGCGTTTGATTTATCCATATCGAAATATTGGATCTCTTATTGGCCTATATGAAAGAGATGGGTACTGTATATACACTGTTTTAATGAATACAACAATTAATGTGCACATAATTTGTACATTCTTTCAATTTGTGTTTCTTTTGTATTCGTCACCAAACCACCTGGCTCCAGTGAGATGTAGAAGTCTTCTGAATATTGTCCGCTGTTCAGTCATGCAAAGATTAGAAGGAAAGGGTATCGAAATATGCTGGGAGGATAACTCTACCAACGCATATCATGAACCCATGATTAAATTATTATACTTCTACAAGACAACTTTGAAAAGATAGGACGGTTATTTACTCACTCTGTATGATGAGGGAGGGGGAAAGGAGAGAGAAAATATAACCAATGCCAGGAGGGCGCTGAAACCAACAATGAATGAGAAAGAGAAAGAGAAGGTAAATATATTTTAATGGATGTCGTCTCGATTGATGGATTGTCACGTGTCACCCATGCATTACTAATTAGTGTAAAACCCATTTTCAATGTAATGTCGTAACCTGATAAGAGAAGCGTTCGGATGTAAAAATACACAAGCGTGGACAATATCATTGGCATATAAAGGCAGAAGAGAAAAAGAGTCCGATTTGTATATCTATAATAATAATAATAGAGAGAGAGAGGGGGGGGGGAGGGGGTGGAGAATGATATAGATAGAAAGAGAGAGGGGGTATAAATAGAAAGAGAGGGGGGAGAACAATATATATATATATATATATATATCGAGAGAGAGAGAGATGTGTGTGTGTGTTTGTGTGTGTGTGTGTGTGAGAGAGAGAGAGAGAGAGAGACCGAGAGACAGGTGACACTGAACGGGATGTAATAAGCCATTTCGTAATTGCAATTTGCGCATGAGCAGATTATTGCTTTTAGTAAATGACCTGAGGTCAATTCCCAAACTCACAGAGTAAAATGGGAATTCATTAGATAGTCAACCACATTTCAATCTAATATGGCAACAGCTATTCAGCTCTGAGAAGGTAGTGAAAGAACATTCCATCATAGGCATCTGCTTCTATTGTTGTTCCGGGCGCACTGTAAAATGTCTTTACATCCACCATCCAACACAGTTTCATGAAACAATCCCAGTCAGCAGTCTAGTAGTATTTATTCAGTGCATCGTCCGACCATGGTGTAATTACGAAATGGTCTATTAGAGGATTGTCAGCTGTCAATGCTCGTGAAAAATCAACTTTCGTCCCTGGGATTGTCACAATCTGATAACTAAAGTGCCATGATTCCTGTTTCATGCACCAATAAAGAAAGGGCTTTGCATCCATCCATCGATCATCTCCATCGATCATCCCGAGAGCTAAGGGTCATCGGACCATCCTACATCACAAGACTGCCATCTCGCCACTCAGCACCACTGCTTCGCGCAGCACGGTCTCCGTGAAAGAACGATATCATACGATCATGGGGGAATTTTCCCTCCCTTTTCATGGATTGTGATCGTCTTTCGTAGCATACTCTAAGAAAGCGTTTAAATAGAAAGGAACAAACGAATACGTGTGTTAGTCTACGTGTCTTACGTGTTACATGTGTCTAAGCCATGTCACATAAGATGCTCTCTTCAAGGGTTGTCACCTTCGTCATATTAACCTCATTTCTTGGACATTTGCGATCAAGCCTGTACGCAGGTAAGTGGCATCTTCTTCGTAGGCCTATTATTGATGAATGAACGAATGTGTTTGCATCTAAAGGAAATGCCTCCTGTAAATCAAAAGTAGAGTAGTCCTCTTGCAAGTAAAAAGATACATATGCAAAAAAAAAAACATGGAAAGAAAAAACTGTTAAAAAAACTACCCTCGAAATATTAAATAAAGAAGCTGACTTCAAGCAGAATTACATTCAACGCTAGATTTCGAGTTAGTTTTGTGCGGGCCTGTTCTTGTAGCCTAGTCACCAGAGACGACAATGATACCGTGATGTGTTGTGGGCGAGCAGATCCCAGTTGACCGTCGCTACGAAACGGAATGTTTTAATACGGAAAAAAGGGTAGTTTTTAACTTTCCCTGAAAATACTCTAAAAGCTGGGAAAGTGAGATTTCATATATGTTGTATTCAGGATATACTGCTAATATATGCCGAGTTGCATTGCTTTTGTAAAATGTCTACACTACTTGTGAGGGAATTAGTTGGAGGATACTTAATTGAATGTAACTGTTTCTGATAGCTTCTGTGTTTAAAATGGAATCGGGTTCTTTTTCATTGCCATCAATCCGTCCTTTCTCGGCAGACTGTGCCCTCTCTTGCGTGGATGGCCCATCAGACACCGCCACCTCCTCGGGCCCCACTCCGAGCCCCAGCACAGCGAGGGGGTCCACCCCCTCTCAGTGGGTGCTGGCATGCAGCAACTATACCTGGGTGCAGGCCCATGACTGGTGTAGCTCAGTGGGGGCACCAATGGAGTACGCCCTCCCCAAAGCTGTACCACAAGCGATACTCAACGAAACCCTCTCTTTGTGAGTAATATAGTAACATGTTGTGATTATTTTGTATGGGTTTAATGCCATGCACTAGGCATAACCATACTTGAGAAGTGACATTTCTTTGATATCTGATTCTTTGTGTGCCAGACGTGCATTTTGTCACCAATAATACACACAAATCCCTTTAAGAAGCATTTAACTGGCACACGAAGGATTAAAGGGGGCAAGATTGCATGAACGTGTTTATTACTACCTTTTTACATCTTCGGTCAATTTATCTTGTTGGCGTATTTCATTTGTCATGCTAAACAAATAGGCGTTAAAGAACATGGCCAAGTTTGAATGTCTTTTTGCTATGAGCCCTTTGTGTGCAAGAAAAACCCTTACTCGATGGGAATTGTGTGAATTACTTGTGAACATGGTGAATAAGTCACATGTGACACTGTAAATGTTATTGGGATTAACCACGTAAATGGCAGAAAGTTGACATGTATTAAGTGAAAGGCATTTCATATGAGCCTCAGTTGTTATGTTTCGTTCCATGTATATTTGTGACGATCCAATATGATGCAACGAAAAAGACAAATGAGCCGAAGGAAAAGAGAGAGAAGAAGTAAAAAATGAAGCTAAGAAACACAGTAAATGAAAAAAGAAACATGGAGGTGAAGGAGAAGAAAACGGTTAAAAGGAAGAAGAATGAAGAAGATGACGGAGAAAAGAAGAACATGATAAGTATGACGATGCTGAATCATAACTACCATCTTGGTAAAGGTAAAACAAAATAAAAAATAAAAATTACAGCGAGTGCTAAAATGAACGAATAAAATTAACTCATACATCAAACATTAAATATCTTAGTTTTATAGTCAGCTAAGCAGAGTGATAAAAATTGCGTGAAAACCACCGATAACGACACGACATTGCCACGATTCTGCAGTCGTAATGGCCTGCGACTGGCAGTATGACGTCACCATCTAGTGCAAATCCAATGACCGTCTCCTGCGATTCAGCCAGTCGCAGAGTCGTACGTCCGATCAAATCGGTGGCCTTTAACCAAGTTAACACTCGTTCTTAATTTGTGTAACCATCAGCTTGAAGACAGAACTGCCCACGCTTCTGCCGTCTGTCGTGATCTGGTTGGACTATACACTGAACGGGAGCAATGTCCCTTCCAGTCTCAATCTTTCACAAGGTAAAGATGCACCCTAATCATCACAACAATATTGGTTTCACATTGATATAATATGCTAAGAAGTCACGTTATATCATTGTGCCATAGGTGTGTTTCGTGGACCCCGGGATCCTTTCTCTGGATCATTTATACTTTGAATCGCTATGCATGATATAGGCCTACGGTAAAACAAATTACACGATTAGAAATGGAGTTTCACTTTCTTTAACACAAGTTATTCAGAAACAACAGCAATGCAAAAATCTAATTCAAGCCCCCGACATGCAACACATTTTCTTAAGATCAGATAACAAACTGCGCCCTCCAAATTAACCCTTTGTCTGCCAGACCTAGTGCTGTTTAATGGGATTCGTGTGTAGTAATGAATTCCTAATCCACAACTGGCATGTTGAAGGGATCGTCAGCCCTAAAATGTATGGTTTTGATAAAAAGCAGAAAGATACAAGAAACATATTAGTGAACATGGTGAAGTTTTGACGAAAATTGGTCAAAGATAAAAAGTTATGATTGTTGAAAGTTTTGATTTCGTGACGTCGCGTGCGAGGTGCTCTCCCATAAGTTGTGTACTACTTTTCCCGTGAATTGCCTTTTTTTTCTGTTCTTTGATGAAGGAATACATTCTTTTCATAGCGGTATTGGTGTAAAAACATGTTTCTAATGATATATCAAACGCACAGGTGATACGGTAAATATCCTTTTGAGAAAATTGACATTTTCAAACAAAATTGTACACAACAAAATGTAGAGCACCTTTCATGTCACAAAAGCAAAACTTTAAAATCTAATAACTTTCTCTTTCTTTGACCGATTCTTGTCAAACTTTCACTAATATGTTACTTTTGTGTTTCTGCTTTTATTTAATCCAATTTAAATTCAGGGGGATCTACCCCTTTAAGGGTGGCATGTTTAGGGAGTTTACCGCTTAACGTAATAATAGTATTTTAGTAACCCTTTGTAGCCTGATCAGAGTGAACACTGCTTCTCATGAAATACATGCTTTATCATTTTCTCAGTCACTGAATCAAATGATCCTACCAATGTGAACAGGTTCCTATGTCTCTCCAAGCTACGGAGCAGCTATCACGTCAGATTGGTACACATTTCATGTGATATTGACTTTTAATCATCGTTTTTGTTGAATTAAAATGTGTTTCTGTAAAGCATAGAATGGTTTGAATCCTTACCCCCTGATCGATAGTCAGAGGGGCGACGCACTACACCATACCATATCCAATGTTTAAAGAGTCAAAAAGTCCCATCTAAGTTTGTGAAGCTCTCTTTTGTGACTCAAACAAGGGTAGTATGAATCTGCATCAATCAGACGACTGATTGTTAATTTAAACATCCTTGGTCTAAGTAAAATATCCTGTTGTGAGCATTGACGCAGGATATTGCAGGCGATTGGCTGAGTGCACCGTCAACTTACAAAATGAGATTACGCCACATTTAAATTGATGTGGACGTTTTTTGTTGGAATAGTCGTTATCAATCTTGATAATCACTAGCGAAATACATGTCATTGACTCTCTTGCTCTTCAAATTAAGATGTATCGAGTCGTTTGCCAGAGAGCTGGGGCGGTATTCCGAAAATCCACAGAGATAAAAATTTTATCTGCCATAAGATACAATGTCCTTAAAATATTTTATCTTTGGTATTCCGAAAAATATTTTAGGAAGATTTTAACCAATATTAATGAGCGCATGCCCTGCGCTCCTATCCCGAAGGCAGCCAGTAATAAACGTCCTTTCATGTCTCTTGCATACATTAACACCATCAAGCTGATGGTGTGATGTCATATAGGGACATTGCGCATCAAAGTCTGTCAGCGCGCCTTATTGCATTTGATGCGCCCATGTGCAAAAAGTTGAATGCGCGAATTATTTTTGCACGTAATGCTATGGGCCTAGGCGCGTACGTCTGGAAATAAAAATGCTTGGAAGCAGTTTTATCTTTCATCGTAACTTTTTTTCCTAAGTGCGTTTCAGAATACCGATTGAGCTCATTTGCATAATTTTTTTTTTTTTTTTTATCTCGGAGGCTCATTTACATAAAAAATTTTATCTCTAGCTCATTTGAATAAAAAAATTATCTTTTATTGTAAGTTGGTTTTTCGGAATACCAAAAGATAAAATTTTTCCTAAGTCCCTGAGATACAATAAAATTTTTCTTAAGTTCGTTTTCGGAATACCCCCCCCCCCCCCCCCCCCCCAGGATAAGTACCCCATGAAAAGAATTTATAATGCTACAATGCATTTAACATGAATTTGTAACACACTGGGCATTTTAATTAATGTATATTTTCAATTTGTCTACACACATTCCTTTTACAATGTTAATTTTGTTCACTGCCCCCCTTTCCTTTCTTTAGAGAGAACCTCATTATGATGTGCGCATGACAAAAGTCAGTGCAAAGAAGTATTATCCGGCAGATGATATGCAAACGTATTGCTCGCCAATTTAAAAGGAAAATTGAATAAAAAATAATTAAGATTGAAATAATAGATGGATTGCTACATCAAAAATAGATGTGGAATACCTCATCACCGTCATCTAATTTAGTTTCTGAACACGATGCGGTGATGTATGACAATCAATTGCCGCCGTCTCTTAATGGATTAAAATATTGCATTGGATGATTTTTGTAGCAGAGAATGGAGAGCGATGTTCACGGGCCGCCCTCTATACGCGAGCGATCGCCTACTCGTAAATATTTGCAAACGGTACATATTCATATCATTATACCTCAATGACTTACTTCAAGAAAGGCTTATTGGTATGACTTTTAGCAGCCGTGGTTGAATTACATCGAGTACAAATGCATGTGTTTGTTTTCAGATATTCTGATACTTCTGATATTCGTTGATATTTTGCTTTTGTTCTTTATTGATAGAGTGTTAATGTATAATTAATTATTGTTAGAGTGTTAATGTATAATTTCGGATTTGTTGGATTGTTACACCGGATTTTATTGAAAAACAGTTTACCAAAGCAAACTGAACTTACTTCACCGTTAACATAATTTTCACATATAGATGAATATGGAAATAAATAGTGAATATGAGCACATCCTTTGATAAGAGTTATTTCCTGCCATTAACTTTTGCGTGTTGTAAACCTACTTACACTCGTGAGACTGATTTCCAGTCTCCCTTCTATTTACATTCCCCCCTCTCTCTTCCATCCCCCACATCCATGACATCTCTCTCTCTCTCTCTCTCTCTCTCTCTCTCTCTCTCTCTCTCTCTTTGATCATCTCACTCCATCTATGTTGTACACCGTTATAATTAACCGCTAATCTCTCCCCCTTGTTTTTAAAAATGAAAATCTGATCGATAATTTTCCACCAATTGTTTGTTTTACCCATGTCCCGATTGTTTGTATAAAGCTGCTCTGAATCTGACATCAAACATCAACTACTGCGTGGGACTTGATCACGTGACATGGACGCTTACCATCCAAGACTGCGCCTATCTTGGCACCGTTGTCTGTATGCAAGGTGTGTGCAAGACTTTCTCTCATGATCTATTTGCCGGATTTGAATACTAATTGTCATTATTCCTGACATCATCTTGGATGTATTTTTCTTGAGTTCCATTGTTAAGTTTATTCTTGCTTACTCTTCACTATGATTATCATACCCGTAGAACTTAAAACACGGTACGTGATGGCGTTATTCATTTGTCAAATACCTGAACGATATGCTATAGAATTTCGTTCATAGCATAGGTGTACTATCATTGATCGAAACTTATTTCCTAGTATTGTTATCTTGATGACTATTTAAAGAGTTCATGTTCCAATATTGGCGATCCTCCAGAGTGATTTATTTACAATGATTATTGTACGATACCGTACAATATTTTTATTTTTTTCTTTCCATCGTCATCATTAGAAAGATATATCGGTTGATTAATGATTCATCAACAATAATATCCTGTTCTCGTCGTTATGATCGAATAATTCGGTGATGAAGGTTACCTTAGAATATATCGAACTTACACGGTAACATGCAGCATCACACATTCATCTCCCTCTGATACATTGGGTGAAAAACAATTATGACGAATTGTATGGATTCTCTGAATTATCAGCCTCTTGCATTCTAAGGGCATTACTCGAATTCATAGGTAAATGAATAAGTTATGTAGGATATATTCATATTTCATACATTTCCTACATGTGAAATATATTCAGATAAACACACATAAATAAATAAACTGACGTAATAGACAAAAAGAATAGGTTAGTGAGAAAAACATACAGATATATAATGAATATATGTATGTTTAGCTTCACCATAGCAATACAATTAAGTTTCGGCATTTCTTTTTCCTTGCTCAGATATCGTCAGCCAGGAGACAACGACCCAAGCCAGCTCACTCACCTCTGACCTTCTTTCAACCATAATACCCACCGACGTCACAGAGCTATCTCCCAGCTCATCGTACGAAATCTCTTCCACGGTTGATGAGAATGTCAGACACGCAGCTACTGACTCCCGCATGAGTTTTACTACTGAACCAATAACCACACCAAACACCAACATCACCACCACCATCACCACCATCACCGCCACTAATCCCAGCACAACTTCCAAACCCAGCATCATGTCGAGCCCAAACAATAACATAAAAACCAACCCCACCACTGCCAACGTAATAGACGCAAACAACACTAAAACAACAGTTGACGCCATCCAAAACACCAATATCATCACCACTACCAAACCCGTAACTAACGCCACCATCAACATCCCCAGCATCAACACCAGTACCACCCCCACCACCACTACACCAATCACTAACGCCATCGCCAACACTGACTTCAGCACTACTATCAAACCCACCAATAATGATACCACCACGACCAGCCCTAAAATCAACACCAGCTCAAGCACCAGCCCCACAACCACCAACAAACTCAACACCAACACCATTACCGATATCATCACCATAACCAAACCCACAACTAACACCACCGCCATTAACAGGTTGATCAACACCAGCAACCTCCCAACAACCACTAACGCTGCCACCACTACTAAACCAACCACTTACCCCATCGCCAGCACTGACCCCACCACTACTATCAAACCCACCAATAATGCCATCACCACGACCAGTCCAAACTTCAACACCATCGCCAGCAGCATCACCACTACCAAACCCGCTACTAACACCACCACGACCGACCTCAACATCAATACCAGCATCAGCCCCACAACCACCACCACCACCACCAACCTCAACACCAACGCAATCACCAACACCATCACCACTACCAATCCCACAACTAACGCCAGCACCATGAACATCCCGCTCATTAACACCAGTACCATCGCTACCACCACCAACGCCACCACCACCACCACAACAACCACTAACGCCATAACCAACACCACCATAAGCACTACTACCAAACCCACAACCAACGCCACCGCCGTAACCAACCCCACAACCACAACCACCAACACCAACCTCCTCACCAACATCGTCACCACTACCAAACTCAGAACTATCGCCACCGCAATGACCACCCCGACCATTAGCACCAGTACCAGCGCTACCACCACTATTAAACCAAGCACTAACGCCATAACTAACACCAACCCTAGCACTACTTCCACACCCACAACCAACGCCACCACCATCACTAGCCCCAATATTGACACCAGCACCAGCCCCTCAACCACCACCACTCTACCAACTACAAACGCCATCACCAACCTTAACACCAACACCGTCAACAACCGCAGCACTAACGCCAATCTAGAAACAGCTTCAAAATCCACAACCGACGCCACAGCCATGTCCAGCCCCAGCATCAACACAAATACCAGCCCCACCACCGTCAACACAGTAAACGCAAACACCACTAAACCAACTATCAACACTATTAGCAACATCAATACCACCACCACAACCAAACCCATAATTATAGACACTACTATGAACAATCGAGACATCAACACCAGTAATAACTTAAACATTACCACCAGTACCATCCCCACTACCACCACTAAACCCACAGCTAACGCCATCATCGAGAACAACCCCACCATCAGCACCAGTACCAGCTCCACCACCACCAACGCCACCACCACCACCACTAAACCAACCACTGACGCCATCACCAACCACAACGCCACCACCGTCATCAAGTTCGGCACCACTACAAAGCCCATCACCATGACCAAGACCACTAGGGAGCCCAACATGAATGCCACCATCATGACTAGCTCCAACATGAACAACATTATCAGGCTCACTACCATCACGATCAACAACGCCACCCACTCCGTCATCCCCACCACCAATCAATCCAATAAACCAATCTCAATCTTCAGTGCCAGTGCTAGCCCCACCGCCACCACAACCACAACTAACGCTATCGCCAACCCCAATCCCACCACCCCCGATGCCACTCGAACCATAAGCCCCACCAGCCCCACCACCACTAAACCACCCACTGACGCTATCGCCAACACAAATCCCACCACCACCGATGACACTACCACCGACGGCCCCACCACCAACACTAACCCAATCGCCATCACTACTGCCAGTACTGCCACTGAACCAACCACTGAGTTCATCGCCATCACCAATACAAACGCCACCATCAATTTCAACACCACTGCCAAATTCATCACCACCACCAGTACCCCGACCAAGCCCACTACCAAATCCACCATCGTGACCAACCCAAACATTCACGCCAGTACCAATCCCACCACCATTACTGAACCAACCGACAATACCATCATCACCACCAACACTGATACTGACCCAAGAACAACCAGACCCACCACCAACACTAGCCCCGTCAACGCCAACCATACCAGCACTAAACCCACCAGCAACAGCAATACTCTTCCCATAACCGAATCAGCTACCAACACCAACAGCGCCACCTCAAGCCCTACCGTTCCCAACACCATCAACACTACTACCCTCTACTCCAACACCACCACCTCCAACAATCGTAGCACCAACATCAGTATCAATCCTTTCACTCAAACCAGCACCAATACCATGCGCACTACCAACATCATTTCCGGACTCACCATCAACCCCACCACAACCACCAACCCCAGTGCCAATACCACCACCACCACAACCACACCCCATAATCCCAGCACCACCAAAGACTATAGCAGCAACCCCAACGCTAGCACCATTGTTGCAAACAGGAACCCAAACACCATCCCTAGCACTCACACTACCGACATCTCTAACACAAACACAACTTCGAACCCCTACAATAACACCAACATCAACACCAACTCCAGTACCAACCCCACCATCGCCGACTCCACTACGAACCCCTACAATAATACCAACACCAACTCAAATACCAACATAAACACCAACCATACTATCTCCGACGCCACTACGAACCCCTACACTAAAACCAACAACAACCCCAGGACCAACACCACTAACACTAATCACAACACCAACAATAGCACCTACACCGAGCCCACCATGAACCATAACACCACTACCATCTCAATCATCAACACCGCCATCTACCCCAACACCACCACTAGCCAGACCATCATGATAAATCTTAGCACTACTGCCAAACCAGCCACCACTGCCACCAACAAGACCAATCCCATCGTCCACACTTCCACGTCCAAACCCACCACCATACAATACAAGAGCACCGCCAAACCCAACGTCACAACCTACATCAACACCACATCCAACACTAGCTTGAACATGAACCCTATCTCCACTGGCCCTACCGTCACCAGTTCCACTATCAACATGTCCTTGAACATCACCAACCCAAATACCAACCAACGCCCAAACACTTCAAGCAACATGAGCACCAGCAGCAGCAACGCCACAACCACCGCCATTCATTCCACCACAAGCGCTCCATACACCAGCAACCCAAACCCAAACACCAGCACTCGTCCGATTAATGCAGCATACTCCATTACTGCAAGGAACCCGAACAGCACCTCAGGCCCCATCAGCACTAGCGATACCACCAGATATACCAACACTAGACCCACCATTACTTCCAAACCCAACACTACAACAGACCCCGTCAGAACCACCACTATCGGCCTCATTAGCACCTCCAACCCAGACAAGACCAGTACCAGCACCGTGAATAATACCAACACCAGCACCAACACCATGACTACTATCAACACCAGCAACAGCACCATGACTGATCCCAACACCAGCACCAACACCATGACAAGTCCCAACACTAGTACCGACACAATGACTATTACCAACACCAGCACCAACACCAGGACTATTCCCAACACCAGAACTGACACCATGACTATTCCCAACACCGGCACTGACACCATGACTATTCCCAACACCATAATCAACACCATGACTATTCCCAACACCAGCACTGGCACCATGACTAATCCCAACACCGACACCATGACTAGTCCCAACAGCACCACCGACACCATGACTAATCCCAATACCAGCACCGACACCATGACTAATCCCAACACTAGCACCGACACCATGACTAATCCCAACACCGGGACCAACACAATGACTAGTTCCATCAGCACCGCCCCTATCTCCTCCATTACTTCTACCACCACCACCGGCTCAACCTCCAGCAGCCCCACCTCCACCGCTGGTCATACCACCCCCAACCACACCACACTCACTGTCCCACCACGCCCACAAGCTACCCTGCTATCCTCCTCCTTCCGACATGTCTCCTCCTCCCTCCAGGGGTGCGGTGCCACCCCCCTGCCTCCTCCTCATCCCGCACCAGTGCGGTCCTCCATACGCTGTGCAGGGGTGTGTTCTGCCACGCCCACCTGCCGGGCCTACAGTTTCAGACGGACTAATGAGGGAGAAAGGTTCTGCTATCTTTTCTCCTCTACCCATGGGGTAGGCACATGCAGTTATTACATGAAGGTCTCATAGAGTGGAGCAACCCAATGTGAGCAGTCTGCTAAAACAGCTCTTTAGAGAAAATTAAGTGATTTTACTAATCAATGTGGAGGAGATATTGTTACCTGTCATCTGAAACTACAATACATGTGAACCATAGAGAAGATGATTACAGCCAATGACATTTCTCACCATTCTGTATAAGATTGTCCGTCCCTTTTGCAAGCTTAAAATTTGAAATCGTCTATCACGATCGTAAATTGAAGAAAGTGTGATTCAAGACCATTTCTAAGAATATAGCATGTTGAAGCTTTCTGTATATGTAAAAAAATTCAGCCGTTAAATTTCAAACCGACTTTTTTCGTACTACGAAAAAAGTATTAGTCTTTGTTACAGTATCTATGTGGTTATTATTCGTGTGTGAAATTCTAATTTTATGAGAAACTACCAAACTTTGGAGATGATTCCTTCCATAGAACATTTTTTTTCATAATGCGTTTTATAATTTAATAAACAGATTAATCAATAAAGCAAATATTTCAACACAAACTGCTAAGAGCCTGAGGTAAAGACTATTAATCAGACGTTGTTTACGTGCATTATTTGAATTTTACACTATGTATCAGTTTCAAATTGTGAATATAGAGCTTGCTAACACTTCTCTATATGTTTTGCCAATGTTCCGATGGTTTTGTGGTGATCTGAAAAAGGGACTGGCTATCTTTATGGGTGTTATGCTGCTGGTTATGTTTATATAAAGATATGTATTAATTTATCAAATAAAAATGATGAATATGAAATAATTAAGTTGAATTATATGTCTGTTCGTAATACGGCGGATTGGTATATATTGTGTGTGTGTATGTGTGTGTGTGTGTGTGTGTGCATGCGCGTGCGCGTGTGCGTGTGAGTGTGTGTGCGTGCGTATGACAGAGAAATAGAGGTATGAATGGCAGAGCCAAAGGGAGAGAGAGAGAGAGAGAGGAGATAGAGAGAGAGAGATCACCTCAAACGTGCTCATATATCTTTTTAAAGCAAACACATCATAGATATCAAACGTTATCGTTCTTCCCTCCTTCCTCTTTCTCTCAAAATTATTGTTTTTCTCCCAGATTTTCACCATTCTGTCTCCAACCCCGTCCTATTCTGTGGGCTACAATCAATGTTCGTACATCGTTACTGCCGAGGGGCGCACCTGTAAGGAAATTTTGATAGGGAGGGGGGCATATTGTTAACGCTTGCCAGAGATAACTATGATTATGTGTGCCATATTGGCAGAGAACATAGTCTCAAGATTCCATTGTGATTCATGTCATATATTGAAGCGGGATCAAGGCGAGGGGCAGTATTGTATTTCATAATCATTTCATAATATCAGGGGTACATAATGTATTCTTGCGATACAGACATGTATCTATTCCACGGCTAGGTGGATTACATTTATTAACGCTGGAGAATTACATTTAAAATGCTCCTTTTCCATTCCGATATGATATATACAACAATGTAATCAATGCAAAGAGGCATTAACTTTTTAGGTGATATATACAACAAGGCTTACGAAGGGGGCCCAAAATCAGCCAATTATTGATGATTTCGCTCCTGCTTTTTTTGAAGGATCATTTCAGAAAAGTTCCTGCATATTCCCACGCGTGGACAGGGTGGGGGCGCTACTTATTTAAAGGTTTTAACATCTTGTAAGACCCTTATCTTTGCAACACCTTACGTAGAATCCTACACCAGACCTGAACCCATTAAATACCGTTACCTGCAATGGTACCCAAGACTTAAAGCAAAAAAAAAAAAAAGAAAAAACCTCCCTGTGACAAAACAGCCTTATGACCAAGTGGCCAACCTCCCCCCCCCCCCCCTCCTTCCCCTCTATGGTCGAAGTATCTGCAGATAACTGTAATACAATATATATATATGTATGTGTTTGTAAGTCTGTGTGTGTGTGTGTGTGTGTGTGTGTGTAGACACATAAATATGGGGTGCCCCCCCCCCCACCCCAACAAAAAACGAACAAACAAAAAACAGAAATATAGTAAAGGAACAAGGGAAGAAGAACAAAATACCCCTATTACCCAGCAGCCCCCCCCCCCCCCGGCCCCACCATATAAAAAACATCTTTCTCTTTCTCTTTCTAATTTGCTCGATCCTTCCCGTTAATTCAAACATGGACCCCACGTGGTAGGGCCCATGATTAAAATATCTTCTCTCTAACTCAATCTTTCTCTCCCCCTCCCCTCTCTCTTTCTCTCCTGTTCACTTTATCGCTTTCCTCTTCCTCCAGTTCATTTTTATGATCATTTTTTCTCTCCCCTCCCTTTTCTATTTCTCTTTTTCTCTATATATCTATTTCCTCTTCCTCCACTTTTTTTAATGATCACCCCCCCCCCACCGCCTCCTTCTCTCACCGTTTAACTCTCTATACGTAATCATTCAGCACATTGTGTTGAACTGAACTTGAAACTACTCCTTTCTGTGCAGTTACAATTCGCTTAAAGTTTATTGATATATACAGCTCTAAACACACATCATCCTTGCCAGGCGTTCTCAATATTATCATGGTCTATATTTGCACAATCAAGGCACTTTATATCACCTTGATAATCACTCGTATCAACCGATTGGTTGGATAATAATTTTAAACACATCATTGAATGCAAGTTGTCTAAATGATTATGAATAATATGTCAAATATGTCATCGATTGGATATTCTAAGTATGCTTCAATGGTAATATGAAACTAGTCCACCTACACATCATTGATATACAGTAAGACCTTCATAATGTGGGCTTCATAATTCAAAATCAGTTGAATCACACTATAAACAGCTTAACGAAAGAAACAACCTTATTGACGCATTTACGCAGTATATTACCGTATCTCCGTTAATCCATGTACCATGTGATATGACATTAAATACATGTTTAAGTCATGTATGCATGTAAACGTAATACAATTACGATGTAAAAAAAATATATCGTATCTTGTGTATCATATACAGGTTGTGGTCATAATACGATATGTTCAAACAGACAATTATGGTTTAGTACATGTATATGGAAATGTGTGCGATCGGAGTACGATCTAATTAACAACAGTCGTTTTTACATGATTTAGTGTGTTACAACATTTTTTTTTATTGTTCATTTTTTGTTATTGTTTTACGAAAGTGATATAAAAAAATATACCAAGCATTGAGTTCGCAAATATAGTGGAAATTATCCATCCCCGAAGCGACTGGCATACTGGCATACCATTTTTTCCTCGGAAAAAAGTAGTTCTATGCCAGTCCCTCCTGAGATAGATAATTTCCACTATACAATCTCACAGTTTGGTATGTTTGCATACGATATCATATATACGAGTTATCATACTTGCACCATGTTGTGGTAAACCTTATACATACACCGAACTATTCACAATCACTTCCCATATAGTAACACTCTCTCTGGCATGCAAAGAGTTAAGCTTTCTTTTCTGGTCGTAGGTATATTTTTCAGCGACAAAAATCTCTCCATGAGATATCAATATTAAATTGTAAAAGCGATTGCCATTATTGGTGCAACAGAAAAATAAGTGTGAATGGCCCGATATGACTGCAATTACGGCAGGCGGCAGCTGCAAACATCTTAAATATGAACACACCCAAACAACCATATTGAGAACTGATTTAACGCACCAGATAATAATGAAACAAATTGCAACATTCATGTCCCAAAGTATATAATTTACGTATGATGATAAAATAGGTAGAATATATGTTATCACCTTAATCCTCAATCGCTCCCTAAGGCTATGTGTATAATACATATTAATGTTATAAATCCTTTTTTGAAGATAAGAATACAGACACAGCTCGCAATGCAAAGACATACGATACAAAATTGTGTCATGTCGAGAGGATTGTTGTTGCACATGTACAGGAATGATCTTTTATCCAAACTTTTTCACTTTCCTTGGTACCGTGGCAATAGAAAATGTGATAAGTGCTAGGTTTTATGGTAATGATTAAACCAATACTTTCTTGATGACGTACATATCTCCAGCAGTGCAGAAGACGATGTAATCCCTGGAGAGGCATTTCATGTAGTACCATCTTCTTTCCTTCACTTTGATTTTCATGTCTTCTATGACACATTGCTCGTGCTTTATACCGCCCAGTGTGTACTTCTCAAGCGACACAATGCCTTGGGCGTGCTTCACAAACGCAATGTAGAGATTGTCGTCCTGATCGACGGCTGGGTAGAGGTAGTGGCCAGGCTTGCGGATAGTGGTGACCTCCTCTCCTGAAGCTTCCAGGACGATCACACCACCTGGGGATCGCACGACGATGCGTCCGCACCGAGTGGTGTGAAGCTGATAGGGCGTGTCACGTACCTTCAGTGATCTCTGTGGTTTGCCTCCTGTTGGCTTGAAGACATGGATCACCTTCTCATTCCAATAGCTTACATAGACATTGTCAACACAGTCTGAATCTGTGTCCTTTTCTGAGCCGCTTTCTGGTAGATCAAAAATACTTGTCGTCGACTTAGACACTCGTGATTCATCAAACTGCTTTACTTCATTAGATTTGTGTAAGACAAGCACTGTTCCATTCATGAGGACAGTTACACCAAATGCTTCTGTACGTCCAGTGCTGCAGAACGTACTGAGATCCCCATTCAGTGTCATCTCCAAGACATATGGGGGTCTATTGCAGGCAATCAGCACGGACTGCGGAGATGATACAGCCAGACCGTTCATTATGTCACCTGGTAGTGCAATCTCCTTGACCATTTCCCATTTCTTTGCTACACCGACTACCTCACCAATGTGGAGATCGATATTACGGCGCTCGAATCTCACTTCTTCAGCTATCTTCTTCACCTTCTTCAAATTGGTTACTGTCTCAGCACGCCACTCTTGGCACGTCGTAATCAACTCATCTACTTCAAGAGAGAAGTGGTCATGAGACGACAGAGAGTCTCCTTCAAGACCCTCACGTCTTCCTCGAGCCAGACGACCCGCCGATGACGTCACTCGAGTTGATAACCTACCCCCTGCAGCTACGATGCCGTCTATCTTCTCGTTGCAGCGCTGTTGGACAGACTTTACTTCATCTCTTAGTTGTTGTCTTCTTTGTTCTAGTTTCTGATATATGTCTGTCAACACATCGTCGATACTACCTTGGATCGCTTCAAATGTTGCATTCATTTCTTCCCGCTTCAACTCTGCCTCCAGATTCTGGTTTTCCACATTTTCTTTCTCATTGTTGCAGCGATTGACTTTGTCGTCTATATTTTGTCGCATCTCTGTCTCGAAGACATGTCGCTCCTCCACTACATGCGCAGTATCTCTATGTTTGACGATGGCGCATTTACTGCAGATAAACACCTGGCAGGTTCGGCAGAAGAATTCTCGTTGCTCGGTGCCGTGCTCAGAACACATGTCCAGGATGGAGGCCCTCCACTCCTCTCCAGCCAGGTCTTTGATTGAGACGACGTCATGGATGAGGTACAGTTGATCATGAATGGATGTACAGGGACTGCAGAAGAACGTTTTGCACTCTTTGCAAAAAGTGTCAGCTAAATCTGTTGTATTTCCGACGTCGTGTTCCTTCTGTTTTTTAGCTTGACACCGGGAGCATTTTGGAGGGTTCCTTTCTAGGCTGTACTGAGGGTTGCGATTCTTGTTGAATTCCTCCACCAGTCCGTTGACTGTTACATTAGCCCGTAAGTCAGCAACTCGCCCGTCACTCATCACAGTATCTCGACGACACACTGGGCACGTCATAGAAGCCGTCTCTGCGCCAATATACTCGTCGTACTCCATCAGACATTTCCTGCAAAAAGTATGCCCACAACCCAGCAGTGTAGAGTCTACGAAGACTTCAAAGCACATTGGACACGTTAAGCTTTCTATTCCCTGTGACGCCATTATTTCATGCGTGTCAGTCCCGTAGAGTGAAAGTTAAAGACAATGTTCGTGTATACATGTCATTAACATTCACACCCAGCACATATGCATGCATATACAACCATGATACAACCATCATATATAGACTTGGCAGTCGACTTATATCAGGACAAATATCAGGTACACATCAGAGATAAATTATGTATCATAGTCACGCACACCACTGGTAATAAATCCACATACAGTAGAAGAACATCAATTGGTTCATCCTATTTTGTTTGAATACATGGATCAAAGTTCGTTTTTCATAATCATGACGTTGGTGTTTTGAGTGGTCTACGTGTACGTGTCAGCTTGTCTGTATGTTAGAGCCTGATATCGCTACAAGGAGTGGAGTTGAAGTCTGCTATATGTACAGCCATGGCAACGCCTAATCTAAGGCGGCCGGGGACGAGACAATTTGATTGGCTGAGGTAAAGCTTAATCCATTTCCCTAAATAATGTCTCAATGTATCATTGCTCTTCCTCCGTCATAATAACCATGGCCATCACGATATTTAAACAAAAAACATAATCAGGACAATACCTGCAATGTTTGAATAATTCTTGATACGGTTCATTGTTTTGTTCTGTCTTTGTTTTTTGCTTCGTTTGTATTTGCTTGTACAGTGTATTGGTCTTTCTTTGATGATTTGTTTAAAGTATGTATTTGTATGTCATTTGTGTACTCGGGTTCATCTTACTGTATGTCATAATGGACTTTATACAAATGTGTTTTGAACCACATGTTAAAGGTTATCAAACCTCACAAGCCATCGGCTTTCTGGTAATGCCTTATATTTATTGTTCATGAAAGTTTTTTTTATTCTTGTTTGTTAAATGAATAAAGAATTGAATTGAATATACACACCCAAGTTCAAAGTCTAAGAATATGGTGTTTGTCCATGTGTCCATATGTCAATATTAAAGTTCTAAAAAAGCAAGCACTAAATATATTGTCAGTAAATCAAATAGGGTGATAGAATTGTACTTCGAGCTCATTGTTTCTCTTCCAACTCTCGATTTCTCCCCCCCCCCCCCCCACCCCGGCTCATACACATACATACACAAAAGTATACACTCTCACTTCCCATACAGAGAGAAGTGGTCATGGGACGACAGAGAGTCTCCTTCAAGACCTTCACGTCTCCCTCGAGCCAGGACCCCCAGCCGATGACATCACTCTAGCCGATAACGTACTCTCTGTCGCTACGATGCAGTCTAGCTTCTCGTTGCAGCGCTGTTGAACAGTTTTGACTTCCTCTTTTAGTTGTTGCTTTCTCTCTTCTCTCGTGCAAGACTGGTGGATGTGTTTTTGTTTGTGATATAGAAAGTTGGAGAGGGATGTGAGAGATAGAGAAAGAGAGATAGGAATGGGAGACAGAGAAAAATGAGTTAGAGAAAAAGAAAGGATGTGCGTGTAGGTGTGCTCATAATTTTGAAAGAGAAATAAACATATGGATGGTAGAGCCAAACTAAGACAGAGAAAGAGAGAAATAAAAAGAGCGGCGGATGTGTTTTTGTATGTGATAGAGAAGGTTGGAGAAGGATGGAAGAGATAGAGAAAGAATGGGAGGAAAGAAAGGGTGAGTGTGTGAGAGTAGATGTGCTCTATTTATGACAGAACAAATACATATAGGGACCTGAGAGACAAAGAGAGAAAGGCAGACAGCAGGAGAGAGATAGAAAGAGAGTCATAGATGTGTTTGTATTTGTGATAATGAAATGGAGGAGACTGAGAAAAAATGCAAAAGGTCGTGTGTATTTGTAATGATTATAGGAAGAAAGATAGGGAGACAGACACAGATAAAAAGAAAGATGTGAGATATGTGTGTGTGTGTGTGTGTGTGTGTGTGTGTGTGTGTGTGTGTGTGTGTGTGTGTGTGTGTATGTGTCTGTGTCTGTGTCTGTGTCTGTAGTGCAATAAAGAGCTAGGAAAAGGGGGGACAGAAAAGATATTATATCAACACTTCCCTTCCAATAATAGAAATGGAAACTCTCTTTAAGCGAAATTACAGGTCGCTAGATTTTGAGGAGGTTTGGGGCGGGTCATTCAAAACTTACAGCCTACAGACAGGAGATTGCTGTGCACTATGGTCTGCATTGCTCCACCTGCCAATGGGTCTGAGTACCAATGAGAGTAATGCCCGAATGTAGAGTATAGGCGGTGCATTCCAAAAGTAACCAAGGGTACTTTTTCACTTTTCCTGAAAATTGTTGTGGAGCAATGACTGTGATTTCATACACGTTATTGTTTCAGTATACTTCTGACTCCTGCCGAGTTTCATGATTTTTGCAAATGGGCTACTTTGTCTTTAAGATGTACATCACATTTGATTCCTGGCCACTTTCACATCTCTCACTCTTTTGTTTATTTCTTCTTGAGCAAAAACATATCCGACTTGCAAATACTGATTTATTTATGAGGTAAATGGTAAAAGAATTTATTTCAGACTTTGTTTTACAAGCAATATAGAATCCACCTAACATGACACCCATGAACTTGCAGTTCACCAAAATATAATATGTGTTCATACATACAAAATATAAGCTATTGTTTGACATAAAAATACATAAAACAACTCGAATCTAAACCCTGTATAAACATGGTTTAAGTATGAACATTTAATCATGGGTTCATGATTATATCATACAAAATATAAGCTATTGCTTGACATAAAACTACATAAAACAATTCAAATTTAAATCCCTGAAATAACACATTCATGTAAAGAATGGTGCATGTTTTAAGGCAGAAAGACATATTTTGTTAATTTTATGTTCAGTTTTGACATTACAGAACACAGCTCTATAGAGTCAAAAATATGTGCCATCTTTTAAAAGTTGTTTTATTTGAAGTATGAACTTTTAATCATGGGTTCATGATGATATCCTGGTAGAGTGACTCTCCCAGCAGATTTTGGTACAATTTTCATTTGGATCTTTGCATGCATGACTGAACAACTGACATTCTTAAGAAAACTGCAAAATCGGACTTAAAACCCTTCGTCAAAATAACAGCTCATAGAGTATTGGATTTGTATTCACTGTGAAGAAGATCATTTTTTTTTTAGAATTTTTTTGTTGTATGCATGCAATCATTCTAGATTAATACAATTAATACAAATGCATATGTAACTTTAACATACAGTTGTAACATACAAACAAGTACAAACAAAATTTGCTTTAAGCAATAGTGAAATGAAAATTAAGCAATTTACTGAGGTAACAAAGAGATGTAATATGTTTAATCCCACCTTCCCATCCACGATCAGGGTACGGGAGGGATAGGTTTTGGAGCCACATAGTCACCAATGGGAACAAAGTCGAGATCATACTTAAAGGCTCTAGGCCCTACGACCTCTAAGGCTTGTGGTGATCGTAGAGCAGGGGGACTGGGCAGGGCAATCACTGCCACACGGAGACCATACTTGACCTCTTCAGTAGGGATCGGGTGAGCAGTGTCTGCATCAGTGACCACGATGATATCCGGTGTCATGGCAACGTACTAGGACAAAATGAGACAGCGAAGCAAGTTTAAGTAATAAGATGATATTTGTAAATGCATGGGTTTAAGAAGGGATATGAAAGGATGTCAAGACCAAGGGAGTAATATGTGCACTAAACTCCTTTGTATGGGAATATGGTGGTCTAGTAGGGAGAGCTCTAGACTCTTAAACAAGAGATCCTAAGTTCCAGCCAAGCTTCGCACATACCACCCTCTTGGACATGGAATTTGGCTCATGTTGTCCCTCTTAACCCAGGTGAAATGAATGGCAAGAAATGTATGTAAGGAATAGAGCATAAGATAAAGAGAGTGAGGAATCAAAAAATAGAGAGTTTTAGGAATAGGAAAAGAGTGAGAAAGTGTTGGCAGAAGATGGAAATGGAGAGATAGAGAGAGAGAGAGAGAGAGAGAGAGAGAGAGAGAGAAAGGGAAAGAGAGTGCATGTGCAAACAAAGAAAGAGAATGTGTGAAGGAAAAAAAAAAGAGTGTCATGAGTAGGAAAAGAGGACTGGAGGGGCACTAATAAACGTAATATTAATTTTAGTGAAAGGGCTTTCTGGGGTAATTTCAATTTTAATTGTAGCACTTACGGTCTCTTGCATTAGTCCATTGAGGAGTTCCTTCCGCTTGGCAAGGAGGTTCTCATTTTGGAAGGAAACAATGAGAGAGCTGCCAGCATGCCTCCCAGAGCCCTCCACTATCATCTCTCCTCGATCAAACCCCCCAGTCGTCTCTCGAACCACGTCTGTTATCTAAACATCAATAATCAGGGAAAATGAGGAAGTCAAACTGCAAAATAAAATGACTTTTGATGAATCCAATATTGAATTTAAGTTAAGTTTAGAAATTCAATCAATGACTTCAAACAATTCAGACTTAGAAGACCCACAACACAAACTTAATTGCAGATTTGCAATATGAACCACCATGCTCAGTTTGGATCAAAGAAATCATTTACCATTGCTACGAGAATACTATTTCAAAACTTAAAAACAAAGCTGTAAAATCACGAAGCCAATCCTTTCAGGTGAAAAAGCCACGATCGTTTCTCATGAAAAAAATCTTTACCAACAATTATTTTTGGTTAAATTGATACTTATTTTTAGAGAAAAACAACAACATTTAATTGCCCATTGTACCATTGAGTATGAGCACAAACCTGTTTTTCTTACTGAACACATAATACATAGTTGCCCTGCCAGATGAAGCCAGTGTTGTTTCTAACATATAGATGACTTGTAAGACTCTAGCCTAACACTTCGGCTATACAGGGTGCACATGCTCATTTGATTTTTTTTCTCCTTTTTTGTCCAATTTGCAGCACAAGCTGAAAATACTGTGTACCTTACATCACAAAGCAATATCATTGGTATAAATCATGCTAGACCTGGCAATGGTTTAATTCTTTATGCACAGTCGAGGCATTCTTGCAATAGTAATACACACCATTTCCATAGAGCAGTATGGAGTCTGACAGAGAAAGTGTTAATCTGAAAAGCACAGTTAACAACATGCCTACTTTTCCTTGTACGAGAAATTGACCATAGGGCAATATGGAGTCTGGCAGAGAAGGTCTAAATCTAGCAAATTACACTAGATAATAAGCCTACCTTTCCTTGTACGAGAAGTTGACCATAGGGCAATATGGAATCTGGCAGAGAAGGATCGAGCAAATCACACTAGATAATAAGCCTACCTTTCCTTGTATAAGCAGCTGACCATTGCTTGCCCGTAGGACCCCTGTCACGGGGTCAGAGTCAGTCTTCTGGGCATTGACGACCACTTGACCAAGCTGCCAGCAGCGGCTGTAAGAGTGCGGCACCGTGCAGGAGAGCACCTCAGCCTTACTTAGAGGGGCAAACGTCACACCACCGGCGCACCTGGTAGGGGGAACCAACAAGGTGAAGAATGAAACTCAACAAATCAGCGATTACTACATTCCAGTCCTACTAGAAGCCACCAAGAGCAGTCAAGAAGCTGCCAAGAGCAGCAGAAGACACCTTGAGACACCAAAGACACAAGGTGGACCTCTGAGAGACTTGTAAAATTATTGCTTGGTGAGTTATATCAGTATTAAGGAAGATATTTTGGGTTAAATCCATAAAATATCTTTGCGGCCACACCTGGCAATAACAATAACTGTTACTAGGACCCTCACTTTCATATATTAGGAGTCAGTTTAAATGCAAGAATTAGTAGTAGTGCTGAGCCCAATATCCGGCTCAAAGTTTACTCTTTAATTTCACTTCTATTTAACTTGTCACATGAAGGAAGTATTCAGTAGTATTCATAAAGTTGGTTATTGATGTGGAAGTATTGACCTACCCCATTTGTGTTGCAACGACAGTGCGAAAGCAGTTCTCGACCTGAAGAGTGTCCCGAGCTTCCACTATCACCGACTGACGTCCGTCATCTCCAACCAAGGCACAGGGTGGCAGAGGCTTCTTGTGGATGGCTGGAAGGAACATCTAAACCGGCGAGATATCAGATGAGAAATGCAGGTTGAACTGTATCATTGTGTGCATTCCACATACATTTTACAATATGACCAATGATCCTAACTAATGTGCACTCTCATTGTAAGGAGCAATGTGCTGATGTAACAACTATCATTATAACATAGATGTTATGTTGATCTCAAAGTTAAATTATACTTGCATGCTATCAAAATTGTTCTTGCTATCTTGATATTTGTTTAGAAGCAACAGTTATTTCATTTGTTCCAGGAAGTTATAGTTTCATTAACAAAACTATTCATCACTCACACATAAAACCCATTGGGGTGTTTTAACCCTTTGTGTGCCAGACACTCTGCTACATGCCATTGTGTGTATCAAGAATGAAACAATCCACAATGGGAACATAAACACCATTTTTATTGAGACTGTGTACATGCGGGCTGGCTTTTTACCACTCTGATACCAATCATTGCGATTGCTTACATAATCTGTTAATCGTACAATAGACAACAGGCTTTTAATAAACTTCAAATACATTACAGGGTGCAATTAAGCCACATCCCTTTGGTTACTGCAGGTCCATGACAAAATTTGACATCGTTACAGGACCAGGGTTCACAAAGTTAATAAACTAGAAATTTCCCCTACCTGTAGCTCAGGGAATGCCCTTCCCATCCCGTCGCAGTCTAGGACAGGCAGGTCCATCCCAGCTGCGGCCACCAAAGGTTCTATGGAGTTCATTCCGCCAATCTCAGCCGACATCACAGCAGATAAACGCTCACGGGGTGGGCAAGAAGGCTTAGCACACATTGTGTAGTTCTTGATGAAAACTAGCCCTGCCTCCTCGTTACCGTCTGATGAAAGAGGACCAGAATGATTAATAATTTATAGTTCTAAATTGGCATGACATTTATTAAAAATCTATGAAGTGAATGTCTAATCATCCTACCAACACTTTAGCAGGACAAAGTACCTTTAAAAAGAGCCACGCATATCTCATTTTAATAAATTAGCGATCATTTTTAGAAATGCTTCATACTTTCTGTATCACTGCAAATAGATAAGTAACAGCAGCATAACAACTACATGGGCTCCATGATGATGCATGCAGGCAAAGGCTAAACTAGTCCCAGAACCTCAACAAGGCGGATAGAACTAGTCAAGGCAATGTTAGATGAAAAAACAGAGCAAAGACACCCCAAACACTGAGGTATATATATCTACTGAGGTTAGGATAATGATTCTGACCATTTGTGGTTGATGGAGGTATATTCAGATGAGCCTGAGACTGCAATTTATCAGTGGTCAATGAATGCACTCAGATCTGCAGAAATGAATGGAGCTGACTACATTTATTGTAGACAGAGATTGCAATCACTTGCAAGGTGATCTTCAGGGGTGATTCTGAAGACAAAGTTAAGTTTGAACGCTGCTCCATGACTGTGATTGGCCTATTGGCACAATTTTTGACTTACCACCAAGCCATTTTTAAAGACAGCCCATCCCTTATGCAGACGAAATTCTGAAAGTTCCCTGACTTTGTCATCATTTGAGAGAGAGTGGCTATTTAATCTTTCCCTTGAATCGACAAAGCATAATATTCGGTTTTGTGGAAATAATGTGCGATAATTTATCGAGCTTTCTTTTTTTCATACAAGGAAAATAGCCAAATCTCAGTGAAATCTAGTTAGATTTTCATTTATTTGATGGGAGTTATAATACTTCTGACCTCAAAATTTCACAGTTGGTATCCCAAAGATACGTGCTAAATATGTGCAAACTTTCATGAAGTTTGCAGATATGTTTGCAAAAAGGACGGGCCATCTTTAAGGATAGTAACTGATGTTATATGGCTACGACAATTTTGGATTTCACATTCTTTCAGAATGCCACTCCAGCTTGTGGTCGTCGGACTGCATTTTTCCAACACGCTGTAACATAAGGGCGGTAGACGGTGAACCATACCTAGCGGCGTAGCTTGTTTCCGCACATCCCCAGGATCAGCAGCCATGACATCACCTACGCAGGCCAGGGCGGAGGGTAGCTCCTTCCCACTGCTGAGTTTCTCAATGAGAGCAACAGGGCTGCCCATGTAAGCCATGGCAGTCACCTTGCCACTCAGAGCAGGTGTCGTCCCAAGCCTTCACATCAACAAATCAAACACTCTAATCATCTTAGTACCAAGCCTTGAAAAGACCTGAGGTATTACATATCCAACATTCCTATGGGATTAGGAAAGGGTACAAGGACATACACATCATATAATATTGAATGTCACAGTAATGTGCTGGGATGCCAAGGGTAAAGTACTCTGAAGACAAAAACTTATAGTGATGTCATGCATGATTAACAGACAGCATGTTGCATGCTGAAAGCAGGAAAGATTTATAAATCATTAATTGTACTATAAACAAAGCAAACTTTAACTTTTATCTAGAGCCTTAATGTATACAAAATCAGATCTTCAAAGAGCACAATTTCATTGATATGCAAGTGAAATATCCGTATTCTACCTGATCATCATATATATGTAAAAGAAGAGGAGGGGCCGGAAAAAGGCACCTGCATCATACCTTTCAGGTGCAATGATCCTGATTTTCTTGCCGCTCCTAACTGCAGCCAGAGCCCGTAGCTTCCCTAGATAGGGGCTCCCCCCTCCCCCGGACCCCAGCAGACCAGCACCAATGCTGATGTACTCCACGTCCCTCTCAGACAGGATCCACTCTCCCGTAGCAACATCAACAGTGGGCTGGTCCCCTGGATGAATTAACGAATGAATGGGTTTATCGTCCACAATAATCCTGTTTGCTTTATAAATTCACCATTATTACATAGTATTGACAAACATTATAAGTATAGATTGATATTTAATACATACTGTGGATTATGTATGATAATTCTGAGAAAACACTTAAATTCTATTGTAGTTTCTAAAACAAAATAAAGATTGACTATCCACATATAATTTGTTTATAACTAATGAAAATAAAATTGTGTATTTTATTGCTGCATGACATTGCAGTTTTTTATGATGATTTATATGGAGATACTTGTATAAAAAGATATAAAGAAATATAATCAATATCTGTATGTTATTGGTGCTTTGCTTAGGAGATTCAAAGCTTTCAAAACCTAAAAAAAGTATGTCTAACATCATCTTACTGCTCCAACCGCGTTGTTTAAAGGTATGGGGAAATGGAGTAGTTTGCAACAAAATGATGCAATGGATGTTGTAGTATAGCAATACATTAGGACTGTGCAAGCATCTATGTAAAGCAGCACAGCACGACTGGCTCAACTGAAATAAAGACGAACCTACACCTCAGAGAGATGGCTGAACTAAATCCTCATTCATTCCTTACAGACCCTTAATTTGTGTTGACAACATACAGTACACCAAGAAACACAACAACTGACTGTACATAACTTATTTTGGGAGGACAAGCTTGTACCTTGATCTTTGTTGGCAGCCATTGCACTATCTTGAGCGATGTCCTGCGTGGCCTCTACTTGACCCTTGTCCTGAAGTCTAGGCTCACTCGCTGGAGGTCCAGCTGTGGCAGAGACAGTCTCCATGGCAACCTCTCTACCTACTGGTTCCCTGCCCTCTGTTCCTTGGACCTGACATAGCGCTAACTTTCCCACAGCCTTCACTAGTATCCGTACAATGTTTCCTGGTAGGTAGGACAGTCCAACTACATGACGTTCCATGATCTGAAAAGACGGTTTACCCACAAGCCTTGTGTGATAGATGGTGCAATAAACAGGATAACACAGACATGTATGGTGATCTACTGCAATCATGATCATATATCTTAATTCCATGTAACTCTCCATTTCTCTTTCAAAATATCTGTCTATAAGTATAAGTGAGTCATTATGAATGTATGATTGTACATTTAAACATAAATATAACCATATATGATCATCAATGATATTGAAATATGTATGATTGGTAGTAGGGCCTACTACTATACAGTATATCATCATAATTGTTATTCACTGTATATGTACTTATGCCAATATTTTAAGCTGATTCTTTCAGTTTGTGCTGATGATCAGTGTTTGGTATACCTGCAACTTATAAAGAGTTGCCATTGATCGCAACTTGACTTGCAACTGCTATTAATAGTAACTCTGCACCTTAGTGGAAGGGGATTGAACTTGTCATCGATACAGACCACTTGCAACTTTTTATAAGAAGGCAACTGAGATCGACTTACTTCCACAGTAGACTCATCAGCACCATTCCTGACGGCGGCACGCTTGGCCTTGTCCTCTGCTGCCCTCACAGCCTGTTCACGGGGTAGGTTGGCCACATTGACCACATAGTCGACGGTGCCACTAACTTGGCTCAAGGAAGCCCCCACAGCGTTGGCAGACTGCACCAAACAAAGGTGATGTCAAAATATTCATTTCAATGCAATTCAATTCAATGTGATTTTTATTGACAAAAAAGGTCCGGAGGCTCATAGATATTGATTTAAAATGTTTCTTAATCTACAAAATCATTGATAGATTGTAAAAGATACTGCAGTTGTTAAATATTTTCATAATAGAATGTTCACTAAATCAGAAAATGATTTATACAGTATTCATTAAAAGGAAGCAATATACATGTTAATGATTGAATCATTGATAATTTGTGAACGTTGATTGTCAGAAAAAGAAACAAAATAAATAACATTTATACAATATACTGCAATGCTGCAAGAAACAGGGTATAAACCATCATTATTCCTATCCTTTCCATGCTATGGGTATGTCAAGTTACTTTAAAGCTGCTATTATCAAATCAAAGTGTCAAATGTTGTTAACGCCTAGCAGAAATTAATATAATATTATGAAATTATTGCTACGTAGGAAGTTAGGTTATTTCCTACCTGAAAGTGCGGTGGTTTGATGATCCGTGAGACACCTCGGAGTTTGCGCTTTTCATCAATCAAGATACTTCCGCCTCCAACCATGATGACAGGAACATCATCACCACTGATCTGTGAGGAGTGGTGCATTGTGGGAGTCACAAAAAAGTAATCAAACATTTTTTTTATGATACCATACATACCATCAATCACAAACTACGTTAACTTGTACAAAGTGTTAGAAATGAGGGGAAAACATTTTCAGAAAGAGGACAAAGTTTTGGTAAGATGAACTTTAATCCTTTTAAAATAATCAATGCAAACTGGTAAGGGACTGTAGTGACCATTCTAACAATGTTTGCCAGGCACTTTTATGCAACACCTAATAGATTCTGTCAAGCTGATTGGTAGAATGTGCACCACTTAGCATTCAGTAAAAGTTCAAGCACACGTTATTAAACTCACGCTAGGCAATTCTGTTTGATTAATTTGTGTCAATAATACATAGCACTCAGTAAAAGTTCAATTGCATATCATCAAACTCATGCTAGGTAATTTTGTTTCATCAATTCGCATCAACAATGCTCTGCTGACAGCATAATGAAGTTTGCGTCTTTACACTTTGACATCACAATTAATTTGCTCTGTCATTGGCACACAGCAAGCAAAGGCATGGACACGCACAGCTCCATCAAGATTTTATACCTAACAGGCATAGGTCTTCTGAATGGTAAATTACATTTAAAAGAGAGAAATAAGTTATATCAAATATAGGTAGGACACCCATGGGGGAAAAATGAATTTGTATCCCCCCTTTTGAATTTTACCCCTCTATTCTTGATCCATCCTGGTAAAATTACAGCAACCAAAGAAGCCACCCCCATACTCCAAAGATGTTTGCATACCTTAACTAGATCAATGACATCTTCAAGCATCCGATGGATTTCATCGACAGCACCTTGTACGACATCTTTAGGTATCTCCTTAACCTTGCTGACGTCTCCTGGAATGTGGGCCAGGCCAGCTGCTACGGCAATGTCTGTGGCAGTCAAGGTGTTCCCACCAAACATGAGGCCCTCTGTCAGTAGACGATATCCAACACTGGTTGGGCCTACCCTGATATTGTCCTACAAATAGATGGTTGATGTGCGACAGGGTCATATTTACCGCACATATTTCACTAATAAGGGCTAAGTTTAGGAGGGAGACCATGTTAGAGAGCATAACTCTTTCCATATTTCTATATCATTGGCTAGAAGCATTCTCACACAGCTCCTACCTATATTGGCTCACCAGTCTAGTTTTGTTCAAGCCACTTGGTTAAAGAGATATTATTTCTAATGAAAGAATGAATGCCTTTCATGCAGTCAGAGTAATAAGTCAAATACCAACAGAACCATCACTTTTGGTGATTATTGCCTATTCAACAAGTCACCTAAATTGAATCAAATTGACCTTATTCTCCATATAAAAACATGAATACACCACAAAATACATTATAAACATCTAAATATAAATAGGTACAGAAGCACAATCATACACAAAATAAATATCAAGTTAAACAGCAAAATACATACAGAGATATAAGCATAGGTTCAAATAATTAGTTTTTGAGCTGAACCACCCCACTAAATCATCTAGCATGAGGTATCAAGAGATGACCCCCCACCACCCCCCCCCCCCCAAAAAAAAAAAAGTACCAAAGTACACCTTCATAAGGATCAATCAGTGCTAAGCCTGACTTACATGGCCATCTCCCTTCACCTGAGAGCCCCCTCCTAAGCCGATGCTCTGCACATCAGGCATTTTGAAGTTAGTGGAAACACCCGCGATCTGACTCCTGCTCGACGAGTCTCGGGGAAATCCCTTCATCAGGTATCCGACATCGGTTGACGTGCCACCGATGTCAACCACCACGGCATTGTCCGTCACACCTGAACATGAAAGGAAATTGGAACCCTGATTATACTTTTATTTGAATAAAAGCAGAAAAACAAGAAAACAAAGTAATCCAACATACATCCATCAAAATGAAAGCTATTAGACAAGTGATACTCTGGATAATGTCTTGTTTACGCATGGTATTAGGCTAACATGGTACATATCTATACCTCATCGTGAACCATGTAATTCAGTCGCCCAAGAAGGTCAATGGTCAGAAATAAGTGTTTGTAATCATGTTTTTTCAAATAATCACAACTTCCATACTACATACTACAGGTATGTCTGATTTTTGTCAAACTGTTTTCCTGTTTTTGTGATTTAATTCAATTCCATTTATCGCTCCGGGTTTCATTTTCTTTACACCTTAAACATGCCTCCGGTGTTTGTTTTTTTCACAATAAATACACATAAATCCCATAGAGCAGCATTTTTTCTTGCACACAAAGGGTTGAGGATGTATTTTATACAAGAAAGGAATCCTCATGACAAACCAAAACTACATCCAGCTCGGACAAAATAATCCCAGGAACAATCATAATTTACAAATATTGACTACCAATCCTTTATTTGTCCTTCACATTTTAATTTGCTCTTGAGGAGATAAACCATGTCCAATTTTCGACTTTATGATAACTTCAATTCACAATTTAAAATATGAAAACAACTCAAATTTCTTGTATTTATGACTTGTACCTGTCATGGATCATACCCTGGGCAACTTGGTCCCTGCAATTTAAAAATAGTCCATGTGAATAATTAAAGAGCCCCTGTAAAAATTCATTTTCCCACATCAGGTTTCAAAAGTACCCCTTGTAAATACAATGTCCTTAGTTTCCCAGCTCATACCTGATAGATGTGCTGCCCCTCTCATACTGTTTGTGGGTCCAGAGGAAAATGTGCGGACAGGAAACTCAAGGGATAACTCAGAACTGTTGAAGAAACAAGAAGAATTTGTTCTTGTTTAGAACAATATGTTTACAAACAATAAATATTTCAAATGTGATGCGTTTCCCATATGCTTTTTAAATGTGATTTTTACTTGTACGATATATGTACATCTCATAATCAATAATATTGTGGCCATAAGAAGGAGCTAACACAGTGTAAAAGGTGCAACAAACATTCTTTACTTTTCCTGCAGTGACAGTTGATAAGACATTATTATTTCAAACGTCTAATAATATGGAATGAAATCCCTCTTGATCATAAGAACATGCCATATCTTACTAGTTTCAAATAAATATCTACAAATCTCTACTTCTAAGTTTAAATTCATCTCATAATTGCAATTTTATGCTACATAAGTTTGTTTCATGTTGTGTCTGTTCAAACATATACTTACTTCTCTTTAATCATTTCTTTTGTCGTCAAGATACATAAGGCTAACTGCTCTTTTTGTTGGCCCATCCTTCTCATGAACTTGTCTATCTGTCATATTTATGTTTTTGTCGATATTTGTTATATTTATTCATGTTTTTGTGGTTTGATGAAATGTTGTTTGTCAATATGTATCTGATTTTCATGTTGAATGGAATAAAATGAACTGGACTGAGCTGGAGAATATCCAATGTAAAAACTACCTACTGTTTGTGAGATGAACTCTTGCTCCATGGGAATTTGCATGGATTACTTGTGAAAACAAATCACACATGGCAATCAAAGAGGTAAACATTTGAATCATTTTCTTGTTCTATGCTTTCATACCGGATAATGGTACCATCATTTTTGCTTCATGCCTTCCTACCTGATAATAGTACCATCATTCTGCGTCATGAAGAAGGGACATTCCAGACCAAGGTCACTGAGTGCTTTCCTCAAGGCAGTGACCGTCTCGAGGCAGAGGGGTTTGAGACACTCGTTCAAGACGGCAGCGTTCTCCCTCTCCAGCAGCCCCAGTTGGCCGATGGAGTGGGATAGGGTGACGCTGGCCTCGGGGTAGTGCTTTGTGATGATGTCCCTGGCCTGTACAGGCAAGACACAACAAACCAAAATTAGTAGGCCTACATTCATATCAGAGAGAGTGTGCATGTATGCATGCATGGGTTGATGTTTGTTATTACCAAAGGTTTGATCATTTCACCTGCCTCCACTACGAACATGGTCTTTTATTATGCAGACACAATTTCAAAGGGTCCATATAGAATTGTGTCTGCATGACAAAAAACAATGTTCATAGTACTGGGTGCTTATTCATTCAAAATTGAAATACAGTAAGGTTCATTTATCCAAACAATTGTTGCATTATTCTTAAGGTTCATTATTCCCACAGTATGTTGTACCGAAGGTTGGTTAGTCTGAAAATGAAATTAGATATGTTAATCAGAAAATGAAACTAACTGCACCTTCTCTGCAAAAACTCCAAACTGCCGTATGGAATGGTGTGTATTATAACCAAATTATTTTTGCATGAGCGAACCTTATTTCATTTTATTTTCATTATTGGACAATCAAATCTTCAGAATAATGGACATAAGAATATCAGACCATTGGAGTATGTAATTACATGCAATGATTACCAGAAATGGACACTAATAACTTTTCTCTCAATTACCATCATGTACAAATTTAATACAATATAATGGCATAATAAAAAATAATTGTTTTCCTGTCCAGCATTAAATCCTGGTATTTGCTGTTAATGATGTCATTCTATCCATACATCTAATCAGAACTTTAGTGAAATATTGTTTGATCTGCTAATTGAAATGTGTTTACCTGGTTCTCATGATCCTCGTTGACTGGAGAAAACACGCAGCTGACAACAATATTCCGTATCTGTCTCGTCTTTAGCTCCTCGATGCACCTCAGCACCTCGTCAGGATCGAGTGGTGAGATCACACGGCCATCAAACTGGTACCCTCCGCTTAGCAAGAAATGTGAATGGTACACAGCCTGAAAAAGAATGAACGCAGGAATAAAAATGGTCTATGAAAATCATTTCAGAGAAGTTTGTTTATAAAGATGGTGGCAGCTGTAGGATTATATCCACATTGACTCAAATACTTTATCAACTGATGATGAAGCCATCTGGACAGTTAGTAACTAACAAAAGCATCATTCACAGTTATTATTACTGTTTTTCTTCTGTTTGCAGAGTAGGCGATTTTTTTTCTCTCCACAAACAATACTCTTTACAAGCCGAATTATCAAAGAAATACTCAAAGTCCAGTGACAAAAACTCATGTTGACTTTGGCACCGTGAATATTGACTATGTGGAGGGGGGTCCCCTATCCTAGTTTTCCCATAACTCCCAGGATGTGTATAGGCCTATACTCAATGAAATTAATGATAATAAACAACAACTTTCATTGACAAAGTACTCTTTGTGAAAAATTTACATTGGAAACTACTTCATCAATGATGCAGATAGATGAAGACTTTTGGATCACCTGCTTCAAGTCTGGAGGAAACTCGATGCAGGGTTCGAGGGACCGGGCAGCCGTCCCGCAGAGCCTCAAGACAGCAACACGTGTAAGACAGTGGCGCTGGATGACAGCATTCAAAAAGTGTGTTGTTCCCACGTTCACCTGCTGAAAGGAGGTTGGCTGGCCTAAAGAACATCAGAAATATAAAGGCAAGACTACAGGGTAAAATTTGAAAAATTAACTGTCAATGTGATATAAGATCAAATAGCTAGAGAGGGGCAGCTAGATTGTGCACGGGGGGAGGGGGGGGGTCCTTTTGCGACAGCTTCCCAATGTATCCCCAACCTACAACCTCACACTAAGCCTAGGACATCAGGGTTGTGTGTACCATTAGGGCATCGGGGTTGTGCGTAGGCCAACCCTTATCACAGGGGTCCTGTATATTTTAATTTTCTTTAAAAATGAACTATATACACAACAGCTCAAAGGAATTGGCATAGGGAAAGGGAAGAAAGGGAAGGAGCCACAGTTTTAGACCGTGGTATATTTTGTCCAGTTCAGCATGAAACAAGATGCTTTAACCTGAAAAGCATCATGTTTCATGCTGAACTGGACAAAATATACCGTCGTTCAAACTACGGGTCCTTCCCTTTCTTCCCTTTCCCTTTCCCAATTGCTTTAAACTGTAGTGTCTAACCATCAAACCATCTCTAAGTTGCATTTATTTTTAACTTTGAGTGGCTGTCACAAAAGGAACTCTTCTGGCAATGGATATTATTATACAGAATCATAATCAATCCATGAGAGGCGCAAAACGCTATATAAAACCTTTTCCCCCTCACATATACTTTCTTCTACAGCCTATAGCTATCACACCACAGATTACTGCGATATTCATGCACCCACATCCATGCCATAAACCCAAGCAACATGTTACACCTGGTCATAGCAACCAACACTGTGCAGGTACCTGCCATTCACATATCCTGTGACCAAAAGTTAGCACCCTTTCTGTTTACTGCGACCAGCCAGCTTCGCGCTCGCGGGAGCAGTCCCGGTGCTGTACCTGTCTGCATACTGTAGTCTACACCCACACACACACGAATTATGATTTCCATACCTGTCTCTCTCAAGAGCTTTACCAGACTTCCAATGGCGTTCTTCACACCTCCTGTCACATCGCGAGTTGTAGGTTCCTTAACAACTCCCAAGACATTGTCTCCCTGCAGACACACGGCATCCGTATACGTACCGCCCACATCCACCCCGACCACCAGGCCCGATGTCCCGTCCATATTGCGGCCGAGAGTTTCACTTGTGGTGGCTGCAGGCTGCTTTCAATGTGGAGAATGCAACACGGTGTAGTAGCTCGTTATGACGTGCGTGACATAGCCGATTGAAGGGACTTCCCCGAGCGTGGGGCTGGAGGAGGAGGAGGAGGAGGAGGAGGACCTGGAGGAGGAGAGGATATTGTTTGGTCATCGAGTTTTCTCACGAACAGCTCTATATACCTTTAGCTTCTTCTTTTTTCTTTTACTGTTACCGATGTCAATAAAAAATCGACCATTTAATCTCACCCAATGTAGGCCTACTTAGATTAATAATGCAAGGATAGATAAGTTACTTTACAATTCCTGCTAACACAGTGCCGTTAAATCAATAGCCATTCTCGTTGATCTTTTTATGGCACTTGCTTTAGCAATGCATATACAGAGGCATATATCTATATAAAGCCTAATCCTTACCCTAGCTACCTGAACCCAATCACAAAAATCAGCCTCCCGTCCTTGACAAGTAAAGCTTGGAACAAACAAAAAATGGCCAGATATCAGGTTCCCTCTTGTCTATCCAAAAGGTGGATTACCCATTTCTTAATTTTGACTTTGTTACTTATTCTTTTTGTGAATATTATTATCACAGTCTAATACAATAGATTGTAATATAATATTGTAATGTAAATATGCCCCTGGAAAATACGTGTATGTATATGTGCGTGTGTTTGTGTGCGTCTACGAGAAAAATACAAAACGAGGGAGAGATCAAGGGATACACGGAGAAAAACAAAACCTGATCGAAATCTAGCGATCAATGTATATTTTTTTTTCAGGGTATTCAATCTAGGAAGGCCTTCCTTTGTGTGTCTGTATGTGTGTCTGTGTTTGTGTATTAATAGGAAATTAAAGAAGGAGAAAGGGGGTGATACACCTGCAAAGGGCTACCTTTGTGTGTATGTCTGTGTAAAAATGGAGGAAGGAAGGGATTCTTTCTTCTGTGACTTACTCTTTTTCAACACCCTTCTCTCTCTCTCTCTCTCCCGCCATTTGCCCTCTCTCGATGCCCCCTTCTCGTGGTCTTTTTACAATTTACAGTCTACTTGTTCTCAATTTACTTACGACTGCCAAGCGGAAGGCTAATATAGAGCATGATCGATAAACTAAAAACGGGGTGAGGGAGGAAGAGAAAGGGAGCTAGGAGCACATCAGATCGAGTTATACTAGGTGTTACATAAAGCATCAGTAATAATGAGTTACAACCTTAATCAAACTTAAATTAACACAGCAAAAAGCCAAGGGATATAAGTTTTTGAGAAGCAATTTTTGTGACATATCATCAATTACCTTTCTTGAAGTAATCATGTGAATATCTGAGATTTTTTATTTCTGGACAAATTTAGAGAGCTTAAATTTGTGTGTATCAGATAATTAATTCAGAATACGTGACCGATGGCCATTGTGCATTTCACAGGTCATCCCACAATTTAGTTTTTGCCAGAACCATCAAGAATCCTACGAAACTAGGCATGTGGACCGGAATTATAATTACTGTATACAGATGTGTGTTTGCGTGTGTTTGCTCGTGCGTACGTGCGTGCGTGCGTGTGTGTGTGTGTGTGTGTGTGTGTGTGTGTGTGTGTATCAATGAAGGGAGGGTTACACCAGAAAAGGGCTACCTTTATCATGTGGTGTGTGTGCGTTTGTGTGTGTATGTATTAATGGGAAATTCTTCGGGAAGAATTACTACAAATGTCTGAATCTGAATTAATTGATAAAAAGGCTTAACAAAACACTGACTTCGTCATGATATTGCTTGACCATCTTCCCAAGTCATCATTCGAGAGTCCTACGAAAGTAGGCATTTGGAGGAAAATTGTAGAAGTTGTGTGTTTACGTCCTTGTGTGTGTGCATACGTGTGCGTGTTTGTGTGTGTGTGTGTGTGTGTGTGTGTGTGTGTGTGTGTGTGTGTAGATGCCTGCTTTGTATATTCAAGTAACATGTACAAGAAATGTGGGCCTACACAATGTTGCCAACAAATTTAGAAAATTAATATAAATAAGAGAAAAAAAAATTACGTGCATCCACAATTACTGCATCACAAAGAAGGCCGACTACTAACATCAAAAGATTCAAAACAAACATTTATGTGTTGATGAAAAGTGATTAACTTTATTGACGGGAAATAGTGTATTTGTGTTTCTTAATGCCAATCACAAGTCATTTATTCTGATTTGATAGATGGGTGATATACCATGACTGTGTCAGCAAAATACACAAAGACTATTGAAATCAGCACTACTGCGATGTCCCCAATGGTAAATTCTGACAATGGGTACACCACGGCAGCGTCGATATAAACTTCCAATATACAAATGCTACATGAGAACAGAATGAACCTAAAACAAGTTGATTTATATCGAAGCAGACAAATCACAGAAGCTCTGAGATCGTTAAAAGTTTAAGAAAAAAATCAAACATATTTACAAGAAAGCTAAGTGGCTATCTATTTGGCCAAAAGTCTACTGGAGACTAGTCGGGTCTCTGGTTGAGTTGCGGTAAATTCAAACATGTTTAATATTTAAAGACTTTCTACAGTCGTCAGCATGTCTCAAAGACATCTCCTCAACATCTCTGAAATATCTCAAATATTTCTGATATTTCAAGACAAGCCACTAACCATCCTTGAATTTGAGAATTGCGTATTTCCGTGTAGATAACCCGTTTCCTTGCACTATGCTTGATTTCTGTATGAATTCTTTTAAGATTGCGATGGATGTGACTGTGATTGGTAACGCTCTTCACGATACAACTTGAATGCATACAATGTATATGCGATTGCATCAAATCCACCTGACTTGCACATTCCACATCTTAGTCATAGATACAGTCGTAACAATCTCTACTGTTCACAAGCTACAAGGAACAGCTTATGATTGGTGCACAAGGATCATAATAAGTTAGCATAATCAGTTACATGGGTTGCTCACAACATATATTGATGTGATTCTACAGAACTATTACAATTATAGGCTTAGTGATTGTAGTATGAACTTCATTGTAATCTGTTAATGCCGTCTATCCGATTTGATCCAAAATCAACATGCTTGTAGGGCAATTATTCTCCTTTACTTGGCTCAATCTGAAACATCAATCGGCGAAATTTACTTCACAGTATCACAAATATGAAGATATAGCACAATAGCTTAAAACATTTTCTTGTAGTTCTACTAAAAACAAAGAAACTGCATTCATAGCATTCCATTTCCAACACAATTTGACAAAAGTAAAACAATAATTGGTAAGCTTTAGCATTAGTAATCAAACAGGAACAGCACAACTTGTTTGTTCATACCTTTTCATCTTATTACACAAATGGTATTCTACAATGATGATACTTTTGTATGGGTCAGATCATTTTCCTCTTTTTCCTTCGTTTTTCAAACCTTCCACGTTTATGAAAATGTAAACACATTCATCGCCTTTTAAGGCTCCTCATTTCACAACAGATATGAACGCATCATTACAATAAAATCTTACACATAATGAGATATAAACAGGTCACAACCCCAGTTTGAAGTATCAATTAGGAAAAAAATTGTTAGATATAAATCTTAAGACAAATAAAATTACATATCTTCTTGTATAATTTGCATCACCATTCATAGAAAGAAAATTAGTAGGCATCATTGCAGATAAAAAGCACAACTTTTGCCAACATAAAACAAAATAAAAGTCACATGTTCAATACTATGCAAGAGGTAGTACATATCAATTAATTACATACACGTGTACACAAAAGAAACATTAAGCCTAATATATTGTATTAGGACTTACATTGAACTATAGGACATATAATCTCCAATCTGGAGTATGAAGTGGAATAAATCCCTATGAAAGTACCTAGAACATAGACAGAAGTTTAACAATTTTACGACCGAGAGTAATTCAGGCATCATTCGTAATAATGGCTGATTCAAAAAAGGGGTACAAGCACAAACTAAAACTGGCATAAACCAGGAAACCTATATATACAGTGCTGGAAAATAACACTGGTATGATACACTGATTATGAATGCTTTTAACATTAACATTTTTAGCAATACACTATTTGATCTCATCATTAGAGTGCTAGATTATGTACGTGTCAATTTAGTGTAATTCTCATTGCACCTACAAGGTGATATTGTGGATTTAAGGTAGGAATAAGGGCTAGGTTTTTGGAAAAGAGCTTTAGGTTCGTTTATTTCATTGTACAGGGTAGTTCAAGCATCGCCCTGTAGACAAAATGAGTTTTAGACCAAATAGTGGGTACCGTTAATACAGTGTTTGTGTTGCCTATAGTGTCTTATTAAAATAACGTAAACTCTTCCTATACTGTCTCAACAATCCTGATAGTAGTGCAGTAAAACTAAAGCACCTTTGATCATGCTGTACAATATTGACCCATACTGACCCAGATAATCCGATACAAAAATACACACACAATACATATGCCTACTTTTGTCCTTCCAAACTCTCTCTGTAAATATCTCCTTTTTTTCAAAATATAGAGTATGACAACATCTGTGAAAAAAGATGTAGATGTACTAGAGCATAAGCACAACACTTAAAAGGCACATGACAGTGGGTTTCTACACAATACACATTACTATGAACACACAATCGTAGATTTTCTCTAAATATACTAATAACAGTATGACTAATACATTTCCAGAACCATACAAAGATAGTAAATGAAGTTAAAGGTGAGAAGAAGAAGAAGCAGAGATTTCGGGAACTATTATCTATGGAGTGCCATTTTGCCACAAACATATGGGTGCTATCCTTGTCTGAATCATTTCAAAATTATCACAATTGTTGAAATGAAACAAAGTCCGGGCAGAACGGTTGTGTCATGATTATATTCATATTCATATTATCATAATCATATTCAATACCACTATTCTTTCTTACCTTCAATAAATGTATTTTGTTTCAATGCAATCTTCATTAATCTGCAGTAATTGAAATCATGGCTGTGGCAGCACCATTGACACAATTTCTGATTTCATGCTTTATTTCTGGAAAGGATAAAGGTCACATATCACATTGTCACAAATGTAGTTCTCTTCCATTTACACTTACCGGTATATGGGATGTCATATTGACATATAGCACCCTATCAAATAATAAATATTGTTTACAGTTCAAAATAAGTTGATCAAATATTTATGTTTTCTATCCAACAATATATCTGTCATTACATAATTGCCTTAATGCATGTGTACATCTTCTCGAAGGTAAGAAGGATAAGGAAGGTATTCTAATTTTAAAATAATCTAAAGGTATATTCTTAGTGTTACTTTCTAGAAAATATATATACCATATACATGTATCAGCACAGAAGGGATGTACTAAATGTACTAAAATGTACTAAAATACCATTCTTTATATTTTTTTTTAGGAAACTCCCATGTTTCAAACAAAATGAATATGATCAAAAACATTTTGTATATGTTTTGATTTAGAGACTATACATTTCATGAACATCATTATACAATATGTTGTACATATATCTGTCTCTCTGGTGATTCTGCTAAAGAGAAGGTCTTCATCACCAATGCACCTCTCTTCTCATCACTTTTCTTTAGAAATCTTCAAACAAATATGCTATTTGATACAAATAATCACTATCCTACTCTTCTGTACATATGGTTTACACAAAATCACCTCTCTCCCCAAGGAGTATCAAAATAGTTAATTCCTTGATTCACATTTTCATCCATGTCTATAGAATATATGATGTCTTTGCAAGACAAGCACACAATAGTACTTTGAGTAATGATGATTGTATGTTGCGTGTAAATGCTCATAGGCACAACATTTGAACTTCTTGCAACTTTCACTGACCATTTATAATACTTCATCGAACGGCAAGGTGTTTTTCTACCAGTTAAATCGAACTTGTGCAGTAAGGTACTAAAGATACACATAAATATACTACAACTACTTATCACAGAACTGTCCTCATACCAAACAAAGATATACATGTATCAAATGTCACAAATGACCTGATACTTGCGTTATAAGTGACATAGAAATGCATTTACATGAACGAGGATATCATTTACTGCAACTACAGCAAAATCTTGCTGTTTGGTCCGAACAAGTTTATGTAATACACATACAAGAAATTCACAATATAGTACACATACTCCTGAACACAAATACACCCCATTTCTACAGCTCAGGTCATGCAAGGTACTTCAGGCATAATACTGCACGCATGTAGCACTTGCATGGTAAATGCAAATATTGATTCATCCATTAAGTCTCATAAAAAGTTATATCACTGAAAATATGGGTGTGAGGCCTGCATTTATACTACAGCTTGCAGAAAAAATGATGTAATATAACCACACAAACTGAAAAAGGATTTGATTACTGCTATCAAAACAATTTCATAGTAAATGCAGAAAAGAGCATGCATGAATAAATGGAAGAAGAGGGGTCACCATGTTATAAAACGTGCAAGCACCGCAAATCAGGTTTAGAAAGTGATGCCAATTTTTGTCACCTTCATTGTTTTTGCAATGTTGATTCAATGCACATTTATGATTACCTTTTAACTTCTACCCTATTGCACTATCATTAACATGGTTGTGCATCCCCCCCCTCCCTCCCCCTTCCCCCCCCCCCCCCCCCCGCCCTCCCTTAGTACAAGCTTCGAATAGTAAACATCTACAGCAGACCTTAGAGAAAAGTGAAAACACCATTTTGCTATTTCTCCATTCCAGTATCAGCCCGACCAGTAGCTGATAGAGCAACAGGATGTGCAAAAATCGATAGCAAGTTGACCTGCATTGTTCAAAGTTTTACCACTTGATCATTCCAGCATTAGCTTGTCCAGTTAATGTATTTAGAGAAACAGGATGTACTAATTTGATAGGTAGTGGGCCTGCATTGTTCGAAGTTGTATAGAATGCATGCCCAGTGGTCTTCTAGATGACTACAGCGATCAAACTTGTGCGCAAGTAATACACACAATTCCCATAGAGGAGCAGTTTATCTGGCACACAAAGGGTTCAGGAAGACAGGTCACTAACAGCTGCTGTGAAATACAGCTAGGTTCAGTCCCTGCTTTCAGGCTGGGTGCAGCTTTCAGAGTGTTAAGGATAAGATGTGATGCAGCAACAATACGGTCACTAACCGGTACACTGAGTAACATGACAGATGTACCATATTGCAGCTTTTCAGAGACAAAGTACAAATAATAATAATGCCTTATTTCTAACACCCAGGATAGCCTCATCAGTATGATTATTGCTTTTTCTGAGGACCCAGAATTACTATTACCCCAGATATACAGGATCAGTGGATCCTGGTAGGTCACTCGTTCCCACGAAAGGTATGGAGCAGTGGATGTGGATGAGAATAATTCGCTGAAAAATAGAAGTGGCAGCTCCAGTTGGGTTCGTAAGTGAGAGTAGGAAGAACACTGAACAGTTCTACTACACTACACTTAATTCCACCAATTGGGTTTCAAATGGGATGACCATGCTTCTTGCATGCACTTTCTGAATGTGCAAACTTCTGTTACTGTAATTACTGTAGGCATCCACAATGAGACAAAATTAATTTTGTGTATTCCGTCAAAATCATTATCAATATACAGAGGAAAACAAAGTAAATGAATAATATAATAATGAGACAATTAAAAGTTACTCCTCACATTCTTTGTGTAGACATGTACATGTATATAAAAACAAATAACATTTTGTGAATGAACACACACTTAAAAATGTTATTTTTGCTTGAAATCCTTCTTTTAAAGACTCAACACTAATGTCTACTGCAGCCTCCACAATTGTAGATTCCGTTTGTACACACGAATGTGTATTCAAAGTAGGCCACTAGTCTTACCATTAACGTCAACAGTACTACCGGTAATCTCCTATCAGCCATATGCTACATGTAGACATCATCAAAACATAAGCTCTACCTATACAAAAATCTTCATCTCTCTTGTAAACTAATTTTCATGCTTAAGATGTACCATTTACAATTTAGTTTTGCTCAGCTAAGCTCATATCCACAGTAATAAATTAGTATTGCTTAGTATTGATTTCACATTCGACACAGTAAATTGCAAGTGATATAAATAGAACTCTGATATATTGCTGTAGTTTTTACAAATGGCAGAGGTCCACTTCCTGCAATAATGCAAAAATCAATCGCGATCATACGAACATGTAATTAAAATTCAAGATTTTAAACATAAACTAAAACACACTGTAACCCATGAGATGTAACACTTATTTCAAATACAATACAATGATTTTTTTACTTTGCTGATACTAGATAAAAAATTCCTTAGAAATTGGAATCCCTTTGAACTCCTGTACTTAATAAAAACTCACATTTGATCATATGGCACACTGCTTTTGTTAAGAATAAGAGATTCAAATATGATGCATGAATTTAGCCTTGGTCATATATACTATACATTTTGCACTAATCTTGTATGTACACTTTGTAACATTTTCAGATTTATTTTTGTCTACTTACTGATTTTCTTGGGGGGGGGGGGGGAGTAACAAAACATACATTCTTGTTCCTTTAAAAAGTGTCTAACATGAAATTTGAAACTCTTTCTAAAAAAGAAAATGCTCTAACATTATAATTTCTTAAGCATAGATTGCAACAGGTGTTCCTCATCTGTATTCTATTTGATTTGGAAAGTTGACTGTCAAACATGGATATCATATAATAAAGAATGTCAGCTTAACACAAAGACTGAAGTATATAATCAAATGAACATAACAGTATGTCATATAATCACACAATATCACCTATCATGCTTGTTTTGGACCTATACAGTTATTCAACAAGAAAAGCACCCTAGGTTTCTTGAAGATGTTGCACCAATCAATCACTTTTCCTATCATGCAGGAAGTAGCGGTATAGATATGTTGATGCAAAGTTTGGACGGATGGACAAAGACATGCAAAATAATAATGATGAATTATAGTCTCAATGCTGCACACAACAAAAAGGGTCAAAATGTCAGGAAATGGACCTCGATTGTGCCGTATTACAAGGCAGCAAAGGCGAAGTTACACCTGCAATTCAACATGGTATTTGCTAGGGTCCACGTATCGCTGAATGGGTCGTATTTCTCCACCCGGTTGAGATAGGCTGTTCCAGAATGGCCGCCAGCAGCGTAAATGTGGCCACCCATAACGGTCACTCCTAGGCCTGGGATACAGAAAGAGGGAGAGAGGAGAGCGAGAGAAAGAGAGAGAAAGAAAAAAATAACTTTTTAAAGTGTGCACATCTTTACATGAGTACATTAGTAGTAGTATGTACATGCATGCTGAAAATCTAGCTTTGACTACAAATTTTTTAAAAGCAAAAATAAGATATAACAAAACTGATTACAGTGCTTGATAGCATAATTACTATACTTTCTTTGGTCATGGATGGCGGCAGAGTGCTGATTCTCATGCCAACAAGCTAGTCATATTATATGTTTAACTACCAGCATAGACAACTTCTTTAACAATCTCCGATCAATATTGCGGAGAATATGTAACCAGTTTACCTCAAGTTTCAGCAACATACTTAATAGAAAGTACCACAAAATTGAAATATAAAAGCAAACTTTGTGACAATGTCCATTTTCAATGAGGTATGTGGTTCTGAACCTCACCCGTGCGTGGTATTCCCATGCTTAGCAACTAGGTTCATGAGTCTTGATGTATATATGAATGACCAATTTACAATATAAAAGGACATTCAATACATTTGCCATCCACTGATAACAATTTCAAGAGTTTTCTTTCGAGTTAAGTGCTTCTCAATCTCACCTGTGCGTGGTATTCCCATGCTCTGCACCGAGGTCCAGGTGTCTTGATGGGGGGCATAGCGCTCCACACTGCTCAGATACTGCTCCCCGTTGTGACCTCCTACCACATAGATGTAACCATGCAGCACGGCCACCCCAAAGTTGATTCGTCTGTCAGTCAGTGGAGCCACCTTCTCCCACTGGTTCTTATCCGGGTCGTACCGCTCCATGCTGAAGGTCAACGGTCAAACATACAGACATTAAGCATGCACCCTTGTGCAACAGTTCATTTATTTCACTTTTGGGGAAATAAGACTCACATTTTGTTTCCCTCTATCTTATACTGTACTTACAACATATTTTTTGTTGTTGTTAGGTACAATTTAAATTATATTGATAAAATATTCCTGTATCATGTAATGCTATTTGATATTTTTTTAATACATGTACTGGTAATACAAACAAAACATGTTGGAACAAGTGAATGTTTTGGGAGGGGAGATCATTGTAATCTACCTATGATTAGGGTTAGCCGTTATATTTGTGTTTGCAACCCAAATTTAATAATGAACCTGATTACTGACAAAAGAAACATGAAATATGTGCATAATGATAAAGAGCATGCGCCTCTTGCATCCCGGTCAAATGAAACGAGTTGTGATGTTCACCTGTTGAGGTAATTTGGGCCATAGCCACCAATGGCGTAGATCTTGCCATCCACAACGGCCGTAGTGAAGATGCTCCTACACTCCAACATGGCGGCGCCCATGGTCCACTGGTTGGTCTTTGGGCAGTACATCTCCACGCTCTTCATATACGACTCCCCGTTGTACCCCCCCAGGGCGTAGATCTTCCCGTTGAGCACCGCCACCCCGTGGTTGCTACGGCAACTGTGCATGCTGGTGACGGTGCTCCAGGTGTCGGCCTCGGGCTGCCAGCGCTCCACGCCATTGTCGTAGCAACGGTAGGTGTAGGGGCTGCCGTTGCGGAGCTCGCAGCGGACCCCGCCGATTACGTAGAGGCTCTGGTTGACCACAGCTGCCGCACACTCCTGACGCCGGCAGCTCAGGGATGCGACCTCACTCCACGTGTCTGTCTCGGCTCGGTACACCTCCACACTGGTATGGAATACAGACACATTCAGAACATTAGTCATGTATCAAAAGTAATAACAAAGTTCTCCAGTAGGAGTGGTGTATAAGGGCTGCATGTAACATCACACAGACATTTTCTTAAATTGACCACAATGTACATGCATCTAAATATTTTGAACCACAGAAAAGCAACATTCTATTAATAAAATTTAATCAAATTTCACAAGTGTTGAAATGAGTCTGATGCAGAAGTCCGCAAAGCTGCACATGAAAATGCATACATCAATTTAAGTCAGTACTTAATGTATTTTTGCTCTTCACAAAATATCTCAGATACACTCATAACATGTTTTCAATGATATACTCAGCATGGATGAACTGATGTACATGTACTATATGTTTCATTTCATTTTATTTATTCATTTTCAATTCAAATAAAAACAATACATCTACATGTATATTTAAATTCTAATTCATGGTATACATGGTATAAGGCCAAATGAAAATAGGAAACTACAAATAAAGCCAAATGGCCTTGTGGAGGCATTTTTAACTTTTTCCACCAAACATTGATCAATATACAGCACATGATACAAGTTAAATTCTGTCCTTGATGCAACAACATCAAAGTTTGGTTGTTAGTGTCCCTGTGGTCTGGGATGAGGAGAGTAGCTGTACCTATCAAGCGTAGCAAACAGTCCATTTTTTCCTCCGACTGCACACAGCATCTCAAACTCTCCCCTTTTCTTCAATTTGTCTTTGATCTTCTTGGCAACAGCAAGGTGATCTTCTGTGTTGAGGTGATATTGCAATGCTTTGTTCACCTGTGATATCAAAGAAACAAACGATCGGAGAGAGGGAGAGAAGGAAAGACGGGAAGGCAAAGCGAGAAGAATAGTGAGGTGGTAGGTAGTGGGGAAGGGTGGGAGAGAAAGAAAGAAAAAGGGGGTATTGTGATAAGTCAACAACTCATATTTCACGCAAATATGAAAATTGTATTCCTTTGACACATACAACATCTGAGATCTTTGCAGTAAAAGGCTTTTACAGTCATTGTTCTGACTCTTCATCCAAATGTAGGAAAGTCACATAATTTATCTCTGAGTTAGTAACAAATATTTCTTGATCTCCCACTGCATTTTATGAGACAAATGGTGGTTTCTTGGGAGAAAACGAACATTCTATTTCTCGACAACAAGTGAACACGTTTACACCTTTTTCATAAGCAAACAAACCAATAGTAAGACAAAATGCATTTTAAGTTTATCTTATAACAGTAACAGTATAAAAGTCTGATAATAATAATAAATTCATGTAGCACATAAATAATTCAAAAATTAGTCTAAGGATAATGAAACAAAAAATAAGCAGATTCTCAACAATGAGGTCCATGTACATGTACATGTACGTGTCAAAATCTACACAAAAAAGGGTATCAATGTTTGGTGATATTCACCTGCTCTTGGCAAAGTGTGTTTTCCTTGATGAAGGGATGTGTCTCATAGATCCTTGTGAGTGTTTTCAAGGTAAGTTGGGGCAGACGAATGCACTGAAGCAGCTTTCCAAGATAACATTGCCGTCTGTTTGGGTCATAGTTTAACCACTGGTCCAGAGCATTGAAGACTTCTTCCTCCGATGACACATTCAGGTCGTCCCGCGAGAGAATCTTTGTCAGCTCATTGAAGTCAAGGTGACAGAATTCCTCCCCCTGGCAAAGTTCAAAGAAATTTCCAGCAATGAATTTGTCACCAATTGCTTGGAGTTCTCTGCAGGCATGAATTTCAGCAAAATGAGTGATCCCAAGGCAATTTGTGGCATGGAGTTGAGCTTGAAGAAAATCGCAGCATAACTTCTTCACCGAATGCATCTGAAAGAGATTGGCTGCTGGCAAGAGGGACTGGACATTTGCGTGTGTGACAGCAATTTTACCCGTGTAGGCAAATGCCACAAGGGCATCAATTGCAGTTTTGTCTATAGATTTCAGATCAATTTCTTCCTTTTCACTTTCACAAAGATTGCCAGTAAACATAGCCTTGAAGTAGGCACTGCATCCCGACAAGACAGCTCGGTGTGCTTTGACTTTGTGGCCATCTACCCGAAGGACAACATCGCACAGGCAACCTTGCTGTTGCAGGGTATGCATTTCACGAAGCACCATTCTCGCATGACCCGATACCTCACTACACCCACCGCCGTAACTCCCCGCGACAGGACAGCTCGCCTGCGACCCGTTACGGTTGCGAACACTTGAGCCCGAGGGATTTCCATTATCCTGTTCGAGATTCATCTCTGTCCCGATGCACTGCTTCCAATATTTGGTGTGTAAAAGGTGTATGTCCCAATTTTGACGATGTTAAACTAATCATAACATACTTAGAATATGTTAGATTAATATTGTGTCACTTAAACGCATTACTTCCTACATGTCTACGACCTGTAAGCTTGTGATATCACGGATTTGAGATCCACTTCCCGTCCTTGAAATCCTCCATCTTGTTCGTCAATAAAATTTACAATAATATAGCCTATGGAACGCCAACGCACTGTCAATCGATATCCGGTATCCCAGTATAGTGCAAAAACGATGCCTAATATCACTAGAGATTTTATTGGACGGATCATCATTATTCATGCCACAAAACAAGTACATAACATTAAAAAAAAAAAAGAACACTGAGACACGGGAATAACATGAATGGTAAATGGCAAAAGTAATAACCGAGCTGTATTATATGATCTTGCAAATATAGCTAGGTTATTGGATAAAATCAAATCAATACGTAATTATACAACTCTGAATTATTTAAAGTTCAAATAATGATTTAATATTCAAAATAAATGTTATTCGTGGACCACGTCACATTTATGTTAAAGGCCTACCTCTCTCCTGTTCTCCCCTCCCCGACCATTCCCTCCACCTCCCCCCCCCCTTCCCCATACCCGCCGCTATCCCACCTCATCCCGACCCCAACCACACCCCCGCCAGCGCCCCCCCCCCCCCTCCCGCCAGACCCCATTTGTTTTCAAATTCATTAAAATAGATTTTAAAAAGATGTTATTTCAGATGCAGCCAAGATGAGGTGGTCGATTGAGTATTATAGGCCTATCTTATGCCCCCCCCCCTCACACACACACACACGCACACACGCACACATACATACACACACACACACACACACTGTATTGTTTGTTTTCAGTAATATTAATTGTTGTTCCATTCGATGCATATACACGCGCACCCACACACACAGTGACGATACACACTAATTCATGTGAATGCATAGAGTCGAACCTGTACAGAAAGCGGCCACCCAAGGGCCCAAACAGAAAATGAAGTCTTTATATGGGCAAGTGGTCTGTTTCTACAGGTTGTGGCTACAATTTTTTTTTTACTGTAGGTCTACAATTTCAATAACCACATTGTATAAAATTAATAGGCCTGCATTGTGGTTTAATAGGACTTAAAGATAAAATAGGAATCAAATAGGGATTTTAAAATAAAATAAAATAAATAAATAAAATAAAATAAAATAGGGCTTTTAAACATAAACTGTTATTTAGCTTTATAAAATAAATAAATTTATTTTTTAAAGCTAAGATAACAGTATATGTTTAAAAGCCCTATTTTCTCGCAGTTTGTCGATAAGTGTGTGTGTGTGTGGGGGGGGGGGGGGGTTTAAATGATTCCCTTATGGTGAACCAGATAATCTGTTTATTCATAATAAGTTGATAGTATACATGAATATCATTATTAAATAATGTAGAATACACTGATTGCAATCCTATTGCCCGATTTACAGAGCATTTCAAAGAATCATGGACAATTGTTTTGTAATAAGCTGGCTGAATATCCCCAACCGACTATATACTAAACTAAGCCTACTAAACAATACAATTAAAGGGAAAGTTCACCATGATGAATGGTAATTAAATTGTAATTGTATTATTATTTTTTTTTAAATATGAAAGCAACATAATGAAGGTTGGACGAAACTTGATCCGTCAAAAGATAATAAGGTTTTGACTTAAAAAAAAAATACTAGGGGACGACCCCTGCGAACTGCTCTCCCATATGTTTGCTGTATGAGTCAATCATTAAATTGGCTCTCTATATACCTTTGTTATAGTAGAACTAAAACTAGTCTTACACATATTTTAATTTAAAAATCCCAAATCCAACAGTTTAAGAATCATATAATGTTAAAATTTATACATTTACTCCAATATAATCTTGATCAAAATGATGATGATTAGCCCATGCATTTGATTAGCCTGTACTGCAACACATAATTATGACATGTGCACATGCGTGTGACCGAGTTTGTAAGAAAACCTATAGGCCAGATAAGTTTTGCACCTGTCTGGCATTCGTATTAAAATACCTCAAAGTATGCCATTTCACCTTTTCAGCTACTCATAAGCACACAATTATTATATTCTCTTTCTAGGCTTTTTGAGGAATAATATGGGTGGGGCAATGCTGATAATTAATTCTTAATCTCAATATAGATTTTATTCAAATAAACAATGCTTATATTGACTTTAAAAATTGTCAAAATGATAATTCTGTATGCTCTGTTATGAGAATTTGCTTTTAACTCTCCATAAAAATTGTACTTCGGAATAGTTGTGCTAGAACAAAATATACAAAAGCTACTGGAAGTAGGCCATATCTCTGATGCAGCGCTCATCGCAGAATTAACCAGCCACGCAAACACGTAATCATCATCGACACAAACAGGAGCCAAAGCAAAGACAAGTAGTCTCTCTAGGCCAGGGCTTTGTAAATTAGCTTTGAAAGGTCGGAAAACAACACTCTCAAGTTTCAGCGATTACTAAGTGTTCGAGAATCCAGCCAGAAACATGGAGGAGGAAGGTGGTGAATCTTGGGGTATCCTTCTCCTTTCACTTGCGATGTTGGTCGGCTGCTACATTGCCGGATCAGTTCCATTATCAATCTCCTTATCCGAGGTAAGTAAGACTGCTCGAGACAAGTGTCTCCAATGAAACTCGATATTCCATACTCCATCTACTATTTATATTCTACTATTTATATCACGTTTAATGTATTCATACATGTTTGTGAATTATTTTCAATGAAGAAGTTAGACAAGGAATTACTCTCTGATAGTAAGCAAATAATCAACGTCGGTGAAGGTAATGGGACGAAATATCACTTCCGAGGCGATCTGGATGTAGCTATCTTTCTGAAGCTTTTAGCTGAGGAAAGATAGCGGCAATCCCGTACAATAGGGGACCAGGCAGTATCGCACATGTATAATGCACGCAAATGGGAACGCTGCAATACCGATTCTCGTCGGCAGAAAGTGACCTAGAAATCACTTTTTTGGACGAATTAAGCAGCAAAAATTGTGTCTAGGGTTAGGGTTAGGGTCAGTGTTAGGTTTAGAATTAGGTTTAGGGTTAGGGTTAGGGTCAGGGTTAGGTTTCGGGTTAAAATTCATAAAATTAGTGCGATACCCTGGTCCCCTATTATACGGGATTGCCAAGATAGCATATACATTCAGATCGCCGAGGAAGTGATAGTTCGTCTCATTGCCTGAAACCAAAAGTTGATTATTTGCTTTATATTCCACATCTGATACCAACAATCTATACAATAAATGACAATTTAACGTACAAAAGCATTCGTGTCGGTGCGGCTACATATTCACGCGACGCTCCGAAACCCGGAAGCAAATTGACTTTGTGCACGCTATATAGACTCTGCAAATTCCAACGAACACTATGACATCGATGCTAATTTGTAAGATTTTGACGGAAAAGCAAGAAGTAATCGAAATTCTCTTACCTGTGCGGTATCGGTGAGAACATAGATCCTCCGAGAATGCTCGTCATAATTCTAAGAAATTACAGGCAAGTGAAATTCGAGGTCAATTTTAGTACGAGGTGGTAGAGAATTGCACACTTGCTTTGGTGAAATACTGTGTGGGGGAAATGGAAGGCTTGCACTGCTTTGTACGTACGCGCGCGGCGCAGCGCGCTATAACCAAAAATTTTAATTTCCGCGCGCGCACCGCGGTGTCGTCTGCACCGATAGTCCGAGCTACGCACTTTTATTTCGCGCGTACTCAAAATATTGATCACGCGTTAGGACTGTGAGGAGTGAAGAGATCAGCGAAACCAAAAAGTACTATCACCTAGAGTGTAACGAACTTTCCTTCTCAAAAAAGTACTATCACCTACAGTGTAACGAACTTTTCTGCTCAGGTGATCAGTTGGGAAAAACTACGCTTCATCACGTGATCAACTCTTGACCAATCATATAGCAACATTCTTAGTATGTGGAATATAAACAGGAATAACCATCTCATTTGGGGCATTCTTTAATCAAAATTGCATTATTGGACATACCTCCGTCTCCGGTCCCGAATAGATTTTTCAGAGGAGCCAAATGCAATCTCAGCGGATCCAACGTCCTACAGACACTGATTTATCGGTCTACCTCTCTGATTGATATTTGATAGTACTGTAAAGTCTGTATTGTTGTATATCCCATATATTTTGCGAGTCTCATTTTTCGCGAATCAGGACTTCACAACAATTTCGCGAGTGGTTAAATTCGCGATCGTACAGTACTAGTACTACTAGTAGTACATGCTTGAGTACGTCGTAGTCAAAATTTTGAGTTTTGTTAAATTTGCAAAGAGTCCAGACTCGCAAAAATAAAAATCTGTGAAGTATATGGCGTATACAGTAGTACAGTAACTATTATACAGTTATGTATGCTGAATATTTTTTTCTTAAATTTCTTACAGTGCATATACCTTTGTGTGCATGTTAAAAATATATTTCATTTTCATTTAATATGTTTGGTCTTGTATAATAACTGAGCTGTTTGATCCCCCACAGAGCAAGACGAGATTGACTACGGTCCTTGGAGCAGGACTTCTGGTAGGAACGTCACTAGCCGTCATCATTCCTGAAGGCATTCACTCTCTCTTTGCAGATGCAGGTCAGTTCAGGCAAAGTTGAAGTCAATTTAATACATAATGGGGTATTTCATTTCATATTTCATCAGCCAGAGATTTTCCTGACTTTGCTTCGTTTTGATGTTGCGGGTCGGATGCTTCATTTGCGAATTTAACAACATGCAAAGATATGAATATGACATGCACGTGTACATGTGCTACTACTCCATGATCACGAATTTAACCACTCACGATATTGTTGAGAAGTCCTGATTCACAAAAAATTAGACTTGCTACATGTATGGTGTATACAGTATTAGAGAGTGTAAGAGCTGAGTATAGAGCGTGTCCAGGAGCAGCCAAATTGGAGGGCAAATCAATAAAAATCTGTGCATCCAACCATGAAAACAATGACTTTTCACGGTCTGATGCACAGTTTTTTTATTGTTTGTCCTCCAATATGGCTGCTCGTGGGAGCACTCTACAGTGTACTGAAACCTGTAACACACTTTGAGTCTACAAGTCCTCTTTCACCTCAGAATTTACTTCAGGACTTTAGAGTTGATCCTAAAGCACAACCCCCACTACAAGACCACAAACTCATTCCTTGATTCCTTCCTGTGCTCCCAGCACCCCACAGTCATGAAGAAGCACCCAAGGCAGTGGTGGGACCAGAAAACAACCCAGACAAAGTCGCAGATGCCGATCACCACCATGAAGAGGAGCACGGCGAGGTCCACGCCCACTCTGCCGTGGAGGAGCTGCACTCTCTGATCGGCATCGCACTCGTCTTTGGCTTTGTCTTCATGCTGCTCGTCGACCAGATCGGAGGTGGCCATGGCCACTCTCACACACAGCTGGCAGGTAGGGCAAACTTAATCTTCTGTGAGTCAGACAAAATGGCGCTTTATGGGATTTATGTCCAATTTTGTGCAGTACATGTGAATAAATGTGCCATTTAAAGTGGCATTGAAAGTGGCATTAAAACACATGTGGCATTGAAAGTGTTTCTCCTTGTCGTAAAAAAAAAAGAATGTTTTTAGTTCCCTTTTAATTGTGTGTCGTTAAGAAACAGCACCAACTTTATTTTCTTGTATTCCATGTTGTATTCTATACACAACTGTATATTTTAGGGCCAGGCGTGCATCAGGGATATGCTCCCTTTAAGCTAAGACCTCGGTATGGCTGGGAGATATTGATATGATTTCATTCAGTTGCTCCATTCCCAGCCCAATCATTCATTATATTTAAGAACATGTAAAAGTTCTTGATTAAAGTACAAGAATTAAAATAGATTTCTGTTATAGTATAGTTATCCACATATTAGGTAGGATATTCTCTCCCTTTGTTTATCAGATGCTTTAGTTTTCTGTAAAAGGCATTTTGTTTTCATTTCTCAATCTTTTAATCTTTTATAAATCATTTTAAATGAAAATGAGAAGATGAGAGTTATGCTACAGCGTTGTATAGCCCAGATTACTTTCTGGACAATCATCCTTCAAAACATTGTCAACAAACACTGGCTGTGGCATGTCATTCAAAATTTTACTGCAAATGTCAATAGCAGCCTTGCTCTGCGTGAGATACTTTCATTCTGCAAAAATAGCACTACCGGTATACCACATTTGAATGATTCAGTTTGGCACATTGCTCACCTAAGTTTGCGCAGATAAATTTCTATAAGAGGACATCATACTGTATGTGTATTTAATGAACAATTGAATATATGAATTAGGAATCTGGCAATTTTGCTTCCTTCTAAATGCATTGTGCAAGTTATATTTTATGGCATGATATCAATTAAGCCAGTATTTGCATTATGGGGGAAGTGTCTCAATGAAGGGGCAGTCAATGGAAAGGACTAGTTGTTGTGCCCTTTAGGCCAGGGAGAAGTGGCGTCATTTCCTTAGTCATGACCTTTGAGCGATGAAAACAAAAGCCACCAAGACGCAAAGAACTTTGTGAAGTTTTAAGAAACGCAATGATAATATGAGAGAAAAAGCACAGAAAGTGAGATTTGTCATGGAGTATTAGACTTGTAATATCCCTGTTAACAATGTGAAGTAAACTTGGTCAGCACAATGTTCAAACACGCAGTGTATGTCACTCTGCATTGTTTTTATCTGACTAGCTGTCCACCAGTGCCTATAATCCCCTCCAGATTACCCATCCATTAAGTTGTAAGAGGATAATCCCTCTGCTGTCTTTGATTTTTTTTTGTGGGGGGGGGGGGGGGGGTTGACTGGTCTTTTATCACTGAATCTTTCCTCTCTAACTTCATTAATTTGTTGGCATGGATTCAAGCTTGTTTGGTTTGGATGAATGGCAGTAGCACTGAGCAAGGAAAGCCCTATCCAAATTTCAATGTACCATTTTGTATGCATCACATTGCAGAAATGATTGAATGAGGTCAGACAAACACTCATATATTGATTTAATTGACAAACATTAAATCAGTGTATGATTGATCTGTATAATTGTGAGTCATGTAGTAATGATAAACCATTCAATCTATGGACATGAATCTACTTTAAAAAGTATTTTATTGCTGCATTTCTCTCTTGTTTCAGAAAGTGCAAGAAAAAGTGATTAAACAGGAATGGAGAATTAATGTGTAAACTCTAAATGTGTATTTGAACTGACAAACTGCATAGATTTTTTTCTGCATTTCTCTATACATGTATTTTGTCCTTACAGGTGAAACTGAAACAGCAAGCAGAGGTGGACGGAAAAGTATAACAGCTACTCTTGGCCTGGTGGTTCATGCAGCAGGTAAAGTTGATATTCTATTATGTTAGTCTTCACACATAACATCACATACTCATAATGAATGTATACACATTTGTAGAAAAATTAATTGACTGGAGTATAGCTTAAAGTGAGTTGTACAGATGGTTTCGCCAGAAGGCTCATCAGCAACATATATTATATACATATTTGTATACATGTAACATGGAAATCATTCCTAAATGATCTGATTAAGGGAGCATGAAATGTTTCAAAGTCTTCTTCAAAGAAATGCTTCACAAATAAATATGTGTACAATAAGTATAGGCAGACAATGCATGAGATGTATGATTCGACATGGGCACGAGCAGAACAGGACAGAGAAATATTGAAAACTGGTGAAGAGGCCTTCCCAACAGCAGGGTGGAATGAAATAGGCTAGATGTTTATTCATTTCTCTATCTCCCTCCCCCTTCCTTTCATTGTGTACATATGTACCTATGTTGTATTTACTAGGTGAATTAGGTTAGATGTCTATCCACTTTTTTTTTCTCCTTCTCTCCCCCTTTCATTTCATGGTGTACCTATGATGTATTTACAAGGTGAAAGAGGTTAGATGTAGATCCATTTGTGTCTATCCCTCCCAACCCTCCCATTCACGGTGTACCTTCACGTATATGGTGTATTTACTGGGTGAAATAGGCTAGATATAAACCCATGTGACCATTTCTCAACCCCCCTTCCTTTTATGTTGTGCCTTTGTTTTTCCTGGGAACTGGAGCAGCTTGGTACATGTCGGCAGTGACAGTAGGCCTAACTTCCTGCCCGCTTCCTTTTAAACAGGTCTATTATTTTTAAAGTCAAACCCACACTCACTTCCTTGAACTGGGTAGAGTGGTATTGGAACACACTGTTTCCACAAGTTCTGGAGTTTAAAAAACATTTTTGCCTTTCTACATGAAAGTTTGCATCATAAAATTATAATCAAATATCACTGTGTCAAATATGATAGAAACACTCATCTAAATGCCTGAAATATTTGTATTTTTAAAAATAAAATGACATGTATTCAGCATTTGTCACATAAGTAAACAATATTTTTATTATGATATTATGATGCCATTTCTTTTCTGTTTGTTCAAATTTGCTTTAATTAGCACAAATTTTAATGCACAATGTGAGTATGCCTACATTGATTAACAACTAGTACTATAAGTTCAGCCATTAATATATAATTGGAGGTCAATTGTCAAAGAACTTTATGTGTTTGTAATGTGAAAATATCATCAATTGACATTTGTTAATCTCCAATTGAAATTACACAGATGTACCCATATTGTAGTGTATTTCATCCTGCATAGACCCCTTGTTTCTTGATATGTCAGGTCGAGCTGTAAATTTTCTGGTCTAAAGTAGTCATTTACCTTCAATTTTCCCTTTATTGTGCCCTTCTTGACAGCTGATGGGGTTGCCATGGGAGCTGCTGCGAGTGGATCAAGAGCAGATGTACAAATGATTGTCTTCATTGCAATTATGTTACATAAGGTGAGCACTTACTTATCCATAAATTCATTCAATGTAAAATGGAGAGAACAAATGGTGTTAATTCAGATTCTCCATCCATCCAACCTTCCTGTGTCTGTTTATGTAATTTCTTCAGAGATGTTTAACAAAATTACTTCAAACATGGTACCTTTATGTAATTCATTAAACCGATCAATTTTGTGAGATTGGGATGAAATGAACATGAAACGTCAATATACTTCTGCCAATAATTACAATGTATTTTGTTCACAATAACTTTCAATTCAATGATCCAATTTAAAATGAACTGATGAGATGTGAGGTAAAATCCTTTATTGGTCAAAGGACAATGAACTTTGCAAAAATTACTATTGTTCCAAATATTGTCTTTTTCACAATAACTAGAAATCAAACGCTTCCACTTGATAATATGGAGCATGACAATGAGTCAAATAATCTTTGAAGCCTCCTTGTATTTTATTTTTATTCTTAATGCACTATTGTTTTACTGTTTTTGACACGCAGGCACCAGCAGCATTTGGTTTGGTGACCTTCTTGTTGCATGATAACTATGAGAGGAATAGGATACGCAAGCATCTGCTAGTCTTTTCCCTCGCAGCCCCCGTCATGGCAATAGTAACGTATTTCAGTCTCAGTCACGTAAGTATCCCTCTGCACAGTTTGCATGCTGTAGATCAACTCTTGGTTTTAACTCAAGAGGCTAAGGTCTGGTGCTGGTCGTTTTAGCATCAAACATGAAAAAATGAGGAATTGCAAACTCTGACCTCTATCCTTGTGGTCAAGTACAGACCCATGAACATGTCATGACCCAGTGTGCTGTTACATGACCTCCATGTTCACTTACTCACATTAGAGATGCCCAATTGGTGATAGTTCACCAACTGCCAATTTTGACTGCGTTAGTTGACATATGAGATAATGATACCAAGTAATTTGTCACTGCATAGGATTTGTGAGCATTACTAGTGCTAAAATTAACCGAGATACATAAAGAGACAGAGGGGAAGATATAAAAACAGAAAAAAGAAATCAGAGAAAGACTTTACTGGTGCTAAACTTAACCAAGGCACATAGAGAGACAGAGGGGAAGACAGAAAAGAAGACTAAACAGAAAAATCAGAGAAAGCGATGTGTGAAAGGTTGCAGAAATTCATTCATGTAAACTAGTCAATATCCAATAAACCAAAAACAAAAGAAACTACAGATCAAGTTATACATTCAAATATGTGTTTAAGACTGATAGATGTTATCAAATTATGTGCTTGATATTCATCTATCATCTGCATTGTTCTCTTTGTCTTACCACAGGCCAGTAAAGAGGCGTTAATATCTGTGAATGCAACAGGCCTGTCCATGCTGTTCTCGGCTGGGACCTTCCTCTATGTGGCCACAGTGCACGTCCTACCAGAGATAGCCGCTGGTCACCAACACACTACACCGGGCACGGACCCTGAGGCAGCTGTAGAAATTAGGCAGGGGTTCACCTGCACGGAATTAACCGCGCTAGTCTTCGGTTGTCTGTCGCCATTGGTTCTAGCAATGGGGCATCATCACTAGATAGGTACAGATTTAACCGCGCTAGTCCACAATCGTCCTTCACCATTGATTCTAGCAATGTGGTATCATCACTGGATAGGTGCACATTTAACCGCGCTAGTCTGCAATCGTCCTTCACCATTGATTCTAGCAATGTGGCATCATCACTAGATACGTGCACATTTAAGCGCGCTAGTCTGCAATCGGCCGTCACCATTAATTCTAGCAGTTTAACATCATCGCTACATACATGCACAGATTTAGTCACGCTAGTCTGCGGTTATCTTTTGCCGTCAATTCTAGCAGTGGGGCATCATCAGATAGGTGAACAGAGTTAACCGCGCTAGTCTAAAGTCTTATGTCGCCATTGTTTCTAGCAATGGGGCGTCATCACTTAATAGGTGCATGAGGTTAACCATGCTAGGCTACGGACGTATGAAGCCATTGATTCTAGTGCTGGGGCATCATCGCTAGAAAGGGGCACATTTTACAGCGCTAGATTGTTAAAGGTCGGCTGAGCCTGTGAGATATCGACATCGTTTACTTAAAGTTTCAGTGTTTTTCTACAGACATCCTCTGAGCAAGTTGGCAGATAAGAAGCAGATCTGACATAGACCAGAAATGACCAGCAGTATTAATATAAAATATCGCAAATCACACATACTTTAGGAAGTTTTCTGAAAATGGACTTCAATCCACTAGTGCGATTATTTAGTCAGTATTCAAAATGCCAACTATGCCAGTTGGGACAGTTTTGGACATTCTTTTTTTCTTTAGAATACTTCCCCATGTCCGCAGAAGCAGAAATTCGGATATCTTAAAAAGTTTTGTGTGTAGACAATTAAATATGTTAAGGTGCAGCTGGCAAATTCTATGGTACACAAGCACAATTTTGAGTTCTTGAATTCTGTGGATAATGTTAACTGCTTTAATGTAGACACCTCTCTTACAACCAGTAATTCTATGAGTTTCTGTTTAAACAAGGATGTGCTATACTGATAGCAGTTCTGCATACATCGGTATTGATTAATACTGCAAAGGATTTCCTTGATAAATGCAGTGGTCTTTGTATGAACCAGTTACCATGAGAATTTGAAAACAAAATATCATTGCTATTGACAGATGGCAATGGATTTTGAGTTGATCAGTAGAGCAATTATTTGTCTCTGCATTAATTTAGAGTTGGGCTGCATTGGTAATAATTCATTACACATCTTTGGAAGGATTTGATGGCTTTTAACTCAATTTTATAAGATGAATTGTACTTAGTGTGAGGTGTGCTTTAAATTATGATTACCGCAATTAAATATGTAATGCACTGACTTCATATTTGACTTTGTAACTTCAAAAATCATAAGCGATATTCATATGATATTTTGTGAGGAGGGTTATGCTATGTTAGGTGGTCCTCTGGCTGTGCCACGTACAGTGATGATCCTTGATTACAGTGTATGTTTTATCTTTTCGCAATCAAATATAACTTGTACATAATATGGTCCAACACTTCATAGTGATGTAATAATGAAATATTGCCATGCCTAACCTATGGAAAGCTTATAAACAAGGGGACACCAAACGTGTGTAGAATCAATCGATGTGTGCACTGAAGAGCAATGATATACTTGATAGTATTTGGGTTAGTTGTTATGTGTGTATGTTTTTTAGTTACTTATTTCTGTTACCCATGATTGTGTTGTGCATGTTCCAATTTCTTTGTGCAGGGTAAGATCAATATTTTGTGTCTCACACTGTTCAGCTGTCAAAAATGTCACATGTGTAAAAGTAGATATTTTAGAAAATGAATATTTGAGTTTGATTAAAGTGATGGTATCAAACAGATATGAAATTATTGTATTATCACAGAGCACCGACCTTGCTCAATTTAGTGCTTAATGTGTGCAAAAATACAGATAAGTGCCAGATATACCTTCTTCATCTTCAAGGACTGGCAACAATTGTTTTTTGGGGAAAATGCATTTTTATGGTACTATCAGTTTATAGAATTCTAACATGCAAATGTATTCTGCCATAAAATTGCAAGCTCAAGATGTTAATAAAAAACAAACACCGTCATTGTATATCTGATATTTCACAATGGATATCACCAGTAATGGACAGATATTGGAATGGGTGTCTGATTAGCCTCAAAACTACTAGAAAGAAACAAAATTTAACCTCCAACACAATGGAGTTTTCACATTTCTGTTTTTATTACAAATAATTATGTATATCTTTTTATCTTTGGCTGAATGCAAACTAGTGTACAGTCTATTTCTTGCAAGTATGGTTCTGTTGTTGCCTTGTTTCAGATATTGCGACTAAGGCTATCAACTAATGGTGGAAGATATTTAGGAGAAGAAACCCCCTTGTCTTGTGGTCTTTACTTGATGTCATCCAGAGCTTTTAAATGCTAGTTTTGGAGTGATACGCACTGGTTACAATTTGACTGTGAGTTTCAAATGCAAACTCTGTAATAGCAAAATACTCTGTGCATGTGAATATGTAACTGTTTGACGACTACCTGGTATGCAAAGTATTTTGGAAAGAAAGAAAAGCTTTGTAAAGCTGGGACGAATGAAAATTGAAATCAGATATTTTGAGGTTTTCTTTATTTCTTGAAATGGCCTTCCAACATTAACCTTCATCCAATAACATTCCATACTTATTTGAAGAGAGAGATTGTCTTCTGGAGAAAAACAAAGAATTACAGATATGTGAATTTTATTTTGTATTATATTATTTTGATTTGAGTCATCCACATGCTGAGGATGATAGTGAGTGTCATAATTATCTCTGCCCTCAAATCTCTTCTTTTTTCATTGCAATGGAATCATATGTTTGTCTACTTTTATATTAATAATCATGTTTTTTGCTTCAGGTCGCATATACACAGGGAACAAAGGAGTGAAGTGGTCGTTTTATTTTCTTTACGTTTGTGGAACTTATAAATGGGACATATTTCGCAGTGATGTAGACGCACTGTAAATCATTTGCTTAAATATAACATACAGAGTTCTGAATGTTGAGTAACGATGTTGCAATGGAAATTTTGATAGTCCTGTCCCACCACATGCTGTAAGTTGTAAATCTAGGTTTTTGTATTGTTCACTTGCCTGTAATGTAACGTAAAAGTCAATACATGTATAAGTGATGTTGCACATGTGAGACACATCTTTGCAAGTGACATACATTTTGCTTAAATTCCATGGATGGTATTAATTTCCACTCCTCCCAGATTGTATCCAGTTAGCATAGTAACAATAGGAATGTGAACTGTGGTATGGAATCTTACTTGCTTTTGGTTTAACAAACTATTTGAATAAATGCTGGATTTAAATCGCCCCTTTCACTGGAGAAACCTGCCACATCTTCTTAAGTCGTTGTTTGCCACTGGTGCATATTTTCATCAGTAATGTATGCAATTTTCTTGGCACATGAAAGGTTAATAAAGTAAGTTACTCACAGTCAATGGAGATAAGTTTTTATTTTACATTCAAGCATGAATGGCTCTCTCAGGTTAGACTCAAACTCATCTGATACAACTGTTGTTGTAATTATTTTATTTGATAACATGAATCATACTGAAATTGCAAGTGCTGTAGAATAAATTGAGCATTACTGTAATTTTAGGGCAACATTTTGCTTTTATTTAGCATATTCAAGGACTCATCTCAATTTTTACTTTTTATGTGCTATTGAATCATTTAGCAATTCTGGTGATAAAAGAAAATATATAAATCTTTAAAGATGCAAGAGCAAATTGGGTACAGCTTTTCCTGCAGTAGTGCATTTGATATGGTCCAAAGGAAAATAAATAGTCATTTTAAACTATGGATGAATTACAGTAAGGTCTAAATAGATATGTGAAATGACCTCTTTTAAGAGTACCAGTGTTAAATGAAACGGATGATGCAAGTGTTTGTAGGGTGACAATCATTGAATAAAGTACTGTGGTAATCATTACAAAAAATGCATATCTGACAGTAGGTACAAAGTTTTAAAACTTGTGAGTACTAACAGATATTTTAGCTGAAATGGAGATTCATTTGTATGATTTCTGTCTTCCTGTACATGTGACTGGTACAGCATCTACATATGTGAAGTTGAATGTGTGGCTTTAAGCTGTGTGTTGGTAGCTGGGAAGGGGAAACAATGCCTTGTTCTTATTTGTTATCTATAATTGGCATGGGATCAATGTCTATTTCATTTGTTGTTCTGTAAAAGGAAGCCTGTAAGTTCTTCCACTTTAATGTATACATGATTATGAACTGTCGGTCTGGATTGGATACTGATTAACATTATATGAAATGGTGTGGCAAATAGACCATTTTTTGCTGAGGATCCTTTACAATATGAATGAAATTATTTCTTGTGATATCAGTCAGGGTGCGTAGATAAAAGCATGGATTTTTTTTTCACTGTCCACAACATTACCACTTCTACCCTCACTCATACGCATGAAAATTATGACTGTGTATTCAACACCTACTACAATTTTCTTTAGCTCGACTGTTCCTCTTGTCTTTTTCATGTGAAATACCTGTTTATCTGTATCTTTTTTACTGACTGCTTTCAAATTGTTTTTATATATTGGATCTTAATGTAGTTGTCACAATGGAAAGTAGAAAATATATTTTGCACTGCTAATCGTAAATCTCCAATCTGTAAATGCACAGTACCAGAGAAAGCTAATTTTCAATTTGATGAATTCTTCATTTTAATAAATATTTTATGTACATGATACGATCTGATTGATACTCTGCTGTAAAATGTAATCCATCTCCAATGTTAAGATGATGCACACGAATAAACAATTGTGTTTGCTGATTGGCTGATTAAACTTTGAATCGCAACGAGCCTTGGTGATGCACAAACTTGTCCTTAAGGCCAATGTATGAACATATTCATGATGAAGATTTATTGTACGCAATAATTCTAGTCAGAACCGAAATAAGCAATTGCCTAGAGAGAAATAACATGAGAATCTTGTATATCCAATGTGTGCTAGAATTAGGCTTTACTATAAAATAAAGGGAAAAAAGGCAAGCTTTATTAGCACTGTATGTGCAACTGGGGTGTTTTTGCACAATTGATACACACAAATTGCATTGAGCAGTATTTTGACTAAAGTTTGACTAAATTTTTGGTTAAAGCAAGTGGTAATCCTGGTGAGAGTAGCATGGTTTGTGTTTGTTGCCAATTTAGAGATCTTGAAAGGAGAGGTTTACTCCATAGTTTTCAAATCATCCATGCAAATCTTTGTATTGATGTGCATCTTTACTTTCTGCAAATGAATCAGACAGGTTTGCAGTTTGCATACATTTGCTGTTGATTGTACAGCAAGTATCATACACACTTAAAATGTACCTTCTGTACCAGTGTTTTAATGCATATGATGGGAGGCAAGTACATTAAGACACACACATGTTCAACTCTTGATGTGCCATAGGTGCATTTTTGCACAAACCAGATGCCATAAATAATGGGTTAAACTAGGTCCTGTCGTGGAAAGAGTTGTGATTGATTTGCATCTGTCGCAAGTCCAATCCCTTAGCTCAAATGTACAGAGATACAATTGACATGAGTCGCAACTCTTTATGAAATAGGGCTCTGGACTGTAGAACTGTCAAGTTGCTGCTGGGAATGTAGAGCATTAACTTTCTCTCCAGGGCCCTGTTGCATAAAACTTACCATTAATAGTAACTTTGCTATCAATGGCAACTTCGATGGAAACCTTGGATTTGATTGGCTGTCGAGCGATGTTGCCATGGAAGTTACCATTGTTGACAGAGTTACCATTAATGGTAAGTTTTATGCAACGGGGCCCAGATTGTTTTCCCCCTTCTCTCTGTGATCTCCTGATCCTATCTGAGCTTCATGGTTTTGTGCTTGTGTGTCTACTGGACTACATCGAATATCTGTGTGGGGGATGAGTGACATTTTCTGTAATCATAAGGATTGTATATTTATGAAAAGATGTATATCTGGAATAATTTGTATCAAACTCTGGCACTCTTTGAGCACACAACCTAAAATAAAATTTTGTAGTAAAATGTATTTCATGGCCACTGTGTTTCTTTCAGTTTGTAGAAATGATTGAATGTCTCTTGACTGCTGAATTTACTTTGAGTAATCCATTAACATTCCAACATATCCATCATGACTCTCGCCACCATAATCATCTTTGTCATCATCATGATTATCACTTCCATCACTTCTACCTTTTCCTCATCTTAATGGTCATCACCATCATCACACAGTCATCCTCTTTTCATTTACAATATCATCACCATCATCACCATCGCCAATATGGAGACTAACACATTTCTTGTGTGGAAAATGAACATGAACACAGAAGACAACCAGAATACTCTCCTTTACAATTATCATACTTATCACTTTAATTTGCATATAGATATATAGATATATTTACAAATATAACAACATTCATGATTTTGTTCATAGGTGAATATTATCCAAACAATGCTTTGAATCATTGAAGAACATGATCAAGATGTCAGAGTAAATAGTTGGAACACGAATGAATTCAAGACACAAAGTCTCTATAAAACCTTGGACGGATTAAACAAATTCATTTAAGACACAAAAGCAGCATAAAACTGGACGGATTCCACATCTTTGATGAATACTTCATGACATATTTGGAGAGGAACATGTAGTGGTACATCACAGACATGAAATGCTCTTTGCATAAAAATATACTTTAAATATAAATATTTTTGCAAAAATTGTATGAAATGAATAAGATTACTCTTCAAATGCATAACACATTCATAATAATGTATGTTGGAGGGGGGCTGGAGGGATGAACTGCTATTTTACAAATTGCCGGTTTCTGCTTAAACCTTTACTGAGTTACAATCTATCACATGCTCCTCCTTCAATTATACTGGTTGTCTGTTGCAATCATCATAAAATGAGCAGACATGATAATGCCATAATGTTTCCCACATATCCTACCAATCAATAAACATGATCACCTGTATCTTGTAGATCAACTTTTAATAATGTCAATCTTGACAGAACACAGAGAAAGAGAAGAGAGAAAGAGTGAGTGAGACAGACAGACAGAGAGAGAGAGAGATGGAGAGAGAGGGAGAGAGATAGAGGGAGTGAGAGATAGAGGGAGAGAGAGAGATAGAGGGAGAGAGAGATGGGGAGAGAGAGAGAGAGAGAGAGAGAGAGAGAGAGAGAGAGAGAGAGAGAGAGAGAGAGAGAAGGAAGGGGGAGGGAAGGGGCGAAGGAAATACTGTAACATCTTAAGTAAGTAGGTAAATATTATTATTGCCAACTCAAGCAATCAAAACTTTCTTTTATGTACAAGGCATGTTCCCGGAGATGAATTCTCTTTGGAATAGACTTAAAATAAAATTCAAGTACAAAACATCTGCATTTTACAGTAGAAACAAATGAATGTTGCACAACAAATACAGTTTCCAAAACATTCTGATTCAAGCTTGATCATCTCCTCATTCAAATATTTTGTCACATAAAACATGTAACATATATCAAGATAGTTTTTGTTTTTACAAGGCTCGAAAGACACAAATGTTCACATAGGCCTGGGTTCACAAGGATGGTTTTTAACTTAGACAGCGTACTTAATGTAGACTAACTTTATTTAATTATTCGCTATATTCATTAAGTGGACAAACTCATGGTGATTCCGAGAACAAAATCAATTATATCAGTTCAATAATAATGTTTCATTTTGTTTTATTTGGCAAACCATAAATTTAGTCCAGGCATAGTGCACTGTTTGCGTTAAACCCCAAATACGAGCCATAATTATTAATATGCACTTACAGATATAGTGATTAAGGTACATGTAGTATCTTGATGTTAAGCATTCTGTTCCATGCATACATCAGTGCAGAATTAACACACACAAATCCTATAGAGCGCCACCTTACCTAATACAGAATGGCTTAATATGACCATGGTTCTGAAATCGTTAGCTTCCCATCGTGTCTGGACTGTCTGCAATCAATTACCGTCAAATGCTCAGTTTGGAAGTTGGATCTCAGGCTCTACTGAACCTTTCATAATTCCACTCTTAAAATTCATTTTACTTCCTCATTTAATTGCCATTCCTGCAAGCAAATATTTAGCATGTGAAAATATAATTTTTGTTTTAATATCCATGTGTAAATACTCTTTTCAATCATCATCGGTAGCATGAGTATCAAATAATTACCAGTACTACCACCTCCATTTTTATTCCCAGAAGAAAACATTTACCATGTGAAAATGTTAATTTGCTTTCAATTCCATACATGAATGCTCTTGTTAATCATCATCAGTAGTGTGAGAACCGTATGTGTACGGATATGATGTTGTGCAGGTTGTAAAAGCAGGATCATCATAAAACAATAGCAAAAAGTATTGAAAATATGTAGAGCTCTTTTATGTACATGTATACATCTATGTATGGAACAAAATATTTTGATCACTTTGAATGTTCAACGTCTTTTCTGTTGCAATACTGCTGTGATTCATTATTTGTAATGCCTGTGAAGGAATAAAACGAACATGATATTGTTAAGATGTGAGGGACACATTATTAGAATCTATAGAGCTACGTTAATATTTAAATACATCAAACCTGCATCCAATTGTGTACTAATAAAAAGGCAAAGCAGAAGATAATTCAGAGTTGAAAGCACAAAATCTCAAATCTACGAAAGGCATGATAAAGATTCTTGTTCATGATTTTTACAGAAGAGGTCTTCATATGAGGCGTCCACTAAGTCCTGGACCAGACAAGTTAGACCACGAACTTCTCCTTTAGTCTTGCACGACCACAGACAGCCTTGGGGGCATGCTGACCCTGTTAGGTCTAGATCCGAGGGTGGGGGCGTCCCCTGTGGACGACGCCACACTGCCCCTGGTGGAGAGGGCGTTCCTGTGGCCCCTGCCTGCCATAGCGCCGGGGGTGGAGCTGGAATCCCTAGTACTGGTCCTGGCGCTGCCTCGTGGTAGTACCACCGACCCAACCTCACTGGCTGCCTCCAGCATGTCACCCGGATCGATTGCCTAGCAGGAAGTGGAAAGAAATACATGTGTATTGTTGCCTTACACACTCAAAACATTTACATGGTCTAAATATTAAAGACATATGCCTCCATAGAAGCTGTTGGTGCTGATGCTTACCATTAAAGGGAACATATAGTTAGCATTTATGGGGGCACACATGTTGCGCTGGTCTGCACTTTTGACACGCACAGTGGATAAACACACTTGACATGCTGAGCGACAAATAACTGCTGCCCACGATCCAAAGATATTTGTGACTCTTGTGCACATTCCAAATCAAAGGGTAATACAGCACAGTGTATGCAAACGTGCTGTGAACACAGTGAGAACCTGCCTTTCAGGCAATCCTTAACTCCTTCTGTGCCAGATAAAATGTTGCTCAATGGGATTTGTGTGCATTATTGGAGTCAAAATGCACACCTGGCACACAAAGGGTTAATTCAAGGCACATTCACACAATCATTGAACTCTGTTGTAAACAATCGCTGCATACAGGAGATTTCGTGCTATAGCAGCAAAGTGCATCTGGAATCTAGCATCGACACACTGCTGCCATGGAAACGTAGGGAAATAAGGCTCCTCACTATCTGATGTCCAGACATTAACAGAATGCAGACCTTGTACTGTGGGACATACAGATAAATCTGTATGTCTGCCATTCCATGTCAAACAATGCAATGCACTACAAATTGATGCTACCATGAAAAGATTGAGAACTGATTTGGAATAACCATGGTAAATGTTTTGGCTGAATATTGAACTTATCTATCGTTAAACATATATGTATAGAGGTTTTAAAACTTTTCGATCCACACTTTAAGTTTGTATTAGGTATATAAAACATTTGAGAAATGTTTAAATCCTAGGCCAACAGTGATCTGTAAAACAGGCCATAAAGTCTTTAATAACAGAAACACCTCTGTTAAAACATAATTTAAGATCACATCATTTTAACCATATCCCTCACAGTGGAAAATAATTGTATGACATATTTTGGTTGTTTACTTGATCACACATAGTATTTGTTGTACCTCATATGTTATTAAAAAAACACGAAGAAAGTAACTTCACATTTCATACATTAAAATCCATGCTGAAGTTCGAAATATTTGCATTCAAAGCCAAGATCACAGTTATTATTTCTGGAATGTATAATTACTACCATGTTATTTTTTTTCAGAAAAATCACTCAAATGTAAAGTTAGGTGACATTTTAATGTGATCAAACAAATTGTAAGTATCAGTACTCATGGTCTAGCATACAAGAGCAAATAGTTTGAGCAATTCATCACTAAACTCCAAAAAAATCAATATTGCAGTATTTTGTGCAAACATGAATCATGAAGTGCTCAAATAACCTGAAATGTGTGCAGTAAATGTTGGTTGCATGTAGTTAGATTTGCTCCTCATAAGCAATGACAATTAATATGTATTAAAGGTGTAAAATGCATACTGAAAATGTGTACACACATTCATATGATAAAATGAAATTGTACATTATATACATCAAATATGTTCGATACATACATTCAATATATATTTGATGTATTTGATATATATACTTGATAAATATATTTGATTTATATGTATATATTTGATATTTTCATTCAATATATAAACTTGACTTGTAAAATACACACCTGCCTGTGCTGTGAATGGTGACAATGGGTTAATCAATGTAAGATATTCTTCTAGATCTAAGTGTAATATAGTCTTCCTGTTCTATGTGTATTAAAGGTAGAGGTTAGAAGTCGTATGGCCAAATTCTAGCTCAAGAGCTATCTATTTCATATCTTCGTATAATCTCTAGAAATCTTTTCTACCAGCCTCTTATGTGAAAGAATCTCCTTAAAGTGAGTATTTACCAGTAAAAGCAAGATTTAAGCAAGATGAAGACAAGTTTACATTTGAAAATCTACCAACAGCTGGCACTAGCTCATGGCACAGCTTAGAGCCATCTTGACACAGAGTTTAGCCAAGTCAGTTCCAATAGGTAACAGCATGGCTCATGTTGATTTGTTGGATAGGCAGTTAACCAAACACAGGTGCCATATTGATACACATGTGAGAACATCTCATTTGGGGTTCACTGATGTTAGAATACTAGTACAGATACAAAGGCACAAATTCAACTGAATTCAAACAATCAAACAATTCAATTTAAAAAATGTAACTTAATTTTATGTAGCACTTTATATCAACCTCTTTATTTATTCATTATGTAATTATTAATCATTTGTTATACATTATTATAATTATGATTTACCCATGTATTATACTTAACTTCCATTTGGTGTTTTTAATGTACCAAAATGAAATCATATGACTTGTACAACATAGGACCTAATGTGCTAGGAGTATCAGATGTAATAGATGGGATTCATTAGAAATGTACATTATCATGTTAGTGTTTATTACATGTACTTTGATATTGTAAGAACAATGTAAAATCATTTCATTTTGTTACTTTCTGGAGAAATAAACTCTTGTTAAATAAACTTGGTTCATTCATTTAAGTCACAGAACTATGGTGATCAGATTAACATGAAATTCCATAAAACGGTGGTGCAACAGTCACTACTCTGTAACCAAGGTTGTTTCTTGGCAAATTTGAGCCACTGACTGTTGCGTTAGTGTTATATGTTATATTAATTAGTACAATCTGTTTGTGTGGAATAAATATGATTAGATGCACCCTGTCACACTGTTAGCTAACCTCTACTGCTGCTGTAATTCAGCTTGAGCCAATTCCTTTGTTATGCATGGGGGGGAAAACAGGTCCACAGGAGTCAACATAAAGACAATGGACCATTGTAAGAAACAACACAAAAAGAAAAGCAGTAAGTCGGTAGTCCATTGTAAGAAACAGCACAAAAACACAAGCGAAAAGACAAAGAAACAGCACAAAAAAAATTCAACAACAGACCAGGTAACATAGATTGTAAAAAAAGCACCCTGCCATCAGATATATGTACTATGTACATAGTACATAGGTCCATATTCTCAAGACATATATAAGTCCAGTGTCACTTAAACTCCATTTAAACTTGACTTAAAATTCATGGAACTCAATTTATTACTACATGATTTGACCAGGCAGATTAATTACTGCAATTGCCACCCCCAAACAAAAAACAACAACAACAAAAACAAAAAACAAATAAAAATAACAAAAAAAAATAATGAAATAATAATAATAAAGTTAAAAAAAACCTTCTGAGTATTCAATTATAATCAAGATATTTGAGACATTTTTTGGATAAAACTGGTAAATAATATATCAAAATATTTTAAACAGCATTCCACTGCATTCTATGGTAACTGGAGCTCAAGGTTGTATTAGAGCCTAACTACAGAGTCTGGACCATGTGGTGTAATTATTTTAAAGATACAAATCTGAAGGCAATCAAATACCCCGAGAGACAGACAGCAAAAAAGAGAGAGACGGAGAGGAGAAAAAAAATGAACAAACCCTGAAAGAAAACAAAGTATTACACAACCAATCACCTGACATGTTATCTACATCTATGGACACGACCAAAGGAAAATTACAATTTCAATACATTCAGAACAAAATTTACATATGACAAGAATGGATCTGTATTGTTCAATGTACGCCTACTGTAAGATGAGCTATATGTCAACCAGAATATGATTGTAATCATACATGAACATGAGTTGTAGAGGTAATGTAAAGTGTGAGGCTGTATCAAAGTATGACTGTGATTATTTGTTGATGGTACATGTATTACTACTGGAGCATATATCTTAAATATAAATCATTATGTGGTCGCCGTATTGTATATTTTTTTTTTTTTTTAATTTTTATTCCATCAAAATCCTGGTTCCAAAACAGGGGAAAACAGAATGAGGAGCAAGATTGAAGATGCTGATGCACTGCAAAAGGAATGTGAGATTGAAATGAAACTTTATGTACTGTACAACCTGCTAAAACCAGAGTGCAAACATAAAATTCTTAAGTGATTTCTAGAGTAATTTCAGTATGTAAAGAAACTTTGATATGCATACAGTCAGTAGTGAGAATAGAGGGCTCCAACCTGTAAATGAATGAATGTTTTCATTCATTTACAGGTTGAGCACTTTACTACTTTATGTCCATGGTTATGCCCAGATTTTCTTTTCTACATATATTCTTTAGGTCACAATCTATTTTCTTGAGCTTATTTTATTGAGCTAGTTATGGTTCAATTTGTCAAGTCTGTAATTTTATGGAAGGACAAAGGAGTTAATGAAAAAACAAATATTTTGCATTCACTGCTTTTATAAAGTACAAGCAGACTTTGTATAATTCTGTTGTTGTTGTTGTATTGTTTCTTGTCATGTCTCTAGATTAAGGTGCTCCCCTATGAGAAATACCACAGGCAGAAAGAAAACAGAGAACAGACAGGAAACTTACCAGTTTCTGTAGCCAGAGAAATTGAAATGGTTTGTTTTTTTATGAGATTCACATTGACATACATGACAACACACAAAAAAAACACATTTTGAGCACAGAAACAATAACAATTCAACGCTACACAAAGAAAAGCCCACTAGCAGTACATATAACATGCACTCGACAGTATTTACTTTAAATATTAAAATGTTCAGAATTTCATTTTGTGATTGACTAATCATATTTGAGCGATATATTCTAATTTGAAAAAAAAAAAACACTTGGTGGGATTTATAAAAAAAAAAATGTTTTAGAGGAAAAACTTTGTATAGATTTGAATGAAAGTTGATCTGTATTGGTATAACAACCTAAAGATTTAAACTTTTCGATCCAAATGCAAAATTTAGGTCAAAATTATTAGCTTTGCATAGAGTATAGATGAATGCATAATACAGCAACTGATGATTATAGACCGCATAGGTCTTGAAAGTATTGATGTCAAAGAGCAGTGCTTCTTTTAATAGTATGCAGTGAAATGGAATACATATATCACACAGGTGAAAGGCAAAAGATCTTCCCAGAATTTAATTCCCATGTTGGCCACCAATTTTGAAAAAATAAGAATAGAGACCCACTCGGAGATACAAGCCCCAATTAGAGACCAGCCAATTCAATCAAAGCAGTATTACAATCCTCGATCCCAGAATGACAAATAATCAGATATAGATAGCTATCCACAAACAGAAAATTCCTCAAATCAATAAATATACACGTTTGGATTAAATGAATATAGCATTTTATATCAGCAGGTGATATTACTATAATTGAGAGAGTCATGTTGGTTATTTCCCCATCAAATTTAAATGGTTAATATTTGGAATAAGCACCCTGAACCAAAATTCTCGAGTCAGTAACCCACAACCACTCTAATATCATAAGGGCATATCCATGCATGGTTCTGAAAGAACCTTAAATCTTTTATTTTCTGATTGTCTGTTAGAAATACGTCAAGTGTATACTTCCTAAAAAGCAATAAAAGCTTCAACAGAACCTAATCAATGAACACAGATTACTCCTATTCGACATCTTCAACCGACATATTACGTTTAAGAGTAATACACCACTTTTATGATACATGTACATAACAGACTGCTATGATAAAATGAAAAGAATAAACAATTTGAAAGATGAGATTAAGGACACAAGGAAGTGAGCATGTGGGACAATTATTACCTTCCACTGCAGGCCGTCTGTGAGGGAGAACGTGATGCCAGTCCCACCTGTGCGATTCTGTGGTGGTGTGTTGACGGCAGGCAGCTTGAACTCTGTACTGGGTGCTTCCATGTCCATGAATAGCTTCAAGCGCTGCTTGGAAAGTCGCTCGTACTTTGAGGCTGGCAAATTTAGAAATGAGACTTTTAGTTTTACACGGTGCTTATTTTGTGTTCAGTAAAAGAGCTACTACAGGGTACACATGGAGTTTTGTTATAACAACAAATAGTAAAACAAACAAAACTCTTATTATAAGAAAGAAAAAAGTTTAATCATCTCTCTCTCTCTCTCTGTTCCTTTTCTATTTTCCCTACATTAAGCAGGTAGTTTTATATTGTAAAAATGTTTTTAATCTTTTGTAATGTATTGTTCATGTGTTATTTAGTTGATGTAAATCTGTATTTGCCATGTCTTTTACGCATTGTACACTCAGGTACTTTTTTTTTTCTAAAATGTGCTTGTAAGTGTTTAGATGTTAATGCGTTTTTCAGGTAAAACCTAATACAAGCTAGTTTCCTTGCTTGGTTATCAGGAATGAATGAAAATAAATAGAATCAAATTGAGAGTAACTCACATGCTAAGCCATCCTGTTGGTAAGTAGGCTGCTGATAGCGTTTGGTGAAGGCTGCGTAGTACGGCAGCATCTCTTTGAAGACATGGTACTGGGCGTCATCAAAGAAGTTTGGATTGTGCGGATCCTTCCCAGCATCCTTCAGGAAGACGTCCGATTTCTTCATGATCTTATTGGACAGCTCTGTTGTGATGTCAATCTAGACCAGACAAAATGTCAAAATAATGTGAATATAGTATCATGTGCTAACAGTCTATTTCACACTCCCCTGCCTCAAACCCTAACTCATATATCATTGCAGATGATATCAAATCGTACAATGTCACAATTCCCCATATACCACACATAAGGAGAAATCACCCCATGTTGCACCACACAGTCACATTAGGATTTTGTTTGCAGTCACTTCTGCTGCCAGTCTAATGGACAAATATATGAGACAGGAAACGAATATGACTACAAACAAAATCCAAATGGGAGGACTTTTTCTTATATGAGGTATGAAATATTGAGCTGTCAAGCTACAGCGATGCTTGCAATATATAGATTGAACTAACATGAAAGTCTAGCACTCACAAGCACTCCTGACTGTGAGAGTGGAGAGTCGATGAAACAGTCCAGAATCACCTCAACCTTCCGCTTCAGCAGGAAGATATCCATCTGGGCATGCACAGCTTCCTAGGGGGGTCACAGGAGAAAGTGGAGGGAGGGGAAGGAAAGAGAAAGAGAATATCGTCAAAAAAATATATATATCTGATTAACTTTAATACGTTATTTCCCTTGTTCATTCTAATTCAATTTTATCTGTCACAATCCTGCTTGCACTCAATCTAATCTTAAACTTATCTACATTAACATGACAAATCATTGATTTAATGTCTAGATACTATTTCTTTGTTATATGTTTGTAATTGTGTTTTCTAAATTTGAAAAGGGCCTCTGAGAGACCAGTACTTTTCACTGGAGGGGCCGCCCAGTTTACATAAAAATGAGTGAAACCCACCTCAGCTTTCATTACCATAAAGAGAATATACTGCACTGGGAACACAAACAGCCTTCAAAAAGGTGATCATGAGCAATCTTCTTGTCAATAGTCTTAAAGGTGATATTCATAGGAAATGAAATCAAATAAATACAGTTTATTTTATAATTGAATGAGTTATTAAAGCAATTTATGCAGCTAACATGCCATGAAAGTGTTCAGTTTTGTGTTTTATTAAAATCAAACTTCACTAAATTGACTCCCTCCTGACCTGCGAAATCGCCTGAAGGGAGAGTGGCTTTGTGCGTACGTCACAGCCGGGATATGCTTCACGCAGTTATAGAGACTAACTGCAATCTACACACAAATGTTCATAGAGTGGATGTCAAATCCACTCTCTCAAAACGATGAAATATTTCCTGAATGGTCAATATCTTACATACATCTGTCCTCTCCCGTCCTTAAAAATATCCTAATATCAATATTCACGTCATTATTGGTATTGGAAAAGTGACAATATATCCGTAAAATAACTGTTTACAACTCAACTTTTTCGCCGGTTTTAGCTTGACAGCTAACATGGCTAAGCTGTATGTATGAGTGGTCCACAAACCGGCCCCTACCCTCGATACCGGCCCCCGCGTATTTCTGCTCAGTGCACGTTACCGAAGGTTGTATGCGCGATTTATTATCTATTTACGCATTAGTAAACAAAATGCAAGATTTTCGGAAGCAAAATTAGACAAAATGTGCACTTATTTGGCAATTGCACATTTTCGTTCGAAACATCTCCATTTTTCAACTTGCGTTCGTACTTCCGTAATTTTCAACAACAGCAGAATCGCCTCGATTTCTCCAGCTAATCTAGCCATGATACGATCGACTATTTTTATTCTTCGATTGGTTTGAATCTTATTTTATTCATAATAATGATTAAATCAAAACCAACTGTTTTTTTCCATAGTGGAAGAGGCGAAGTCTCCGACTGATATGTCATGCAAAGTGAAACTACATGGTTATAAAAATCGCCCCATAGTATGCAGGCTTGCTATACAAAGCCGGGGACATGCACAGCCATAGTTTTACCCCTTTTCTCCATTTTTCAACCTTGTTATTTCACAAATATTACATTTCTTAGAATATCAAGATGAATATATTAATAACAAGTAACTTACACACGATGTTGCATTATAATTTATTCTATAGTAAGGAAAAATAACACATAGGTTGAAGCTGTGTTTTCAGCCTTACAATGTAATACATGCATTCTATTCGATACCCGGAAGTTACACACTAGCCACGCTTCCCGTTTCTTACGTCATAAGGCCGTTTCGGATGACGTAGGGCAAATTTGTCCCAGCGAATAGGGTGATTGTTTTCACCCTAATTTCGCTTTTTTGGAAGTGATATATTCTTTGAAAGTCATCCAAGCTCATTGTATGGCTTATAAGCTTTCTGTAGATATGAATATTTTCATATTTTTGGATTTTCTATGAATATCACCTTTAAATTCATGTATTGTCCATTTTAGAAATTTGCTGAAAGTTATTTACCCTCAAATGATTCACATTTGGAGTAATTAGTAATTAAATCACATCCGTTCACAAATCACAAATGTTCGGCCCAAACATTTGGAGTCTCCCTGTCTTTAAGATAAGGAAACATAGTAGTGATGGAAGTGATCTGTTCTGTAACCTCTGCCCTGTCTTTCAACCTCTGCTCACATTACCTTAAACCTCCACTCTTTACCTTAAACCTCTGTTCTCATTACCTTAAACCTCCACTCATTACCTTAAACCTCCACTCGTTACCTTAAACCTCTGGGCCTCTAGGTAGAAGATGAGGTCCTTGTCCAGGTACTCTGCCCCGCCCTCCTTGCCATTGTACTCCATAAGGTAGCGGTGGAAGTACATCAGCTTGTGGGATGGCACGCCCCGCGCAGACTTCAGCAGCATGGACTGGAACTCGTTCTTGTCCTGGGCAGTTGGCATTTGCTGTCCAGATTGCTGGGAGGAGGGAATATAGTTGTAGGAGAATTAATTCATGTTCAACGGGTTACACATCACTTTCAATACTGGGTGGTTGGAATACAAAGTAAAGAGTGTTATCCCCTGTTTATTGATATTACAAATTTATTGTCCAATTGGAAATTTCATTTTCACATGTTTACAAAGGTACATTGATACAAATGAGGAATGTGACACTAAACAAGTTACATACAAACAGAAAGACAAGCAATTATCTGACAGTAATAATAAACTGGAAACTAATTTTTATACACACCACTTTCATAGCTGGGTGGTTGGAATACAATGAAGGAGCTCATGTTAAAACTATTATAGGACCATTTGCATTGCTGACAGATTACATATAATGTTAACCGAGTTAACTCTAAACTTTGTATCTAAACATAAACTGGTACTGTTGATTGGATTGCATGCAATGAAAGGGGAGTAAACACAGATATGCTTTACATAGTTTGAAGAGAAGAATTCTCTTTCCTTTGTACATGTGCTTTTCTGTGCTTATATTACATTGAGCAGTAGATTGTGCCACACAACATACTGAAGTAGCAAATACAAATATAACACTTTCATTTTGAAGATGGAACAAGAGTAATATTCTTGAAAGAATCTCTTTTCTAAATCCTACTATTGGGGCCATTTTTTTCATATCCATGTGTTATTTTTTTGCTTACTTCCTGAAATAATTGTTTCTTATTTTGTTTAAAATTTTTGTTTAAAGATTGAAACGGTACATCTAGGATCATCATCGCAATAGAGAGAAGGAGTATTATCTGACTGTAATTTCCCATTGTCTACTACAATTTATGAGATATATTTGAACATGAAGAACTTAGAGCAGAGATATAATGCCACAGGAAGCTTTTAATTAATAATGGTGATATAAACAGCAACAAGAGCTTGGCCACATTAAATGATTAGTGAACAAGTTTTTTAGAATGAAATCAAGGCAAACATTACCAGAGAATTCAAACTGAGAGAGTAACAGAGAGTGCGAAGGGGGGGGGGGGGGGGGGGGGTATCCATGTTTGCACACATAAGGGCTACAACATGTAAAAGATAGCAGTTTGTAAGCAAGGAAACAGGAGATACCCAGAGGATGTTTCAATTAAAAAAAAGCAAAGTGGAAATCCCTAAAGAAAACTGAATTTGGGGAAAGCAAAAATATCCATAAACGCCCTCACAGGTAAGACAACATCACGCCTGCCATTCTCAAAGTCCAGGAGACAAAAGCAAACAATGAGAGACAAATTGAAAATAGCATTTCTATTTGCCCTTTTGAAAATGTAGCAAAGAATAATGAATACCTTTATCCCTGTGTACAGAAAATATTCAAAGCCATTCACAAATGAAAGAAGAAATGGTACCAAAGGAAAGCACATATACTTTAATAACGCCCAATAATGCCAGATTCTGAAAACGATGGATAAAGGAGACTTCGTAGGTTTTGTAATGTGTTGGTCGGGATTGTACAATATGAAAGCAAGCACATGAGACTTGCAATGGTTACTCACTTTTTATCATTGGCATACAGAAGCATATAAAATCACATAAAAGTATTAGAAACCATGGTAATTAGTACACAATATGTTAAACTCATGCACAAAACAAAATATCAAACATTGATCAAATTAAACAATCAAGCTATTACTGCAAGAAATGAACAAAACTGACACAACATTGATTTGTTTTTCTTACAGATCTCTTGATAGTGAATTGCCATAAAAGTAGAAATGAAACATTAATAATAGCAATTAGATTGATGGGTAAGTTTTCTGAAAGTAAATGAGTTAATGATGCAAAGAAAACAAATGAGTGATACACATTATTCAAAGTAAGAAACGATTTAAGTATTTCAATCGCATAATATTCAAAGACACATGATTTTGAAAAATACATATCACAATGATTACGGCAATTCTTCAAAGAATGTTTACAATATAGATACTGATATTCAATGTAAGAGGCAATGTATCTCTTCGATATTAAGTTCCAAAAATATCAAAATACATAAAAGAAAACACAGCTTAAGAATCCCCCTCCCCCTGGAATATAGCAAACTACAATGAAAGAAGTATATTCCTTTTATATATTATATGAATTCCACAAAATGGACCAATATGTTGTTTGTTAAGTTCATGCAACGTTCTGCAGAGTTTTCCAGAGTTTGGTGATGTTTGCAAATGGGCAAAACTAAAGATTGTTTGGAAGAGTATATATGCAAGAAAAGTGAATCTTACATGTTAACATACAAAAAATAACATTTAGACTAACTTATAAAATGAATTAGCTCTGAACACATGCATATTCATGAAGTCAAGAAAAGAAAGTGCAGAGAGTCTCGCATCAGATAGGTGAGGAATTTTGAGGACACATGTATTTGTACAATATATTCATTCTGATTTTCTACATTAATAAAATGTGAACAGCAAAATAAATATGTGAGCTCAAAAATTTAGTAGCAGGAAGGAAAGAAATGGTCCCACAGTAATACTACCTCTTGTTACACAATGTATCTTCCAAGCGACAGTTAAATTCTATCTTCATTATTTATAAGACTAGATTTAAATAATTTGGAAGATAGTATACCCAAGTACTAGTAAAGCATCTATTTCTTTTACTTCCATTTCATCCCACTTATTTTCAGTTTTAAACGCAGATGTTTTTAAACAAAGCTAAAAACATTCGGGTGTTATCTTTCCTTTCTTTACCCCACAAGTGCGCCAATTATCCTGACAGAACATAACCACATGGTGTTTAATACCGGAAGTTATTTTCTAAATAGTATTTGTTAGTGCACTCTTACCATGGAAACATTCAAAGAACATTTAGTAAAGCATTACATAAAAGCAGATAAGATTGATAAAAAATGCCTTGAGCTTTTTTACATGAAGTATAAGTACCAATTCATGCTCACCCTGCTTCAATCAGAGTACATTTAGAAAAATATTCCAGACCACATATTAAAAAACAAGATAAACAATGAGACTTGCTGTCAATTTGCATTCTTGTGTGTTTTCAGACAGAACATAATGACCTATTTAGAATCGCTATATGCAACATACATAGTCTTAAAAAGGGCTGTGGAATAATTCTAAGACGTGCTGCTAAGAGAGCAAACAGGGAGGGAAAGAGGGGGGGGGGGGGGGCGTGAGACAAATAGAGTAAAAGAGATACAAGTACTCTTTAGTGAGAGAGCAAGTTGAAAATTTTCAATTGTAATTTTAAGCAAAGATGTTAAAGTAAACTGAGGTTTAGATTTGTTGGGCCATGCAGTTTATCTAAAATGAGTTTCTTTTTAAACATTCCCTTGCATTACAATCTCCTACAGACAGAAATAATCACACATGCATGCCTATCATTTTTTCCCTCTTTCAGCTACAGGAGATTTGGTTAGATATGGTCAGCAGTGAAGTTTAATACAGGTTAAAAAAAATTACATCATAATATAAGCATACACACATTAACAAACAATAAGCATGCGATTAAAAAAAAAATAATTTAAACATACAGAGACAGGCAAGGAAACAAGGTGCAATGTTGAGCTTTATATTTGAAAGCTGTTTAGTTGTTAGTGCAGACAGGAGCAGATTTCCCATGGTGCATCTGGATCTTACCGGCCCTTTTCCTCTCCGTCTGCGTTTGTAGGCCAGCACCATGCTCTGAGTGCTTTCTGTGCGGCCCGTGTTGGCTGTTCCATCCACCCGGTCTACTCCCTGGCCCTGTTCATCCAGAGACTCCATGTGGCTCTACAATGTTGTCACGTCACAACTTATCAGTCATACAATTCAACTCTCTCTCCACTTTCCTCTCATTGGGCCATATTCATAACAAGAAGCAATTGCTAGCTTCCAATTGCCTCAAGCACAAGCCATAGACCATATTTGTAATGTATTCAGAACTTATCAGTAAAAAACTTAAATTTACATGTATTTTGCGATTCAGTTTCAATTGGTGGAACACGCACTGATTCTATGAGTTGTTTTCTACTAGCTAGGACTATTTTTGGACAAGCTTTGGTGTTACCGTTAGTACCATATTGTGTAAACGACATGCATGAAATTTGAATATAGAACAAAATAGGTCTATAGCTTATCATATTGAAGCCCAAGCAATATACCATTTTCAAAAGTATACAAATTGTATACAACTTTCCTGCTCACTGCCTATTAATGCACTATTACATTCACAAATATCTAGTGTTTCAGTTTCAAAGGGTGGAATACACTCTGAAGTACGAGTTGTTGCTAATTAGAGTTCTAGTTTACCATTAATATTGTTTGAAAGGCGTGCATAAAGTTTACATAATAATGCAAATGGTATTTTTGCTTAATATGCCTGCATATTGATTCAAGCAAAAGGCTCGCAAAAGTAATTGACAACTTTTATGGATATGGTCCAATAAGACGGGTATAATACAGATCTCAACTGACAATAATCATTAGCATATGTACCTAAAATATCATTTAAAAATCGTGATAATGATATTGATCATCATCATCAATTCTGTTTACTGTCCATTCTTCCAACAAAATGGACTGATTATTACATTTACCTAATGGCCCTGCTGGAAAACAAAATGATAGAAGAGATGAAGATGATTGACATACAACAAGGAAATGTAAATGCCTCAATCTAAAGTCTTTAGGCCCGATTTCATAAAGGAGTTTTAGGGTAAGACCACAGTTTAAGCAAATTTTGTGGCATATTAGCAAATCAGTTTGCTTGATTTAGCACATACATTTAAAAAAACGTCTAATAATGAAAGCATGCATTCTGTGTAGGGTGCTAAATTCACACAGGTTACTATGGTTTAGACCAAGATTTAATCAAATTAATTCAAATAAAGCTTGGCAACTAGCAGGAACGCAGCACCCTACGCACAACATGCAGTGCCACATTCATTATCGGATCTGTTTGAAGTGTACACGCTATATGAAGCATACACAAAATTTGTTTCAACCATGACCTCAGTATAAAACACCTTTTAAAAATCAGGCCTTAAAGAATATATCATACCTATGTTTATTACAGGTTGTAGAGAATGTACACATATGAAAGAGCAATATGGATCAATCTATATTGCAGAATGATAACTCAGTAAGATGAGACAGCAGAATGGTTTATTTCATATGTGCTATAATGTTCCAAATCAATAGAAGAGAAAATCATGATTGGCTGTATGCTTGTATTGTACAATGGGATTGAACATACATGGTAAATGATATACAAATAAAGAACCCTTATTAAATTTGATACATAACAGGCTTGCACAAACTTTATCAATTTTCAAGTTTTCTTCAGGTTTCCTTTCCCGTTTTATATCTCTGTCTCATTACTATTGAGCCACTGGAGGATATCTAGAAAGCAGTCTTGACTTACGGCCCAGAAGCTCTGGAATGCCTCTTCGATCTTCGGCAGCATAGACTTTGCCGCCATGTCCAAGGTCTTGACCGACAGACGCTCGCCCTCATTGTTCTGTCTCGACATGACGTCTCGGCCGAGCTGCACCGCCCTGCAAAGAGAGGAGAGCTCTTGTTAATTAAGATCATTGTAAGTGTTGTTCTTAGGACGATCATTATCAATATCACTATTATCATCCTTATAGAATCTTTACTGTTCCCATTATTAATACTACTGTATGTATAAAACAAACACAACAATACTGGAATGAAGCTGAACTTTATACATCGTAAAGTCAGAGGATGTCAAATATCATGGAGGCATGGTTTGTGACATTCCATCAAGTGATATTCTTGTAGTGCTCCTTTCAAAATTTGCAGACGCAATAAACAATTGACATTGTTGTCTTCTGACTTAAATCATCTGATACACACACATTAGTGCCATTCTCATTGGGCTTACAAAATCGCGAAGTTAGAAAAATCCAGGAGTTAGGGTCAAAGTTCGCTAGCAACTGTACCAAAAGCCGAATGGTCCTATTGTCCCTGTCCCCTAACTTCGCCAATTTTTATGCCCAATGAAAATGGCACTTTTGTTGTGAAAACTTCTGTCCATGTCACATGCTGGGTTTATGATCTTCTGTCCTCTTCACTGTAGATATTTTTTTTAAGAAATGCAATGATTATTCTGTAATGTAATTGAAGACAGTGCATCATTCCATATGATGTGATTGATCTTCTTTCCTCTTCACTGTAGATATTTTTTTTTTAAGAAATGCAATAATTATTCTGTAATGTAATTGAAGACAGTGCATCATTCAATATGATGTGATTGATCTTCTTTCTTTCCTCTTCACTGTAGATATTTTCTTTTTTAAGAAATGCAATAATCATTCTGTAATGTATTTGAAGACAGTGCATCATTCAATATGATGTGATTGAAGTGCTTAACAGATTTGTTCAACTAAGTCCCAGTGCACACTCCCTCACTACACAGTACCTTGTATTTACATACAGTATGTTAATGATCAATAATAATTTAAAGTTTATTGATGTGTGCACAATAAATAGGCATAATTGTATGTCTCTATACTCTTTTATTCCCTTTCAGGACCCTATCACAAGTAGTAGCAGGTACACAGTATCAAAGCTGTGAACCCTAAAACATATGTTCAATCCACATTCCCATAAATGCATTTTGCGTAATATCACTCTTATATCTTATTTACATGTACAACTGGCTGGTATGCATGATATAACTGATATTTTCATGGACACAAACATATGATAACACATAATAATTACTTTGGGTTGATCAACCCTTAATAATCAGTCATGCATAATGTAACTGATATAACCCATTATCAAAGCTGAACTACTGGTAATTTAAGGTCAATCAACCCTCACTTAGTAATTTGCACGTACTCATAAAAATGTAAATTGTGTTTCTATTAATATTACTATTTTGTTTGCATGTTAACATGCTATGGATGATGAAACTGACATGTCGATGTATGTAAATATTATGGTGGGTTTTGGTGGGGTTATTTTCTTGTCATTATTTATGATAATCAAACTGAATGCTTCATCAAAATCAACCAGAGCATGAATTTGGAGCTCCATGCTTAAAGAGTGAGCCAGCTGTACCATAAACATTTCACCGACATTGGCTAAACCCTGTTTCCCTTTCACCTACATATCTCCCCTCCCTGTGTCCCTTCACCGAGTTTTCCCTACAGCAGGAGCATCAAAGTGTGACCAGGGGTAACGCTGGACACATGTGGGTATCCCCATGAACTTTGCTATCACATTCAGCGACGTTGCTGCAAGAAGTATGTCAGATGTGCATGTATCTGTCCGGTTTTACCACTAGCTACCCCTATGAACTGTGCTATCACATTCAGCGATGTTGATGCAATAAGTATGTCTGATGCCCATCTAACTGTCTGGCATTACCCTTCGGCTACCCCCATGAACTTTGCTATCACATTCAGCGACGTTGCAGCAATAAGTATGTCGGGTCACTCAGGAGAAGCAGACAGTCCTAGGATTGGATGCTCGCTTCGGGGTATCCTGTGTGCGCACAATGCGGACACGTCTCTCTCTCTCTCTCTCTCTCTCTCTCTCTCTCTCTCTCTCGTCAGTGCGCTTAACAGATCGATTACTCCTCCATGCCAGAATTGACCTTTATAACAACATCTGACAAGATCGGCCACAAGAGTTTGTTGAATTTCACGCCTCATAGAATCCACTTTACTTTATTCCCATCCATTACAAAGAAGATTTTCCGTGATTGTTGTACAGATATTCTTAAAATAGAATCCATGGTGTACATCATAATGCACTTCAGATCAGATTGGAATACGCTGTCTATCACCATGGCAATCCATAGAGCTTTGTTTGGTCGTTCACTTCCACGTTTCGATCTGTTTTGAGTAAATATTTGCTACTCAGGCTGAGAAGGGCAAGGATGGCCGATGTTAATGTCCACGTGACAGCATTTGGCCTCGTCTACTGATTAGAGAGGGGGAAACAGTATGGGTTATTCCATTTATTAGGGTGCCAGTCTGCGACCTATAGTTCACTCATTAGGGAGGGGAAGACAGGATGGGTTATTCCATTTATTAGGGTGCCAGTCTGTGACCTATAGTCTGATTACAGAGGGGGAGAGCGTATGGGCTATTCCATTAATTAAGGTGGTAGGTATATTTTCATCTTACTAATAAGCCTGATAGTATGGGTGACATAAATAGCTGACTTCATTTACAAGACGCAAACGATATACAAAACTTCAAAATGTATACAAAATTGTCACAATCCAGCACCCTACTTAATGGAATCACCCAATAATGGAACAGCCCATTCTTTGAATTGTAAGTTTATTGCTACAAAGAATGAACCCGTCATATTAAGTGTGACAGGGCAAATTACTATTGTGTTGGTACGAACACAGTGCGATATGAATCTAATACATAAATGGTACTTGGTAGTGATACATGCACAGTAAACCCAGCAAAAACTTTTTTTTAAATATAATTCTATTTCTTATTTAAGGTTCTGTTGTCTGGAATGACATTCCATTTCTATTCAAGAGAGCCAAACACTAAATTTGTTTAAAATTGGGAAAGATCTTTTTATTTGATTTATATTAGTAGTAAGCTTAAGAAATTAGTGTAATTGTGTGTGTGGTGTTTATGTGTGTATGTGTTTTGTGTCTGCGTGTGTAACACATCAAATATTTGTTTTCATTGAGTTATGTGGACCAATATTATAAGGCCTCCATGGCCTTCCTATTGATTGAATTTTGTGGAAATACATGATCATCTTAAAACTATTACATATGGAATATTGTGCTTTTCACTGTTAACCTACTACTACTACTACTACTACTACTACTACTACTACTACTACTACTACTACTACTACTACTACTACTACTACTACTACTTCCACTACTACTACTACTACTACTTCTACTACTACTACTACTACTACTACTACTACTACTACTACTACTACTACTACTACTACTACTACTACTTCCACTACTACTACTACTACTACTTCTACTACTACTACTACTACTACTACTACTACTACTACTACTACTACTACTAACTTTTTCTACATGTACTATCATTTTAACTAAAGCATAACTTCCTCAAACAGTTTCATACAACAAAAGTACTTTTTAAAAGATCTACATGGCATAAATGAGATAATTTCATTACAAAATATAATGTTTACTAAACTAAAAACATTCCTTTAGCATTAGCACACACACCCACACACACCAAAAGAACATGCACTTACTTCTTGGAATTCTGGTCAAAGTAGTGAGCATATATTTGTTTACAAATTGCCAGTCGCTTGTCGGCGTGGTTTTCTGGGATCCTCCAAAAGATGTCAATATCAAAGTACAAGTTGACAATGTTGTTGACCTCCTTGGACTCAAAGTCTTGGACAAAGGTTCTGAAGAGCGTCATAATGCTAGAAAAGAGAGAAATTAAATAATTCCATCAGACTGACTGTGATTCATCCGTCTAGAGCATTAACTGTGCATGGAAGGTTTGTTACAAGGTATATTCTACAGAATTTGATTACCAGAAGTTTTGAACATTAAACTTCTCTTCAGCAAAGATACACAATAAAAATGCGAATTTGCTTTTCTTTCCCCATTTTTTCCCACATACCAGTATTATAATCCATCCCCATATTTCTTTCCTCTGCTCTCTGGCTCATTTCCACTGCCTATCTTTCTATACTCCTTCTCTTCCCTCTTTCTTTTTATTCATCACCCTCTTATTTTTGTTTATAAATAATTTAAACCAAACTCTGATTAGTTCCTGTTTGTGAAAACCATTAGTGAAATCTGCGAACTTCCTCTTTCCAACGTTTTCTGCTTCTGTGATATATTCTCTCCTCCACACAGGCCTCTCTCTCTCTCTCTTTCCTTCTTCCCCCCCCCCTCCCCCTCTCTCTCTCTCTCTCTCTCTCTCTCTCTCTCTCCCTCCCTCCCTCCCTCCCTCCCTCCCTCCCTCCCTCCCTCCCTCCCTCCCTCCCTCTCTCTCTCTCTCTCTCTCTTTCTCTCTCTCTCTCTCTCTCTTTAACTCACTCCCTCCCGCTTCTCTCTTTCCTCCCCCATCTCTCCCCCTCTATCTCACTCTTCCCCTCTGTCTCTCCCATTTCCCCTGTCTGTCTCATTACCCTTCTTTCTCTCTCTTCTCTATGTTTTCTTCCATCCCCCTCCATCTCTCTATCATGGTCATATACATTAACCTACCGTCCAGTTAAGATATCTAAAGACTTACTTTTTGTTCTTGAACATCTTCTTGAAGGTCACCTCCTTCTCGTCCTCCTTCTTGTCCCCCTTTCCATCCTCTCCTCCTCCTTTTCCTTGGTCCTTGCCATCCTTGCCCTCAAACTTGACCCCCTGCTTGCCGGCCTTTGCCCCCTTCTGGGCGGCCTGCTGCCTGGCCCTCGCCTGTCGGACCAGCTTCCGTTGCATAGCGATCTGCTTCCTCTTCTTCTCCTCCCGCATCTTCTTGAGAGCTTCCTTCTCAGCCTGGCTGGTGGTGTCATCTTTGCTGTCCTTGGTGCCGCCCTTCTTCCCTTTCTTCTTCTTGGCAGCGGCTGCTACCGCTTTTGCGTCACCCTCATCACTACAAAAGGAATGACAATGCTAATGTTCAGCCGTTCAACTCTCTCATCAACATTGTGCAGCGGGACAATGAGGTTTTGAAGGCCTGGTGTTGTAAAGGTTAACTCTCTCATTAACATTGGCATGAAAATGTGCAATAGGCAAATAGGGTTTTCAGAGCCTGGTATTATAAGGATTAACTCTGTCATTCCCACTGGCATGAAAATGTACAGTAGGCCAGTGGGTTTTTCAAGTCCTAATATTGTGATGATTTACTTATTTTTTTACATCAATTTCATATATTCATTCAGGATAGCCCATTCAGTGTGCAGTGTTGTTCAGCGGGGCCATTATTATCAGCTTTCTGTTTTTGTTTTCAAGTATTTGTTCTGACAAGGGTACAAATGTATTACTTAAAATGTGAATAATTGTTTTTACCTTTGTATTTTGATGTAATTATATTTTAGGGCAATTATCAATGATAACATTCACTCCATTGAATTAATCACATTCAATTTAACATCAAATGCTGGTTTAAACAACAACTGATCTGTCAATTTACAGATGTACATCTGCTCTCCCGTAATAGCTATGTTGTGTGTACCCCATCTTTTGACAGCTGCAGTAGATTTCAACTCTGAAACTATCAATCTAGTGTCATGAAATAATTGAAGCTTGCAAGATAACAATACGAATAGCTCCTGACTGAAGGTACATGTATTTATGTTTTAATGGTTTCCAAGTTGTATCAGGCTGGGCTGTGGTGTCACTTTGTAGCAACTCTCCCTACATCACTTTGGAAACGTGTAAGTTCGTATAAAGTGTGACTTGCATGAAAAGTCAATTTACCCTTCTGGTTCAACTGACAGCTTTAGAAATGAAATGGCTTACACACTCAAACATTGCTGAAACTCTTTCACTCTTTGGATAATGAGTATTAATTAAATATAGTTCTCAATGTAATGACTGTGATGGCAGTGGTGTGCAATTTACAATTACTGGAGTATCTTTGAAGCAAAACACAAGGAAAACATACAGCTTATATACACAAATATTTTGATGTATTTGACAAGGCATCCCCCCCCCCCTGCAAGCAAGAGGAAATGAGAGGAAAATCATACATACTGTTACAAACCACTTTTTCTTTTATATTACTTCATATTTACTCATAACATATACTGATGATTAGATTTAGTTTAATTTTCCATCTGAAAAAGAACTCAGCTTTTAGAATAGGAAAGAAAATATTCTGCATAAGACTCATACAATAAACAGATTAGAAATTGTTAAATTGCAAAAATGAAAGCAACCAGGGAAGGTAAGCAGAAAAATGATGGGAAAAACAATCGATTTTTAGGGGATGAAGCATTCTCAACTTCTAAAGGTAAAACAACTCATTATACAAATTAAGACTTACCTGATAAAATTCATAACTCGGTATAAACACAAACATTAAAAAAAAATCTACATTTAATCAACAGGGTATCTGCTATTAATCAAAGACAGATTAGAAATTTTTAAATTTGATTTGAGTAGCATGAATCAAAGCAATTAGGTACAGCAAACACAAAAGTGATGGGGAAAAACAAGTGGTTAGAGGATGAAGCAATTGGAAATGTGGCACAGATTTTTTTTTTGAAGCCAAACTAATCAAACTGCAGAAATATGGGACAAATTCAGTTCACCTTTGAAATAAACTTCACATAAACTTTTATTCAAATTACATGTAATACCAGCTTCAAATTAAAGATTTTTCAAAAATGTTTTGGTCTGATGGCAATTGCTGAGGAACTCGCCATGACACACTTATTCAAACTTCAAGAATAGTCCCCCAACTCAATTCAACAATGATTCAATGGGAGACATTGATCTGAAAAGTATCACTGATGAATCACCGGGTAAGGGTCAAAGTTCCTTGCACACATGGCTAGTTCAACACATACAGAAGGAATCATGTCTCTTGACCAGCTCGGGCTATGCAATCAAATTACCTGCTTGAGGCTGGAGTCAGACTAGACTACAAAATTAGTGTAAATATGCACATTTGGGACACTTTTTATAGGCACCATATTTTAATAGCTGCAACACACCCTTTTTATAAAAGGTGTAAAATGAGCTGGTCCACCCTCAAAATATTGAGATTGGGTTTGATTTAATCATAATACTAGATTACCAGTCTACAGTCTAAATTAGTGACTTTCTAAAAGGTGCATGACATAAAAAGAGGTAAGCATGTGCTATCAAATGTGACAGCAGGTATACAATGAAGTTGTGCACTTGAAAAATCATTGGCTTAAAGTAAACAAAACAAAATGGTGCAAGCGGACTGCAATTTTGTGTAAAACAATACTGTAAACATTCTAGAAATACGCCCCCGTCTCTGTATCAATTTGAGCTTTGAAAGCTTTGACCCCAAATCATATCAGTTTACATGTATCTCTACATCTGATACATATTTGTACTATGTTTGGTTGAAATTGGAACACTGGATTATAAATTCTCACTATTTTGTGAAAATTAAAACAAAAGATAAGTTTTGTTGCAAATTCATTGACCTTTCACCTCAGTTACTTATGACCTAAATTCTATACAGGTCATTGGTTACCAGTACATAAAATTAATAAGTTTGAAGTAAATAAGTCAAATGCTTCAAACAATATATTGCGTAAATGGATGCCCAAGAGAGACGGACGGTTGGACAAAAAAAGAAAAGAGCAAGCCACAATATTTATCTTTATAAATACAGATAAATTGTAATCAAACTACCAAATAAAATATTGGGAAACTTGTGATGGAGTGTAATAGCATGTGCTACTGCAAGAAACCTGTGTAAGAAGGTATCACCTGTCATGATCACTAGACTCAATGTCCGTCTCACTGCTCTCATCACTATGGCAACCAAGATACACACGGGAGGGAAAATGGGGATAATCATGAAGGCAACTTGCAAAGGATGTCTTGAACACAAAATCCAAGATTTGAAGAGTACACAGTAAGCATATTTTAGTAAATCGATTTTGTCTCTGCCAGGCTTGCACCAATAAAGAGAAAAAAACAACCAACCCAATGTCCAGGCATACTGTGTATATGACCAATAAAACTATACAGTGAATTTTCAGAATAAATTTCTCAGTTTACCAAACTTTTATGAGTGATTAACCCTTTAAATGACTTGAAAATGTCCACATAGATTTCGGTAAAATCAAAAGCCCATATAATACAAAGACATATCCAACAGTTTAATCAAATTTTAAGTAGAATGCCCACCATTTTTTGTCAGACAAACTGTAATCAGAACATCAATTACACTCTTACACTCTTCATAAAATTAATATTTTTTCTGATTTTTTAGTATAAATTACAGTTATTTATCATTTAATCATATTTACTTTTCATTTATGTAAATGTTAACATAACAATATAGGGTGTATTTTCAGTCCCATTATCCCTACAGTACAGCAATAGGCCAAGAACTCAAATAAATTCATGTTGAAATACAATATAAATAGGGATATTTTTTTCCTTTTTGTAAAATATACACGTACTAACTACTTTTCAAGAAACACATTTTTAAACACAGCAGTAATGGATAGTTTACCTGGCTTTCATACGTCGGACAATGGGAACCACAGCAGGGCTTTGGAAGCATTGATTAGGAAGAGCAATTAGAAACAAATTCACACTCATTTATTGTACATAACAGACCCCAAGATAAAGAAAGAACATGACAGTCAATATGTGGAGACATAGACATTATCATGTAAAGCAATTTCACCAAACTCCTCTTGAGCTTACGCAGGAATACTGCAGAGTTGTAAGTGCCGAACATGTTACAAACCATGAGTTAATACATACATGTGTAAAAAAAAAAATAAAAAATAAAAAAAAAATAAAAAAAAAAAGGCACTCCCCATGCATGATCAATATGAACAATGTTTTAGCTTCAAATCAAAAGTTAGACCTACTAAAAAATATGCCAATATTAGTGATGGAAAAACAGCTTTGAAAACCATGAACTATTTACATATTCAGAAATCAAGGTACTGGTAGATATTTTATTTACATGCATACTTATGGTTAACACATTGAGTGGTTATGAACATAGAGAGAGCGAAAGATATCCCATCAGAACCAAGAATACAAATTAACTTGTGGAGACAGTATCAAACATTCATGATATCAATTTCTAACACATGAATAATTAATATGATAGTAACCTCAGTGTGAGCTGGTTTAGTTCTTTCACTTTTTGCCATGAGTCCTGAGTCTCGTGGATATTTGGGCTAAGCCTTCATGACCAATTCACACTTTTAAGCAGAAAAACGACCTGAAAAACTGGTCAGAGTGATTAAAGTATCATTTCGTTCATTGGGTCATTCCATTGTACAGTTATTTGAGTCATAAAACACATCGATATGAAGAAACGGGCTGATCAGACTTTTTCCTTGTACATATGTCATGAGCTGAATCGAGCTTGTGTCGAGTGAAATTGACATATTTGCGTCACAATTAGGCCCAAGCCATCATTCAGAATTATGCTGAAAACCGACTAGCGTTTCATCGCATGGCCATATGGCACAGCTGTATGATATAGTTTGTCAGTGTACATGCGAGCAATTTTAATTCATTTATAATTTTCAAGATGTCGACTGTGACAATATTTAATGGAATCAATGTTTTGTGGTGAGACAACAGACATTATGATCTCTGTTATTTGTACTGGTACGCTCCAAAAAAGATTGATTGATGAGTTTGTGACAAAAACAAGCGGAGAAAAGAAAACACCAGGAATGGCTTTGAACCTTACATGCCCTGCTTGTTGGGCAGTGACACTACCAGCAGGCTTCCGCTCACTACATCTTACTAACAAACGGAACGGCAACAGAATCATCAACAACAACATTTAAGAAACAGTGTAAGATACATGCAGTTAAATACAATTTTCTGACAGTCCAAACACCCACACAACAAATATATACTTGGTGATAATAAAATATGCTATAGACACTCTTTATTGATAATAAGTCAAAAGTTACAACTTAAATCACTGAAGCTAAAATTTTCAAGTAGTTTTTTTAAGGGGTGCACGCTTCGTGAAATTTCATTGACGAATATTCTTGGAATAATCTGCTGAGTGTTTAAGTAAATTTACACTCTTTGACAAATCAGGGCTATAGGTGTGTATCAAATCATTGATTCATTACAAAGTAATACCCTTGTTTACCACACATACCACTCCACTTCACATTTGGTCTTTGATAAGCATCATGCATTATCAAGGACAAAAGAACTTTCAAATGGTGAGGGCACTCAAATATTCCAAATTACTCCCCAGTCAGACAGAATAGCAATTAAAGAGTAACTAATGAGTCATGATGTCTCCTGTCTGTGGATTGGCAAATGTGATATTCATGGTAATGCTCTGCACTGAATTAATCATCTGATACACACATATGCTGTGGTCATGATTTGTCCAAATATGGAAAGCTAGTTAAAAATACATAAGGACTGTTCCACAAATATTGCTCGGTGAAATTTCAGCTTGATGATTTGAAAAGTAACATTTGAGTTATTATACTGACAATCAATAGGTCCAAATAAAATGTACACTTAGTATAAGGGAATTAATCATGCAAATGCATCTGTTCATTTTAAAATACAGTAAATGAAGCATTAGAGGAGAGCTGCGTGATGCAGTAACTTACAGTTTTGTCTGGAGGGAGTCTCTCCTGGTGACCAGTGACCTCTCGGAGTAAGATGACCGGTGGGAGCTGGCTGAAAGGATGCGATCCTCTGGTCTGGCTCGGCAGCTGATGGAGAGAAGCACAACCACAAAATGCGTTAACCCCTTGACTCCTACATGATCTCATTCCCACTAACTTAAAGGGATAGTTCACCCTGAAATCATTTTGATTTCAATAAAAGCAGACACATGAAAGAAACATATTAGTGAAGGTTTGATGAAAATCTGTCAAAGGGTAAGAAAGTTATGATCTTTAAATGTTTTGATTTTGTGATGTCACGTGCCAGGTGCTCTCCCATGTGTTGTGTACAATTGTTTTCTACAAAATGTGCCTTTTCTAAAAAAATATACGGATCCTTGGACCTGTGCATTTGATACATCATCAGGACATTTTTACACAAACACCTGTATGAAAAAAAATCATTCCATTGTCAAAAACATAAACTTTATATTATATATATTATCATATTGTACATAAAATATGGGAGCAGCTCTCACTTGACGTTACAAAACTGAAATTTCAAAATCTACATCTTGCACCTCAACTTTCATTTCCTTCTTATTTCTAGTATATAAAATTCACAGTCTAAAAGATTGATAACAGGCCGTAACCATTTAAAAATCTATCTAGGGATGGCACTGGATTATGGTGCAGCACAAGGACTAAAGCACATTTATATGTTATGCTATAGTATTAAATTATCAAAAGTGGAACAGTGGACTAGAACAGTCCACTGTTATTGCACAAACACTCTCATGTCATCCCCATAGATATCCACATGGTACATTCCAGGGATTTAGGGAGAAGTTAAAATACTTCCCACTAAACTACTCCTCACTTTAAAGACATGTAAACGACTTTGTTCCTGAGGGTTAAATCTTGACTATAAGGTGCTTTACACATATTGTGAGTCTCTCCTATATTCTTCATGCCACATACCACAGGGAAAAGTCCGCCCATGATGCACTGCGCGGCGACATCCTGGCAATAGATATCAATCCTGACTCTATACATAAGAGATAGGGGGTCTGACTTGCAATCCACTCAGAGCAATCGCAACTCTTTTATAAGACGGGGCCCCAGTGCATGGAACTTACTCCAGGAATGTCTTGAGATCTTCCTTGAGGAAGTGTAGCCATTCTCTCTGTAGCATGCGGATGGCGTGCTCCTTGGCCCGGTCAAAGGTCGCGGCCTCCACAAAGTCACTGGTCAGCAGCAGGGTGCTGTGGATAAAGTCTCGCTCTCCCGGAGGTAGCTCTGCAACGTGGACAAGAATCAGAACAATCGTCAAGATGCAAAGACTTTGTTTTGTTTGTTAGCTGATTGGCTGTTACTTTCATTGTACTGTAAACTTTAATGGAATTAATATGTCATGCATACATGCAACAAGGCACATGTGATGCAACTGAAGCTTTTGACCCTCAAAGTATCATCCATTGAGAGTCCCATGTCAATTGTAAGGTAGCGTATTGCCAATAGGACTGAGAAAGATAACTGGAGCAAGGGAAAAGTTACTTTAGAACAGGTTTCAATAAGTAACATTGTTTAGAGACAGGTAGTCGTTCTATTCAGATGCATGGTCCCTAGAGCATGTTTGGCTGTAACAGAGTACCGAAGTGGTGTCATCCTATCCATTGTTACGCAAGCTTCTGGTTCTCAACAACATCACTCAAGGGAGACTTTCACTGGTCCGCTACTGTCTTGCAGGCTAGTGTCAAGCACTTCCGATGAGAGTTCCGGCTATGATCACCAGAGATGCCAACCTCTTGACACAAAAAATCAGACTGAATATCCTCAAAAATCATATTTTTGAGTGAAAAATCAGATTTTCACGAAAACTCAACATGACCAGTGGCCTGTTGGCCCCAAGCCAGGACAATGTTACAAAAATGTTTTACTGGTAACAATGGGAAAGTGAAATGTTTGCTCTTTCATCTGATCTTCACTCTTTTCATCCCATACCGATTACAGTATTACCAATAATGGGAGACATCTTCGCTGTAAAGCAAATGTATAAGTGGCAACACTATCACAATAGTATGAGAGCATCTATTTGGATCTTAGAATAAAGATCAGCGAAGTCACCTAAACCAGACCTGCCAACTTCTGGAGTTCAAAAACTGTATTCTTTAATCCAAAAAGTTGTATTTTACCAACAAAAAATGTATTAAAAAAAAAAAACGGATCAATGCCTCTTACAGTTCCTACATCAGGCATTTTTTATAGAGCATTGGTTGAATATGCATGATTTTGTCATGACTGGTGTGCTCGATGAACCAATGAACATCCCCAAATTGCTAATGTGAAATGCTGGTAGGATATTTTACAAAACAAAAATGGGCATTTCGCCATTGAATATGGCACATACACAAAATAAAATTAAAAAAAATTCGTATTTTTTAAAGGAAAATCGTACTGTCGTATTCAGTTCTAAAAATCGTACTAAATACGACTAAATCGTACTGGTTGGCATGTCTGGATCACCAATGTTTGCTCTACCCACATAGTTTATAACCAGATTTCTTGACAACACGCTCATACCACGTCACATTTTGGTACTCTAAAGTAAATGATACAAGTGACTGACTGTGACAGTGCACAGCACAACAGGCCTACCTATGTTCCAGATTCCTCCATCTATGATATATCTGTTGAAGATGGCCCAAGCTTGACCCATGAGGAGGAGTCGGTCAGCGGACCGGTCCTCTGCCTGGACATAGTCGGACACGTCTTGCCAGAACAGCAGGTTGGCTAGCAGCAGGCGGTCAGCATGTCTAGAGGGGAGGGGGGGGGGGGGGAGTGGATGGTCAAAAGGAAGTGTCTTCAATCATGGATGATGTTTGTAAGGAAGGAATTTATCTAACCACTTTGAAATTCTCAATCATTCATCTTAATATCAACCATTAGACATCAAGTACACATAAGCAAATTTCCAATATACAAATAGTTTTGACAAACCTATCAAACTTTGTTTATCATGATAAATATCAATGGTGATAATTGATCAGCTCCAATATACAAACTGGTGTTTAAACAAACTGAAACCAAGTTCTTCAGTAGAGTTGCTGATATCACAAACATTAGCTTTGCCACCAATCATTTCTCCATCTCTTCAAATCGGCTTATTTTTTGTGTCTTGTGATATTTGGAAGAGAATTGCAATCTTTTTTTTTATCATGATGATCATTAATGGTGATATCGTTTTTGTTACCCTTTGGATTGCTTTAAAGAACCAAAAGCCTTCTTTACCTTTCAAGGTATTTCTGAAAAGGCCGCCCCGCATCCCGATCGCATGCCAGGCCGACATGAAACCTGGCAGACATGGGTCTAGGGATGTACTTTGTCTCGTCAAACTCCATGAGCTGCCCGGGCCGGATCGCTCGCTCCATCTGGCGGCCCCCATGGGCCACGGTGGCCCAGTCACGCTGAGTGGTGGCCAGCCGGAAGCAGGAAGACGGCCGGACGGGCAGGGAGTTGACCAGCGAGATTGACGGTAGGAACGTGTCTATGGGCTTCTTGGCCTCCTCCATCATGCGCCGATGCCGCTCACGCAACTGGTCGTAGCTGGGAATTAAGTACAAAAAAGAGAAATACTAGCCCAATCCATACAAGCACTTATGCATGTACAAAAAGTTGGAGTTGAGATTGAAAGCCTAGTTTCAGATTACTATATTCCTGCATGTGCATGTCAGGCAGCTGGTCAAAGCCTGGATTAAAGCACAAAAATGAAAATTCTAGCCCAATCTCTTCAATACAACTAGTTTTGCATGTAAATGAAAAAGTGCAGTTGAGGTTGATAGCCTACTGTAAATAACTTACTAACCAATGCCTTTAATGTTCATTTCAGGTGGCTGGTTATAGCTCAGATTAAACATCCACACATGATTATTCTAGCCCAATGTCTTCAATAGAAGTGCATACATACATAGATACGTCAGGATAAGATTGAAAGACAAATTATGGAATACTAGCCAATATGATTTAATGTGTATTTCACGCAGGTAATCACGGCAGTACTCTTATTTAATGTATGTTTAACACACAACTTATTTCATTCTACAGGTACTACTTCAGTACTTAGTAGGCTAGACAGTCCCACGACACTACCCATATGGAGTTTGATGTGGAAGAGTGAGCAAGCTCAATTAATGTCACATACACATCACTTTACATCCATTCTAAAAACATCGCCTGGTAAATGTTCAGAAAGCACCTTTTTAAGAGTTTTTGACAGTCATATCTCATGAAAGAAAAGGGGGAAACAAGTACAGCCAAGTACCAGGAAAAATAATTCTCATTTCATAACTGAACTACATAAAAAATTGGATTGATGTATTGATGCACTGCATGTTTTTATGTGGGATGAAGAATATGCTCGTGAAGAAATGGAGTACCACCATAAATGATGTTATGTTTGTGGTAGAAATTTCATGGGAATAAAAGTCTGCTACAGGATGGGACATAATAATTTAAAATCATCATTGTGTTGCTACTATGAACAAAGTTATTATCTGGACCAGTGATTCTATCTTATTCTTCTTCAACAAATTATTACCTGCTCTAAAGCATGCACATTTAATTTGCTTTCATTAATTTCATGAATTAATTCATACATTTAATGCTTGAATATAAGCAAAATGAATTTCAATTCTTAACTAATTTCATGCCTCACTTCTAAACAATTATTGTCAGCAATTTTCTTAATCCATTTGATTTATATGTTTTGATATCAAATGAAATGAATGTTAATTCATACCTAATTTCATGCATCATTTCTGAAAAGATATTTATTTCAAAATGCAACAGTATATCCTGAGCTATAAAAGCAGCATAAAATAAACAAGTTGTCAGCATTTGTTGAAGCAAAGGGCTTGATAATCTTCACCTTAGTACTTCAGCTAAACTCTGTGACTCCACCATGAGGTTCCTGGTCTTGACTTTGATTGTTTTGGCAGCTTGTGCCTGCTACACCACTGCTGAACGCCCAGGTAAGAACTTTAACCTTCTGACTACCATTCAGTAATCATCCAATATCATAAGATATGAAACACTGCAATGATTTAATGCGCAAAATCCATTGGTAAGGAGTGTTCTGGTTCTGGTATGTGTTGCTCGGCTAGTTGGATATGACAAAATGTTTCTTTTTGAGAATAGGTTGAGTAGAAGTTGCTGTTTAATGTTGTGCTCACATTTAAAGTTCAGTTCTTCTAAATCAAACATGTATAAATCAAACACTATGAGTAGTTTGTTTAAAAAATGCCCGGTCAGTGTGAGAAAAAAATGAAGAGTTTTTTTTTTTTTTTTAAATAAATAAAGCAATTGATATATATTTTACTTTTATATATATTTTTATTTTAGTGAGAAAGAAGGAGTGCTGAATATAACATGAGTACAATGTTGGATGGAAAATATTGTTTCCTTTCATTGCATGTGGCAAATTTTTCCAAAAAGGTCTTCGCTAATCTGCAATCCAAAAAAAAAGCTCTTTAAAGAGCAAAATTTTGTTTTGTTTTTGATTTGTAAGTGAAATTTCATTTCAGTATTTTACCTATTCATCTTGGTACGAAAAACTATGAATATGTTCAAAAGAAATCAAGGGGGCTGGTTTGAGGCACCATTCATCTCTTTTGCTCTGCTTATATCTTAGTTGATGAAACGAAGGCGCCAGGCTGGAACCATCTAGACTGGGGAAGCGACAAAGCCGCAAACGTTGAGGAAGACAACTGGCAGGCTGCCGACAGGGAGATGAATTATGAGAAGGATGCTTAAACTCATCAAGCCCCCTCGAAGTTGCATTACCTGGCCTTGAAGTTACGCCCAAATCACACCCAATGAGCCCTGTCGCTGAGGTTTCTCACATCAGCTACCTGAGCTTCAAGCTTTGCCCAAATCATCTTCAGGAAAGCTAATAATACAACGATGTCCCATCGAAAATAACAACCGGAAGAACTTCCAGCTATAGATGTAGATTCACTGATCTTTACAAAAGTTACATTAAACCCTGCAGTTTGTCTTGATAATATCGAAGTTACACGCATTCTAATAAAGTTGAATCCCTACGTGATTCTCAATGTGCACAACTTGATGTTTCATTTCCATTTTTCATGATGAAAAAAAATAGGCCTGAGTCGAATCGATTATTAAGCCGGTGTTCGATCGAAGAAGTCGAACTCCGATTTCGTTTTGATGAATTCGATGCATCGACGAAATTACCAAATTGACTAGAAAACACAAAATCTTTTGTTTGATAGTCCTGTTATACACAATTTATCTTCATATTTTCACAATTTTAATTTGCTTACTTGGTTCCTACTCTCTTTTGTGAGTTTTGCAGGTAACGCATCAAGAGAATGAACAGGTCGCTCGATGATCAAGCAGCTACTACATACTACTTGGATTTGATTCGTTCACTACTATATACAGCGCAACGCCACAACAAACAATTGTCCATAGACTTTGTACAACGGATAGCATCGTGTGCTGTGAAAACCCGGAAATACAGTGGCAATCGTGCGTAAGGCTCATTTGCATACACGCTGCCGACGTACAGACTAATAGAGCGTCTCCGTACAGCGATTCGGAGACCACTGATTGGTGCATCGCGTAGATCACGTCATAACCACGTGGTCGCCAAAATAGTGATAACGATATCCGGTCACGTTGTCTGAAACCCGGAAGCGATTAGGGTTACGGGAAAAAAAAAATCGCAACCCGGAAGCTAATTGACTTTCTGCCCGTTGCAATAGACTCTACAGATTCCAACCTACATACATGTATACGATGCCATATTGACGCTAATTTGTAAGATTTTGACGGAAAAACAAGAAGTAATCGAAATTCGCTTACATGTGCAGTATCGGTGAGAAAACAGATTCTCCGAGAATACCTTTCATAATTCATATAAAATATAGGAAAGTGAAATTCTAGGTCGATTTTGGTACGAGGTGATAGAGAATTGCACGCTTGTTTTGGTGGAATACTATGTGGGGAAATGGAAGGATTGCACTGCGTATGCTTACTATATTTTCATTCATAAATTGGCTCTTGGCAGTGGCTGGGTGACGTCATGTATCGATGCATCGATGTTCGATCGGCGCAAAGCCATCGAACACCGGTTTCTGAAAAAATCGATATGACTCAGGCTTAAAAAAAACAGCTAGAATGATGCTGAGAGAAACAGGTGGCAACTTGCCTGGACAGATAGCTGGCAGGCTGCCAAGAGAGAAAGAGAGAGAGAGAGAGAGAGAGAGAGCTGCCAACTTGCGAAGAGACACAGCTGGTACACTGCCAAAAGAAGCTTGCCCCTGGAACTATGCTCAGTCCCATACCTGTATTCTCCTGTCCTCTCTTGATGAATCAGGAATCTGGCAACCCAGTAGGACCTTAGTCTGCGGAGAACATCATACTGGGTACGGGTGAAGACCGAGTCGCTCAGACCGATGTTGCCCTGCGCCTGCTTAATTTGACGCTGGGCGTCTGGGGTCAGCTTAAAACGGTACTTGTCCTGGATGTCCCTGGAAGTAAACAGAGAGAACAAACATCATTAATTCCCCATTAACTCCAGAAGTATAATGCAAGAACTTTAAAAGCTTAATATCCCAATCAAAGTAGCAGATCAGTGTGAATTTCATGAGCACATTCAGGCAAATTGTTAGAGAGTTTTTAGTAAAAATCACTAGTCATTCAAAGCAGAATGATGATTTTTATCATGTATTCAAAGTCTCTGGCAAAATGGAATTTCCATTTTCAGGCAAGTCGACAAAGAATTTGAGATGTTTTGAAACTGAATGTTTACCTGAACAAGCGAGTCCTGGTGATGTCGGCGCCATCCTCGAGCGCCTGGACGTTGTCACGGTACATCTCACAGTCCAGCCAGAAGTTGAGCATATCCTCCCCTAGCGTTCCTGTCAGGAAGGCCTTGAACAGCTCCATGCCTACCAGCTATTAAAGGGGGGGGGGGGGGGGGGGTGGACAGGGATACGGAAAAGTCATATTAATATTTGCATTGTTTATTCTCAAGCATGGGCGAAGTCATATAAAGAGTTGTGATTGATCTGAATCCATCGCAAGTAAAATCCCCTATCTCTAATATATAGAATTACGATTGATTTCAATCGCGAAGGTTGCAATAATTACAAATATTTATAAAACAGGGCCCTAATGTCTTAAAAACACCACATTGAACTCAGTTTTGCATTGTATCCTTGAGAGAAACTTCTGTGAATTACAGGAGCTCTATTTGCATTGCAGGCACAAAATCGCCTTGAGTCCCTGTGAAATGTTACACTGGGAGAGGAGGGTAAAAATGATGTATAGATTGAGTGTAAGTGTGTGTGAGAGAGAGAGAAGTACAGAGAAAAAAAAAGGGGAAAGGAGAAAGAGAGAAAGAGAGAGAGATGCAAGGGAGAGAGAAAAAAAGGGGGGGGGGGAGAAAGAGTGAGAAAGAGAAAGAAAGGGGAAAGGAGAGGGAGAGAAGAAAGATGCAGAGAGAGATACATGGGAGAGAGAGAAGAATAGCATGATACCCTTTACCTTAGAAAGAGAGTATGTGTGTATATGTATCTATGTTGTGTCTCCATACCAACCCCTTTCTTTTCATCCAAATACACAAACACACACACAAAAAAAAAAAACCCAAAAAAACACACACACAATGAATGTAAAACATGTCACTTTTTTTTACTCTCCCCTATCTTTGTCTTAACAACTCTCTTGCTCTCTCTCTCTCCCTCCCCGCCCCCCCCCCCTCTCTCTCTGTCTCTCTCTCTCACTCTCCCTGGTTCCTTTTTTTTTTTTTTATCTGTTTGGAGTTCTCTGTCCCCTTGACTCTCCTTCCCTTTCTTTCTCTGCTTTTGTTTCTCTCTCTCTCTAGCTGTCTCTGTGATTTTCCCTAGCTCTCTCTCTCCCTCTCTCTATCTCCCTCTCTTTCTCTCTCTCTCTTTCTCTTTCTCTCTCTCTTTCTCTCTCTCTCTCTCTCTTTCTCTCTCTCTCTCCTCTTTCTCTCTCTTCTCTCCTCTCTCTCTCTCTCTCTCTCTCTCTCTCTCTCTCTCTCTCTCTCTCTCTCTCTCTCTCTCCCTCTAGCTGCCTCACTCTATCTCTTTCTCTTAGTTTACTCACACTGCCCAGGATTTCTTCTTTGAGTTGATGAAATGTGATCCGATGTTTAACCTCGACTTGTCTCATTTCAGACTCTGTGCGTTCCACTTCTGCCAGCAGGTCCTCTTCATACTTGACGATACTATGCTCCGGCTCAGCTTCTCCATCTCCCTCAACCTGCATCATGTCAAACACAAAACAAAAAAAATCACTCACAGTTAGATTTTCTGGCTTCGACAGCCCTTGTCCAGTTAGGATGTGAAAGTTTGCCATGGAACTGTAGTACCAAAGGCGTGTAGTATAATTGCACCCTATGAAGAATTTGAAGTTTATTCATAGCCTGTTGTCTATTGTCTGTACAACTGATTACACAGGAGTTACGCTGATTAGTTTTTGTGTAGAAAAGGGCCAGCCCGCATATATGTGGGCCTAGTAAAGAATGGGTGAACTCCCTTTTTGCGAGATGATATGCTGTGCTGCAGGATTTGTTTGCCATAGTGGTGCACCAAAGTGACAGGAGCCAATATATAGTTAAATCTTGGTGTGCCAAGAACCCTTTTCTTTTATCCAATCCACAATTTTACAACAAACATTTTGCCACATAGCCATGAATAATGCTATGGTCCCTCCTAGATTTCTATATTATGTTACGTGTCATTTAGATTGTTCCCATTAATCCCCACAATGTATTAACATATTTCATATGAGCTTCTATACATTCATCCCTTTCTTCAATCTTTCTCTCTTTACCTGCAATCTTTTTATCTCTACCTGCAATCTTTCCACCCATACCTGCAATCTTTCTGTCCATTTTGAATAGAATTTTAATTTCCTTATAATACACTGCTTCAAACCCTGACATTTAATAGGACACTACCTACCCGTATTTCTTGTTCCAGCAAATCATCGTTAGCATCGTTGACATTCTGGCTTTCTTTGGTCTCCTCCTCCTCTTCCTCCTCCTCAACATCAATAAGTTCTTGGGGAAGGCCAATGCTAGTCCCATCTTCATCTTCCTCTTCCTCCTCTTCTTCTTCTTGCCTCTCCTCCTCTTCCTCGTCCCCTGAATCCTCATCCTCACTTTCGGTTTCTTCTTCTTCTTCTTCTTCAGAGTCCTCTCCTGTTGCATTCTTGGCTGCTTTCTCCTGCTCTGCTCCATCAGGCAAGGTCCTGAAATGAAGAATTATGGGGAGATAATATTTTTGGAATCTTATTAAAAAAAATTCAAGCCTTAAAATCACTATTTGGCGCTGAAATCAGCAACACAATTGTTTTTAAATTAGATTTTCATCCTAAAACGGAGGCGTTGTAAATTGACAAACATCAAAAACATCTAATCTAGAGCAAAAATTTGCCCCTGTACTATACCTTTGACCATTCTGCTCCTTCTTTGACTGTCGGCTGGCACCTCCATCTGGTGTCTGGATGGTGGCCCGTTTTTTTGGGGAGTTCTCCTTTCTGCTCTCTGACTTCAAGGCACTCTTTCTTGCTGAAAGACACAACATTCCACAAGCATTCAGAAGCTGCATTCCTGTAACTGAAATTGCACTCTTTCTAGCTGAAAGATATTACATTACATTTAATAGCTTGTTTAACAAGTATAATGCCAAAAAATTCCACGGACCAGTACTTTGTCAAAAATATTTAGCTCTCCTCTTAATAAATAGAAAGACTGTTCAGACTCACAGGTCTCCCTCTCGCTGCTCTTGACGGTCAGCTCTGTATCCTCCCTGCTAACATGTGAACGACGATCAATCCCAGCATCCCCGGCTCCTCCTAGCCCGGACCTTTGCCCGAGGTCTGTCTTCTCTCGCGACGGCTTGGACCTGCCTGTCAGCTTTCTGCTGCTGACGTTCTCCCGAGACAGAAGGGAGCCCTTGTGGGGGGAGGAGTTCTTACTGGGGGACTGCTTGCGGGTGTAGAAGGCATCGATAGGGCTCCACAGGGCTCCATTCACAGCTGCAGAATGAAGACAGCACATCATGGGAAATGTCAATCATCTTAATGCCATCACCATCATCGTCTATCTCAACTATCTCACCTCCTCATTGCAAACGAGAAGACGTGTGACTGTGCCAGAGCCTGGCTTTACATTTGAGACAGATGAAATATGGGATGGATACGATAGAAGAACTTGGGCCCCCACTTACATGTATAACGAGTTGCGATTAATCTGAGTTGAGCGCAAGTCTAATCTCCTACTTATGATATGCAGAGTCAAATTGCGATCAATCGCAAACCTTTCTAAGAAGGCTCCTTTTTTGGCATGTCAAAAACATGAAGTGCAGTTCTTCTTTTTTCTAACATGTTATATCTCCTCATCAGTGAACACAACTATGCATCGTCTTACTGTCTTACCAAATCTACTACAGGCTGCATGGCTAAATTATTCCTCATGCATTTGATGACAGTACTCCAATTTTCCACCCAGTGCTCAAATATATGATAAATCATTGCTGCTTATGATATTTCAAAATCAAACTGCTTATCACATCTGCAAAGATACAAATAAATCATTTCATTCCTCAGCAATTCTTATATAGCACTGAAACATCTTCTTATGTGCTCTAGAGAAAGAAATACAATATACAAGATACAAGTTGTACTGGGTCTCAAACAAAATGCATGCCTTCGATGTCAATAAGTGCGTCTTTCAAGCAATCTTAAATCTATCAACTGAATTAATGTGTTATAAGCATTCCAGTTTGAAGCAGTGTAAGTGAAGCTTTGTTCACTACATGTATATGACCTGGTAGAATAACTAACCATTTTTCTTATTAGAATGAAGATAACTGATTTTAAGGGACAAAGTATTTTTCTGCTAAGGAAGGGGGGAGGTTACTCACTGAGGCCCAGCATAGGAGGCATGCTGATGCAGCGAGAACCCGGTCTCAGGTGCTTAAAGAGGAACAGCCTGTCAGCGTCGCCAGGCCAGCTGAAGTCGCTGTCGTTCTCGTAGGCAGACGCCTCATGGCTCTGGGCTAGGCTCATGGAGGTGGAGGAGTAGCTGGCGGTCTCCCGGCTGTAGCCACGCAGGCCTCGGCTACTGGGGCGGCTCGTGGACCGCCGGTCTTCTAGTGGACGGATCAGCAGCTTGCATAGCTTGTACTCCAGAAAGAGTTTTGTTCTGGAAGGAAAAGAAAAACTAATTTTAGGATTTGACCTTGACCTGTGACCTTTGACTAACATGATGACCCAAAATCTATAGAGTTGATTGCCCTTTGCTGTATTTTCATTTAATGAAATTCAGTCAATTTAGTTCTTGCATAAACGAACAACTTTGTTTTATTTGTTCTATGTTTAACGAATTACAGTTATGTCTTTACCTTCCCTCTAATTTATAGTTTGCATATTTGTTACTTTAAACACAGCTGAGTGCTACTTGTTTCAAAATCTGCACAGAATGAGACAAACAGACTTTACATGTTGCTGCACGCCAGTGGTATTCTAACCTGAGGAAGAGAGGCAGCCTCTCTCTCTTAGCCCAGTCCATGATCCTCTCCCTCTCTGCATCCCCAGGGCCATAGAGCCCCCTCCTGGGGTCACGCTCCTGGGGCTGCAGCCCCCCGCCGTAGGGCGAGTCATCCTCCACCTCCTGGAAAGACCCCGTCAGACGGTTGTAGTACAGCGGCTGGGGGAAGGCCTGCAGGGAGGGGCAGGGAGGGGAAGATGTGGGGTGGGGGTGTTAGGGAGGAGCAGGGCAGGGGCAGAAAGGGGAAGGGAGAAAGCAGGAAGGGGGAAGGTGGGGGCAGGGAGGGCAAGGTAGGTGGGGGGGGGGGGCAAGAAGGAGAGAGGAAATATTGATGAACTTTTTCAAAATTCAGATTATACTCTGCCAAAGGTCGACTGTCTCCCAAACTTTTAAAACAGCCTCCTGGGGCCATGTTTATTAAACATTACTAAACCTTTGATACATGTAGCATGATGTTGAAGTGCTTTCAGCTACAAGTACATGTATGCACTTTCAGCAACTTGCTAGGCTAGAAAGCTTTTATGAATTTGGATCCTGAAGTTCAATTCTTTGTTGGCGAGCTAAGGAGCCTTCTTGACATTGATTCTCTCAATGTGTGGAAATATGTGGTTCTATGGGAATTGTATTGCATTATCTGTGCAAGAATGCTTCAATGATTTATGAATATTTCACATGAGACATCTTGTTGGCATGTTGGCTTTGGAACATGCACATCTGAACCACAATTTCTCTAGATAGCTTAGATACATGAACATCAAAACACTGACTCAAAGTTAAAGGATGAAGGACATGCATTTTCAAAACACGTCTGACCATAATGTGCACTACAAATAACCATTTACCCGTTATACACGTAGAACGTACAGCATCACACAAATGAGCACTTATTTAAATGTATACCAGTTATATGTCAAAAAGTGTTTCCCCATAAATGTATGCAGCTTTTCATGCAAGTCTATGGAAACTGCAATTAATTGCCAATCAGTTTTGATCAGGTTAAATTGCTCTGATAATAGGAATTGTAATACAAGAACAAGACTTCAAATCTCAATGCCATATCCAAATGCATGAGAGATCCAAACTTCTAGCCCCAAAACATAGCAGCATGGTACTAAAAACAAGAATATGCCCTCTTTGTATTAAAAAGATATATAAAATAACATTTTTGGAGATGGGAAATGATAATAGCCAAAGAGTGTCTAATCATGAGATGTAAAGATTGTATTTTACTATAAATATCATGCTACATGTCAATACAAAGAAATTGTGCTGGTTGGCAGCTCTGATGTACTGTGATACTTACAGGATACTGCAGGAAGGCATTGAAATAGTCGAGGAAGAGATCATCATAGGCAAGAAGAGAGTCAAAGTTATCTTCATTCACCTCAATGGCTGCAATATACACAATGAGACATGGAGAGAAGAAATAAGTATTCACGTCTTGAGATAAACACCTTGACTCTAGAGTAACGTACAAATCGGGTCCAAGATCATTGATTTGGTCACGCCCTCATTTCATTGACATCAAGGAAATAAAAAAAACATACATATCAACATATTAAAGTGAAAAGCATAAATATGCTTTTGAACATGTTTATCGCTCGGTTCGAGATTCCAATAACTGATGTCGACATGAAATTTATGTAGGCCCTAAAATAAACTTTTTTTGTTGTTTCACAGTGAAATAATCAAATGCCCCATGTAAATCGATATCAACAAGTCGTATGTGCGGGTCGGATGGCCAACCAATATTCAAACTATATAAATCGAGGTAAACAAAAAATAAAAAAATGTAGGGTCTACATAAAACATTTAATTGTCTAATATCACTATCAGTACACAATTCGAAACGTGTGGGACTGTTATTAGTATCGGGCCATTGCGTGCGTGCATTGCCATTCAGCCGTTCTGGGCGCGCAATCCACAAAGTTGGCGATACATTTCAAGCTTTGAAAAATTGATTAAACACAAACTTACGCTTCATTTTGATCTTGGCATCACGCCTTTATAATGCTGCTTAATAATGGAGACATTCATGGTCTGGAAGACGCTAAAATACAATATTTCCTTACTCAGATGGACTTTGTTTTTGCCATTCTTCGCCTATCTAATCTATAATTGACTAGACTCTACACCAAGCGCTTTCCATTAATTCAGACTTGTGTCGCGTAAAGAACGGCATTGGTAAATCAAGGAACGGCTGGTGTAAGTGGTTAGCGCTGTCGTATCCATGGACGCAGACTGCCAATTATAACAGGTGAACTGCTATTTCTTCGCGTGAGGTGTATCTATTCATTATGGATGGTTCATACGCCTTGCGTGTATACAAAAAATAACCGATTTGGGATTCGACATGGTTTACCGTTGGTTTTGCATGTAAGAAAATAAAAAAAAAGTTAGTTGGATTAGAACATGATCATGTAAGATTGACCAGGTGTAGGCTAGTCTGATTTGCATGGATTTAATAGACATACAAACATTTGTAATTGTTTATATCTATGTAGAAAATAATACATTTCAAGGACCATTTTAAGCCTACAAACATTTTTTATATACATATTTATCTGTATAACGTTATTTATTTACTTATTTGTATACCTCTTTTTTAGTGGTATTAAACAAGTTGATTTGTTGACTTGCAAATGGACATCCGATTTTTTAATACAGTGATTTATTGCATTAAATTTTGGCTGTCTTAAAATAAAAATCGTTATCAATATTTGTCGCATTGTCTTCTCTCTTCTGTAGCTCACCCTCTTTCAACAGTCTCCACTTTGATTTTTCTCTCTCGCCCCCATTTTCTTTCTCTCTTTTTCCTGCTACTTTATTTCAATCCTTGTTAGCTCACGCTCCTCCCTTTAACTTCATTCTTCTCATTTGCCCTCTCTCAACTCCCTTCTCTTGGTCTTTTACAATTTACAGTGTCAACTGTCACTCTTTCTAGAATCAGGGTTTGTGACATTTTATCAATTACTTTGTTGAGGTAATCATGTGAATATTAAATGAGATAGAAATATTGCACGTATAGAGAGAAAGATTGCAGATAGAGAGGGGAAGATAGGGAGGGAAGATAGAAGCTCAAATGAAATATGTTCATATTTTTTTCAATTAATGTTAACAGGGATGTCAAGATAAAAATCTTAGAGAAATCATAACATTATTACATGACAAAATGTTTATTGTAAAATTGTGGATTGGATATAGAAAGGTCTTGGCACACTAAGATTAAAATATTTATTTGCTTCTGCTACTTTTGTGAACCACTATGGCAAACAAATCCCGCAGCACAGTACTTCATCTCGCAAAGAAAGAGTTCACCCATTCTTTACTAGGCCCACATATATGTGGGCTGGCCCTTTTCTACACAAAAAATAACCAGGGTGACTCCTGTGTAATCGGTTGTACAGACAATAGACAACAGGCTATGAATAAACTTCAAATTCTTCATAGGGTGCAATTATACCACACCCTTTTGGTTATTACAGTTCCATGGCAAACTTTCACGTCCTTACTGGACAAGGGTTGACGAAGCCAGAAAATCTAACCGTGAGCAATTTGTTTTGTTTTGTGTTTGGCATGGTGCAGGTTGAGGGTGATGGAGAAGCTGAGCCGGAGCATAGTATCGTCAAGTATGAAGAGGACCTGCTGGCAGAAGTGGAACGCACAGAGTCTGAAATGAGACAAGTCGATCGGATCACATTCCATCAACTCAAAGAAGAAATCCTGGGCAGTGTGAGTAAACTAAGAGAAAGGGAAACAGTGAGGCAGCTAGAAGGATAGAGAGAGAGAGGAAAAGAGAGAGAGGGGAAAAGAGAGAGAGAGAGAGAGAGAGAGAGAGAGAGAGAGAGAGAGAGACGGAGGGAGAGAGAGAGAGTAAATGAGTTGTTCAGACCATTCGTGGTACGGTCCATGTTGATGTTCAGACAAAGATTGGGGAGAGTGAAAAAAGTGAACTCTTGACATGTGTCACATTTATTGTGTTTGTGTTTGTGTTTGTGTTTGTGTGTTTTTTTTTTAAATGGTATAGAGGGTCTTTCCATCGCAATCCGGAGACTGAATTAAGAGGGATGTTACAATGTGAGCCCTGGTCGCTGGATACAAGAACACATCATGCACACATGCACATGTGCACCATCTCCACTCCCTGGGGAGTATTCCTTGCCCGCTGCACGATATCGGCGCTGGGTCAAGATCATTCACATAATCACTCCTGGGTGGAGAGCAGCAATGTGGATAAAGTATCCTGGTGAAGGACACAAGTGCCATGGGATTGAACCTGGGACCTTGAGATCTTCAGTCATAGTACACAACCACCACACCACGACACCTCCACTGTTTGTGTGTGTGTGTTTGTGTGTGTATGTGTGTGTGTGTGTGTGTGCGTGTGTGTGTGTCTGTGTGTGTGTGTCTGTGTCTGTGTATGTGTGTGTGTATACGAATGAAAAGAAAGGGGGTGGTATGGAGACACAACATGGATACATATACACACATACTCTCGCTCTAAGGTAAAAGGTATCATGCTATTCCTCTCTCTTCCATGTATCTCTCTCTGTGCATCTTTCTTTTCTCTCTCTCTTTCCCACTCTTTCTCTCCTCTTTCTCAATCTTTCTATCTCCTCCCCTCACGTCTTTTCTTTCCTTCTCTTTCCCGTGTACCTCTGTGCATCTTTTTTTTTCTCTCTCTCCTTTCCCCTCTTTCCCCTTCTCTCTTTCTCCTTTCCCCCTTTTTTTTCTCTGTACTTTTCTCTCTCTCACACACACACTTACACTCAATCTGTACATCATTCTCCCCTCCTCTCCCAGTGTAACATTTCACAGGGACACAAGGTGATTTAGTGCCTGCAATGCAAATAGAGCTCCTGTAATTGACAGAAGTTTCCCTCAAGGATACCATTCAAAACTCAGTTCAATGTGGGATCTTTTTAGACATCGGGGCCCCGTTTTATAAATGTTTGTAATTGATTGCAACTTGACTTGCGATTGAAATCGATAGTAATTCTATATATCAGAGATAGGGGATTTTACTTGCGATGGATTCTTTACATGACAGGGCCCATGCTTGAGAATAAACAATGCAAATATTAATATGACTTTTCCGTGTCCCTGCCCCCCCCCCCCCCCCTTAATAGCTGGTAGGCATGGAGCTGTTCTGCCTGACAAGAACGCTAGGGGAGGATATACTCAACTTCTGGCTGGACTGTGAGATGTACCGCGACAACGTCCAGGCGCTCGAGGATGGCGCCGACATCACCAGGACTCGCTTGTTCAGGTAATCTTCAGTTTCAAAACATCTCAAATTCTTTGTCACCTTGCCTGAAAATGGAAATTCCATTTTGCCAGACACTTTGAAAACATGATAGAAATGACCATTTTGTTTTGCATGACTAGTGATTTTTACTATAACTCTCTAACAATTTGCCTGAATGTGCTCATGAAATTTACACTGATCTGCTACTCTGATTGTGATATTAAGAGTTTAAATTAATTTTAATTAGTTTCTTCTCTCTGTTTACTTCCAGGGACATCCAGGACAAGTACCGTTTTAAGCTGACCCCAGACACCCAGCGTCAAATTAAGCAGGCGCAGGGCAACATCGGTGGATTCTAATGGTATTGAAGACCAGTAGAAACCATTAGAATCCATTGGTCTCTAATGGTTTCTACTGGTTTGATTTTGTTTTTTCACACTCCTTCTCAAACCACTAGATCTCACTGGTTTCTATTGGTTTCTACTGGTTTGACTTTGTTTTTTTTCACACTCCTTCTCAAACCACTAGATCTCACTGGTTTCTATTGGTTTCTACTGGTCTTCAATACCATTAGAATCCACTGGTTTCTAATGGTTTCTACTGGTTTGACTTTGTTTTTTTTCACACTCCTTCTCAAACCACTAGATCTCACTGGTTTCTTTTGGTTTCTACTGGTCTTCAATACCATTAGAATCAACTGGTCTCTAATGGTTTCTACTGGTTTGACATTTTTTTTTTTTCACACTAATAGAAACTAGTGAGATATAATGTTTGGAAAAGGAGTATGAAAAATACAAAGTCAAACCAGTATAAACCAATAGAAACCAGTGAGATCTAATGGTTTGAAAAGGAGTGTGAAAAATACTAAGTCAAACCAGTAGAAACCATTAGAGACCAGTGAATTCTACTGGTAATGGAGACCAGTAGAAACCAATAGAAACCAATAGAAATAGAGATGCTCATGAATATTCATGCATTTATTTACGTGTCCTAATTTTGTACTTTTAAATAGATAACCTCCACCTGACCAGATAAAAGGAATTTTACCAAGTAATGATTTCAAGTTTAAACATAAAATAGTGAATGTCACCTACTTAAGTGAAGACAATAATGATAACAACAACAAAAATGATCTTCTTAAATGTAAGTTAGAGTAACCAATATCTTATGAACCTTATAACCGTACTGCTATATATATGAAAGTCTGTGAGGTAAAGAGTAGGAATTAGGATAGGTATAGGATAGAATAGGAATACATATAGGATAGGATAGGATTAGGTTAAAACGATAAGGAAATATGCCATAATTCGGATTATCATATGCTAAATTTAAATCGATATTTCATCAATATTTTTAATTTTGATTCCTATTGGTTTCCTGATGGCTCCAGTAGGTATTCTACTAGTTTCTACTGGTATTCTGATGGATCCAGGAGAAATTGCTACTGGTTTCTACTGGCGCTCTACTGGTATTTTTCTAATGGTTTCTACTGGAAATCATTTCACTTTCCATATTCAAACCAGCAGAAAAATTCCAGTAGAAACCAGAAGGAAGCTCTATTGGATCCAGTAGAGATTCCTACTGGTTTCTACTGGTCTTCTACTGGTCTTCTATTGGATCCAGTAGAGATTCCTACTGGTTTCTACTGGTATTCTACTGGCATTTTTCTAATGGTTTCTACTGGAAATCATTTCACTTTCCATATTCAAACCAGTAGAAAAAATTCAGTAGTAACCAGTAGGAAGCTCTATTGGATCCAGTAGAGATTCCTACTGGTTTCTACTGGTCTTCTATTGGATCCAGTAGAGATTCCTACTGGTTTCTACTGGTATTCTACTGGTCTTCTATTGGTCTTGTATTGGATCCAGTAGAGATTTCTACTGGTTTCTACTGGTATTCTACTGGCATTTTTCTAATGGTTTCTACTGGAAATCATTTCACTTTCCATATTCAAACCAGTAGAAAATTTCCAGTAGAAACCAGTAGAGATTCTAATGGTTTTTCTCTACTGGTTTCTACTGGTTTTTCGTCCTGGGTCTCTCTCTCTCTCTCTCTCTCTCTCTCTCTCTCTCTCTCTCTCTCTCTCTCTCTCTCTCTCTCTCTCTCTCTCTCTCTCTCTCTCTCTCTCTCTTTCTTGGCAGCCTGCCAGCTATCTGACTAGGAAAGTTGCCACCTGTTTCTCTCAGCATCATTCCAGCTGTTTTCTTTATCAAGAAAAATGGAAATTAAACATCAAGTTGTGCACATTGAGAATCATGTAGGGATTCAATTTTATTAGAATGCGTGTAACTTTGATATTATCAAGACTAACTGCAGGGTTAAATGTAACTTTTGTAAAGATCAGTAAATCTACATCTATAGCTGGAAGTTCTTCTGGTTGTTATTTTCGGTAGGACATCGTTGTGTTATTGGCTTTCCTGAAGATGATTTGGGCAAAGCTTGAAGCTCAGGTAGCTGATGTGAGAAACCTCAGCGACAGGGCTCATTGGATGTGATTTGGGCGTAACTTGAAGGCCAGGTAATGCAGCTTCGAGGGGGCTTGATGAGTTTAAGCATCCTTCTCATAATTCTTCTCCCTGTCGGCAGCCTGCCAGTTGTCTTGATCAACATTTGCGGCTTTGTCGCTGCCCCGGCAGTCTTCCGATACCATTTTATCAACTAAGAAATAAGCAGAGCGAAAGAGATGAATGGTGCCTCAAACCAGCCCCCTTGATGTTTTCTTTATAACATATTCGTAATTTTTCCTACCAAGATGAATAGGCAAAATACTGAAATGAAATTTCACTCACAAATCAACAAAATTGTGCTCTTTAAAGAGCTCTTTTTTATTGCAGATTAGCAAAAAGCTTTTTAGAAGAATTGGCATCATCAATGAAAGAAAACAATATCTTTCATCCAGCATCATGCTATATTCATCACTCCTTCTTTCTCACTTACAATATGATATTCGTGCAATGGGGGATCTACAGTAAAATATAAATGGATTGCTTTATTTATTACAAATAACATACATCATTTCTTTCTCAAACTGACCAGGCATGTTTTAAACTACATGTAACTTGTGGTGTTTAATTTTAACATGTTTAAATTACAAGAACTGAACTTTCAATGTAAGCACAACACTAAACAACAACTTCTACTCATCCTATTCTCAAAAAAGGAACCTTTATTCATATCCAAATAACCAAGCAACACGTGTTCACTTTCCAAGTACCAGAACACTCCTTGCCAATGGATTTTGCACATTAAATCATTGCAGTGTATTATATCTTGTAATATATCCCTCATTGATATATTCCAGGTCGTTGATTGGTTGAAAGAGTGTCACATGACCATAAATAGATGAACTATTTGGAGGAAGAGAGCTCAGAGGGAAGCCTGTGTTGTTTCGTGACGTCATGTAAAAAAAGTCGCCCTTTGCATAGATTCACGACACGCAAAATCTACGCAATACATTTCTTTTCAGCTGCTTTTTGGCGTTTTAGCGGAAAATCATTGGGCGCGATGGGGGAACTCCCGCCGTGTTGCGGCCGAGGCGCAACTTGAATTTCCGTTGGTTTGCTCAAGCCGCAGGAAATAACAGAACATCTGAATCATGCTCCTGCGTTCGGAGCTTAGAGCATGGTCACTATCACAAGGTCCATATGGTAAGGATTAAATTAATGAACAAAGAATATATTAATGATGGATATCAAACAAATATTTCATAATCTTTATTCGGGACCTTTGTGGAATCTATTGGTCTCCTCACTGAAGCGGAGGGCGTGCGGCACTTTTCTCTTGACCTGCGGGCCCGGGAAAATAGTACCGCGCGCCCTCCACTTAACCTCTGTGCAAATAGATTCCACAAGATCCCTCATAAACATGAAATATTTGTATAATATTGGATGATCAATGAATGGTAGTCAGAAGGTTGTTAAATTTCTTACCTGGGCGTTCAGCAGTGGTGTAGCAGGCACAAGCTGCCAGAACAATCAAAGTCAAGACCAGGAACCTCATGGTGGAGTCACAGAGTTTAGATGAAGTACTAAGGTGAAGATTATCAAGCCCTTTGCTTCAGCAAATGCTGAAAAATTGTTTATTTTATGCTGCTTTATAGCTCTGGGTGTACTGTTGCATTTTGAAATAAATATCTTTTCAGAAATTATTATATCCCCTCCCGTAGCAGACTGCTATTCCCATGAAATTTCTGTCACATATATCTTTTCAGAAATGATGCATGAAATAAGGTATGAATTAACATGTATTTTAGGCCTAATTTATTTCATTTAATATTAAAACAGATAAATCAAATCGATTAAGAACAGTGCTGAAAATAATTGTTTAGAAGTGAGGCACGAAATTAGTTAATAATTGATATTCATTTGATTATATTCAAGCAGTAAACGTATGAATCAAATCAAATATTATTTATGAAATTGATTAAAGCAAATTAAATGTACATGATTTTAAAGCATGTAATAATTTTGTTGAAGAAGAATCACTGATCCAGATAATAATTTCGTTCATAGTAGCAACACAATACTGATGTTAAATTATTATATCCCCTCCCGTAGCAGACTGCTATTCCCATGAAATTTCTGTCACAAACATAACATCATTAATGGTAATACTCAATTTCTTAATGAGTGTATTCTTCATCACACGTAAACACATGAAAACACCATATTGATTATTGGGTTTGCTGGTGGGATGCAGTGCATCAATACATTAATCCAATTTTTGTTGTAGTTCAGTTGTGAAATGAGAATTATTCTTACTGGTACTTGGCTGGTACTTGTTACCCCTTTGCCTTCATGAGATATGACTGTCAAAAACTCTTAAAAAGGTGCTTTCTGAACATTTACCAGATGTTTTTAGAACAGATGTAAAGTGATGTTTATGTGACATCAATTGAACTTGCTCACACTTCCGCATCAGAGACAATATGGGTAGTATCATTAACTTTCTGGCCTACTAATTACTGAAGAATTTCTACAGAATGAAATGAGTTGTGTGTTAAACATAAGTAAAAGTAGTGCTGTGATTATCTACGTGAAATACACATTAAATTCTTACTGGTACTTGGCTGTAGTTTGCCTTTCAATATTATCTTGACCTATCTAGGAATTTATGCACTTCTATTGAAGACATGTGTGGATTCGACATGGTTTATCTATGTTGGTTTTGCATGTAAGAAAATAAAAAAAAAGTTAGTATGATCATGTAAGACTGTGGTCCTTAAAAGTTATTGACGAGGTGTAGGCTACACACTCAAAATTGTCAAAATTGTTAATTGTTTATATCTTTGTAGGAAATAATACATCTTAAGGACCATTAAGCCTAAAAACATTTCTTATATTTATATACATATGTCTGTGTAACGTTATTTATCTATTTATTTATTTGTACACCTAAGACCTTCCTATATAATCTTCTTTTTATAGACGAACATAAAAATGCCTGCAGCCCGATACAGTAAAGATTCGTTGAAGGCGGTCATCCAGTGAATATTGATAAAAGTTATTTAAACAAATTAGGGTAACGAATTATGCGTGGAAGTCATGTTAATTAGAAGGTTACAGTTCGTTATTCCGAAGGGTCGTAATTCTGAAACACGTAAATTTCCTATACCTCGATGCTCGTTAGTCCGAAAGGAAAAATGTTTCGTTAATCCGAAAATAAAATAGGGTTCGTTTTTCCGAAGGTTCGTTAATCCGGAAACGAAATAAGGTTCGTTTTTTCAAAGGTTCGTTAATCCGAAAACGAAATAAAGTTCGTTTTTCCGAAAGTTCGTTAATAAGGTTCGAACCTTATTTCGTTTTCGGATTAACGAACCTTCGGAAAAACGAACCTTATTTCTATTTCGTACGAACGTACAGTTCAATGCGCTAGCTAAGCGAGGGGTCAATATTCACAGGATTATTAAAAATAAATGATATTATTGATGAAATGTCACGAAACCTGACATCCGAATTGATTTAATGTTGTCTCAATTTTAGCTCATATGAGTTGAAATTGTATCTTCATAATTTTTCAAAAGTGTCGAATGTTTTTTTTATTACTCCAAACAAGTGTGTATTTGCGTGTTTGAGTGTGTGCATTTTCTGTGTGTACATGTGTGAGAGAGGGAGAGAAAGAGAGGGGGGGAGAGAGAGAGAGAGAGAGAGAGAGTACGTGTGTGTGTGTGTGTGTGTGTGTTTGTGTGTGTGTGTGTGTGTATGTGTGTGTGCGTATGTGTGTGTGTGCGTGCGTATGTTTTCATATTCTGTCTCCTTACCGCATTTACCGTCCTTGACTCTCCTAGCTTTCTTTTTTTTTCTCTCTCTTCTTCTCTAGCTGCCTCACTGCTTCTCTCTCTCTCTCTCTCTCTCTCTCTCTCTCTCTCTTGATATAGGCCTATAAATTTGTTCCATTTAGTTTACTCACGCATCACCTCTTTAAAACATGAAAGAAACATATAAGTGAAGGTTTGACGAAAATCGGTCAAAGAAAAAGAAAGTTATTTGAATGCAAAATTTTCATTTTGTGATGTGCGAGGTGCTCTCCCATATGTTGCGTACAGTTTGTTTTGGAAAAAGGCGATTTTCTCAAAAGGTATATTTATCATTTCACCTGTGCGTTTCATACATCATTTAACATATGTTTTTACAGACATATCGCTATTAAAAAAATGTATCTCGACATCAAAGAACAGAAAAAAGGGCAAATTGTGGAAAAAGTAGTACACAATGTAATGGGAGAGTACCTTGCATGTGACGTCACAAAATCAAAACTTTACATTCGATTAACTTTCTTTCTCTTTGACCGATTTTTGTCAAACCCACACTGATTATGTCTCTTTGATGTGTCTCCTTTTATTAAACATCAGCTGGGGCATTTTTCATATCGCACGTAGCTTATTGAGCCATATGTAGATATAAATTCAATATCCGTAATTAATTCATTTGACTCATCAGTTATCTGGAAAACTTTTTTTTTTTCGCCTACAGTATATGGAAAACAATTTTTTTATCGCGTTCGGGAACAATCAAGTTGAATGAGTATTTTGTTTCTCAAATGTAATAGCGCCCTCTTTTGTCTCTGTGAAGATAGCTCCCTGTTTCCTCAGACGAGTACAATAGGCGATATCGACCTTCGACTAAGCTCGTAGGTGATCATACCACCCAGCACTGTGAGTGAAGTCAGTCGGTATAGGCGACCCTTAGCTTACCGATCAAGGAGCTGGACTCTGGGAGAACCGATCAATATCGAACAATTATTATCACGGACCACGGCACCTTAGAGTCTTGGAAAGCGAATAGTCATCTATTGATTACATGTGTGGCAGTACCTGTGCTACATCTAGGTCTACAGAGATACATTCCAATGCAGATAAAATATCAGGAGGACAAAGCGTAATTATGTTAGGAATGGCAGAACCCTAGTGACATTCTGGAATATAAGTCCACCTTTTTCCTTCTCTTGAACTTGGGATGACGTTCAAGTTGTTTCCAACGTGTTCACGAATCGTCTACACATTGACTGCAGTTTCTACCGTCTTGATCGGCGCCCATAGGAAGGGAGAGTAGGAGAAAATATTCTCTGTGTTGTCCCGTTGAGCATCTCGCGAAGAGATACATTTCACGGATGAATGGCAAATTTATGGTAAGTGAAAAACAAGTTATATGTCTCAATAGTATATTCCTGTTAACTACAAATTGAGCACCTACACTGAAAAACTGAAAACAGATGGCCGTGACATTCATAATTGACTGTTTAAAGCGCTGTTAAATAGTATTGTGGATTACCTGGTTCATCAACGGATTTTCCTAATGAAATAATAGTATATTCAATTGTAGAGAAATATTTAAGTATGTGTTAAAGATTCATCCACTTTAGCATGCAGGTAACAAATCTCGCTAATCAATACAACAGTACAGTCCTCGAAGGATTTCGTTTTGTTATTCAAAGCATTTCATCATTTGGGTTTGTTTTCGATCCATGTATTCTGTTAGCTTTGTTACATTTATAATCCAATGACATTTCTTTATAATACGTTTTGAGAGGTAATGATATCACTCTCTTATTAATTCTGTTACTCATATTTAGAGAATTGGATAAAATTAATGTATATGTACGTCATGTATATATAGAGATAGAGAGGTTTTATGTAGGATGAAGAGCGAGCGAGCGAGGGAGAGAGAGAGAGAGAGAGAGAGAGAGAGAGAGAGAGAGTGAGGAATAAGGAAATAGAAGTTGTTAGAGAGAGAAGTTGACTATCGAGTTGCATATATACAGTGGGACAGAAATTGAGAAAGACAGACAACGGACATACAGACATACAAGGATGAACATGCTGACGGAGCCTCAATTAGGGGTGATTCGGCTGGAACTCCCTATATTAAAATACTGTATTGCACCAACAACAAATTCGTTAAGATTAAGAAACACGCGCACAGAAAAAAATATAAAGGTCATAATGATATAAATTATTTGCATCGCACGATTAACGACCTTAATCATTAATTCACGTTCCAATTAATTTTGATAAATGTGATTATGAATCATTGAAACACAAATACTTCAATAAAACATGCTGCCAGTGGAAATGATATATAAATCATCATATTGGGTGAAGGATAATATTTTCCATGTCACACGTTTAAATCTTTGCGAGCCACATGTATGCGCTTTCACCAGTTATACACATGAATCACATAGGACAACAGTATGTCTGGCATATAAACGGTTAAGGAACACGCACACGGGGCACCTCTCCCAGTTACTGGGGGAGATAAGGGCTAATTAGAATGATCTTTGCTGGAGGCGGAATAAAACGTAACTGATTCTCACATATTTTGTAGCACAAAACAAAGTGACATATACCAATATGAGAGCGATATACAAATGGCAGTGAGGTGGGTAGTTGTTTTAAATCAAGGGGACAAACTATGTCATCACCCCTACTTAATTATACCCCCATCGCCAAACAATGATCTGCACCAGTGAGAGACATCTTCATGTACCACACATGGTGCGATGATTGGTGTTACCATAGTTATTTGTTTATTCTTTATGAGCAGATACAAGCTTGAGACCATGGAAGTTAGTGTTTCGAGTAAATGATTTAAAGGATTAATTTCGTAAGCATGTGTGGCATAAGCTCAATGTGTCTGCTTAAGTGTATTTTTCAAAATAGGAAAACACCGACCAAGAGGAAGAGAAAACGTAAAAAAAGAAGGGGGAGAAGAAGAAAAGAAAAAATAAGGAAATGAGAAGAAGGTAGAAATAAATAGGAAAGTCGAAACAAAGGTAGTAAAGGGAATAAGGAGTATGAATAACAACAAGAAGGAGGAGGAAGAAGAAATGAAGAAGAAAAAGAAAAAGAAGAAGAAGAAGATGATGATGAAGTAGAAAAAGAAGAAGGAGAAGAAGGAGAAGAAGAAAAAGAAGAAGGAGAAGAAGGAGAAGAAGGAGAAGAAGAAGAAGAAGAAGAAGAAGAAGAAGAAGAAGAAGAAGGAAGTCAAAGTAATAAAAAAAAGTGTGGGGGGGGGGAGGGGGGCGGTAGTGAGCGGGCGTAGAAAGAAGTGATATGGAGAGGGTGGAAAGACCGTTCATGATGCCAACATGCTCTGGGTGATGAATAATCGACAGACGGGGTATATAGTTTTTTGAGCGGGAAATACACCTGTGTACACAGGGGTCCACTTCCACTCAACCTCTGTAGGACCCATTACAGTAAATACCTTGATAATGACGTGGGCTGACATATATCTCTCTAGCACTGAGCCAAGGGCAATGACAGGAGATATACAAGAAGCAGGAGATGACCAGACCAGATACGGCGTACTCCCAGGAATCTCTGCAATGTCAACCCGCGGATCTCATCATCAACGTCATCACCTCCCGGATGTAGAATTGTCTACAGGCGCAGACTTAGTTATGACACTGTTTCGACAATGAACACGTCTATAATATCAGACTAGAGCCTTGGGGTACTCGCAGAAAAATATCTCGGGTGGCTTTATATTCAACCTAAGCGTGTGATAAGGCTCATTGGGGTGGAGTCTCCGTAGTTCATACCTCTTAATGTTAAATAACCATGGACAATCTGGCATGGGTTAGTTTTTGCAAACTAAATTGTACAGAAATGATGCGCAAATAATGAGAAAGGAAATACTTGAAAGGAATATATTAGCTACTGTTCTTTCCCGACTTTATAGTCCCGAACCTATTTTTGCCACTTAGGATATTCTCTGATGAAGAAGGGACTTTCAAAGGGAAGCAAACGACTACTTTCTCGACTACGATAACACATCCTCCCGAACCTTTAGTTTTGCAGCTGGGAGTATGTTCTGAGATTCTGATGAAGGGAATGTTAAAGGGAAGCTATAGGTTTCTTTCTTGACTGCGATAACACAATCTCCCGAACCCTATTTCGTAAGTGACGTTTTGTGGAGCAAGGATGTTCAGAGATTCCAATGAAGTAAATGTTAAAGGAAAGCTATAGGCTTCTTTCTCGACTGCAATAGCGCAATCCCCTGAACCATATATTGCAAGTGGGGATATGTAGAGCAAGGATGTTCTGAGACTCCGATGAAGTGAAGCTATAGGTTTCTTTCTCGACTGCGGTAACACAATCTTCCGAACCTTATTTCGTAAGTGAAGTTTTGTGGAACAAGGATATGCAGAGATTCTGATGAAGTGAATGTTAAAGGAAAGCTATAGGCTTCTTGCTCGACCGCAATAGCGCAACCCCCTGAACCATATATTGCAAGTGGGGATATGTAGTGCAAGGATGTTCTGAGATTCCGATGAAGGGAAGCTATAGGTTTCTTTCTCGACTGCGGTAACACAATCTTCCGAACCTTATTTCGTAAGTGAAGTTTTGTGGAGCAAGGATATGCAGAGATTCTGATGAAGTGAATGTTAAAGGAAAGCTATAGGCTTCTTTCTCGACTGCAATAGAACCATATATTGCAAGTGAGGATATGTCGAGCAAGGATGTTCTGGATTCGGATGAAGGGAATGTTAAAGGGAAGCTCTAGGCTTCTTTCTTGACTGCAATAACACAATCTTCCGAACCATATATTGCAAGTGAGGATATGTAGAGCAAGGATGTTCCGAGGCTCTGTTGAAGGGAATGTTAAAGGGAAGCTATAGGCTATAAATATGCCCAACCGCGACAACACAGTCTTCCGAACCTTATTTGGTAACCTCTTTGGTACCAGTTCTTGTCATCTCCATTGACTTGCTACACGCACCCATGTTAGTGGTAATGAGAGGGTTAAACGGAGTGGATATAGGGCAAGGCTATGCAGAGACTCGAAAGGGACGCTGCATTCCATATTACCGACTCCAGTAATACAACCTCCCACTGCCGCTGTTCCCGCTGAGAAGACTTGCAATGACAGGGATGCGCCGAGCCACCAATGAAGGGAATGTATAGGTGCTTTTTTCTCGACTCCCATCAGTTATATTGTATTTGCTTCATCTAAACTAACATGCATCCTTTAAAGTAGTCGACAGACCAACTCTTTATTGCGATAGCTTTGTAGATGTGCGTGCCTGTTAAGAAACAAGAGGAATGAGAATTGTTGAAATATTACATCTTAGAGAAATCAATAGGCCTGGTTATCAGGATGACGTCAGAAACGTCAAATTTAAAGAAATTATTTTTTCTTATTGTGATTCGTTGCATTATATACGATCCACAAATAACAGTATGAAACCCATTTTGGCATTTGCAATATCACCTTTAAGATGTGTCATATGCATGGATATCTTTGCCTACATAATTTCAGAATGAGTAAGCAAATATTTCAAGCAGTATCATTACACGTAATCATTAATACCTTTACGCAGAAAGAATGAAAATATTATTTTCAACTTTGAATAAATTCAAGAATATGATACGATGTACATTGCATTTCTTGTTTCTTGTTGCTTTTCAAAACTAGCTGTTTTACCATTATTTTGCTAATTAATCAAATAATGCAGATTAAATTAATGACAGAAGATTCAACGAGAACGGCGCAGAATTTAAGCCAAGATGTCATTGAATTAACTTTGTAATTAAACCAGTATGCACACAAAAGGCCGTACATGCCATGGTTATTAGAATACGAGAAGAAGGGAGAGGGGGAACGTGTCTCACAGGGAGAGAGAGAGAGAGAGAGAGAGAGAGAGAGAGAGAGAGACAGACAGACAGACAGACAGACAGACAGACAGACAGAGACAAAGAGAAAAGATGGAGAGGGACAGAGAGAGATAGAGAGTGAGGGGGAGTCACACCCGGGAGTCACACAGGGAAACAGCGAGAGATACGCATATACAGACGGAGAAACAGAAATATACAGCTAGACAGCAGGAGAGAGAGAGAGAGAGAGAGAGAGAGAGAGAGAGAGAGAGAGAGAGAGAGGGGGGGGGGGGGGTGGGAGTGGTGGGGGAGAGATATATAGAGATCGAGCATACCGATATCATTTTAACTTGACATTATCGATTGAATAAACACGGCGGCCTTCAGAGTCTGCCTGGCTTTCATGCGGTGGATTTCGCTACGGCAATGATATTTCCAGCGGAAATTGAGCCGTAGACGGGGGAAATTAACGAAAAGGGAGAGAGAGGTTGAAGCCGCAATTAACATTAATTCAAATCCTAATGTGAAAAAAATATACTCGCTTGGTAACGAGAACATACCGTATACATCGATGAATGACGTATTTGTTCATTGTGCAAAAATTAACCTTTATTATCCCACTTGCCCCTTATTAGCCCCCCCCCCCCTCAATCAACCTGAACCTACATAAAAAAAAAACAAATACAAAGGGAAGTCCATCATATTTACTGGAAACGTAATAGCTATTACGTAATACAGCTATCGGTACTCTGTTTGATCTTATCCGCTTTTGTTTAATTATCAAGAAATTATACCATATCTCTTGTATGGCCATTTTTGTACACAAAACTGCCGAATAATAAATGATGCATACTCACAAGAAAATATATTAAACGGAGAAGTGTGATTCGTAAAAACTTTTCCTTACATTTTTTCTTTGATGATTATCATTACCTGTACTGTTTTGTCGTATTTGTACATTTGTACATGTTTTGTTTATGTGTCCATGATATTAATCTTTTACTATGCATATAGGGCCCCAAGAAGAGCAATGCATGCTCACTGATGGGACTATATCCAATATCAACTATTAACACAGACAATACCCTAATTCCATTCTGGCTCATCTGGCTCCTTCCTCTCGCAGGGGAGCCAGGATGGGATTAGGATATAGCCTGTGTTACCAGACATACTCTCACAGCCTAGTAACTAGTCTACCCTTTAATGTTGAACAAATCATTAAAACTGTTCACTGTTATTCTCCCAACGCAATATTATGCACGTATACTGGGTTACCAGGTTACCCCACGTAGACCCACATTCTCAGGGTGCGCGGGCGGCATTGTACAGAATGAATCGAATCACAAAGATGACGGCCACCTATCTTTGCTCCCGGTCTTTGCTACTCAGCCGTCCATAAGGGCCACACATTGCAGCGATCATTATCATCCACAACCTTGCCCTTTCCAATTTACCTAGAAAAGGCGAAACATACGTGTTGTGTCGAGGGATTAGTGTGAATTGAGGCCAACGCAGATGACACGATCTGATCAATCGTCCGACTCTGCGACTGGCTGAAATGCAGGACCCGGTCATTGGATTTGTGCAACAATGTGACGTCACATTTCCAGTTGTAGGGCCTTGCGGCTGAAGAATCGGCGCAGAATCGTGTCGTCTGTGATGGCCTTAAGACATTTTAGAGGCGATCTCGCTCTTAATTTTTTTAACAACCACTTTCCTGTGAAACGTATGATCTGGTATATGAAAAGCACCCACTCCTTAAATTCGTAAATACGTCAGACCACATTAGGGATCATGACTAAACAGTCAAATGTTTTTGAAAGAGAGCACAAAACTGAAATTTCGAAAGATCGTAACTTTCTTATCCTTTGACGGATTTTCAAACCTTCACTTATATATTTCTTTCATGTTTCTGCTTTTATTGAAACCAACTTAGGGCCTATCTTCAGTGTGAAATATTCCTTAAATGATAGGGGATGTACACAAATAAAAAAAAAAGAATCAAATTTGCACTTCATGACTAGGTTTGGCTAACTCGTGGCTCAAGTGCATGTACATATATAAATTAACGTAAAATGATAATGTATCATATCGTCAATCTAATTCCAAGATAAAGCAATAATAGCCTTTGCCAGATGAACTCCACGGGGAAAAGAACACATTGATACTGAGGCTATCAAATTTGCACAGACTTTGTGTACATAACGTTTTCAGGGAATTTATTACAACATTACCACGGTTACCATGGTTACATTCGGATATTGCGGTTGAATATACGCATTTAATTCGGTTTTATGAGTGGATCCAGACATAAAGTAAATAGCAAGCACTGATATTCAACAAAGACATTTCAGGCATACACCCAGTGATAGTAAGGATAGCGTGCTCCATCCTGTAAGTGAATGAAAAACAAATCATTCTCATTCATTCATTCATTCATTCATAGGATGGAGCACGCTATCCGTACTAGACTGGGTGTGTGCCATCAATTTCTTTGTCAAATTGGAATTACCCCAGAAAGCCCTTTCACTAAAAGTACAGGTATGTTTTAATGTCTTCTTGAACGATTCTAACCTATTCAATTTCATTTGCAGATGTCGAAGAAAACCAAGTTGCCGGCGCTGGACGGCAACAGGCGTGACGCGAAGTCGACGACGACCTCCCAGCGACATGCGAACATGATGATGTCGGTGGATCCATCTGACCCGAGGAGGGGTCATCTCAGCAAACTCAAGTTCCCCAACATCAGTGATACCTTCCAGTACAGCCAACAGGTGAGTCTACCTAGCCTAAGGTATAGCGGGAGAATAAGAGAAGGGGGGGGGGGGGGGGGGTGTGAGGTAGAGAAAATGAAGTGAGACAGATAAAGGTATCTTGTGTGTGTGTGTGTGTGTGTGTGTGTGTGTGTGTGTGTGTGTGTGTGTGTGTGTGTGTGTGTGTGTGTGTGTGTGTGTGTGTGTGTGAAAGAGAGAGAAAGAGAGAGGACAGAAAAAGAGGAAGTAGAAAAGACGTAGTAGACGGACAATAAGAGCAATCTGACAAGAAGGCAAATAAAGACAAAATAAATGTAAAAACGAAAAAGAAGAAGATCAGAGCATGAGAAAGAGAGAGAGAGAGGAGGGAGCGAGAGAGAAAGAAGGGGAAGATGGAGAGAGAGAGAGGGAGAGAGGGAGAGAGGGAGAGAGAGAGAGAGAGAGAGAGAAGGAGAGGGTGGGTAGTGTGGGGTTGGGCGTGTATGTTGGGTTCTATGTTCTGCCACTTCCGTACATCTAAATATAAACAAAATGAAATGTACTATTAAATAATCATGAGGGACTGCACACATATTTTCCGAGATACCGTGTCAACTTATAGAGGGAGAGTAATTGCTTCCTCTTTTAAGGGGAGACTATTTTTGTCTGAAAGGGGAAGAGGCTTCCATTGCCCTTCCTTGCACCACCCTCGTTTCGCTACCCACCAAATCACTCCTTTTTACTAATTTGGTGTATATATCTCTTATAATTCCAATCAACGCAATAACAAAATTTATGAAGCGTTACTTCCTGCGCTAATGTACCGTGCTTTGCTAATAGACACATTCAATTAAAAGAAAATCCACAGGTCAAGTACGAATTAATTTTACAGAATTGGTATTTGATCAACCTTGCGGGATTTTGCTAATCCGTAGTCAAATGATACACATGTGTATTGATATGTATGTGTGTGTGTTTGTGTCTGTGTTTATGTTTGTGTGTGTGTTTATGTGTGTTTATGTGTGTTTGCGTGTGTGCGTGTGTTTGTGTGGCTCGGAAAGAGGGAAAAGAGGGATGACCACTGACTTGATTCACTCTGTACGGATTATTCTAGTGTTTTTTTCTGTCAGCTCATAATACCTTTATTTAAGTATTATGCGCAATATAAATACAATGGCCATGAAGGCGATATCAGGATGATGCAGTTGCGATGACGCGCAAGAAACAGCGTGATCAGCTATATCGGGAGGAATGTCATCAAACGATATCAAATTTTAATGAAACTTGTGTAAAAGGCGCGGGAACGGATTGATCAACCGATAATGATGTTGCTTTTGACTGGTAGCCACACTATCAATGAAAATGCTCTCATTGTTTTCGTTCCCTGATGTAGGGAAGACTGCCCAGCCGTTGCACATTTGGTGATTGAAGCTATGGCAATGTAGTAATCATCGACATGGACATGGTTACGATAGTAGCCATGACGATGAATGGATGATGATGATGATGATATGACAATATTTTGTTTTTACAGCCTTTGAGCCCTTTCGTAAATATATTTCTTGTCACAACACTCCCTGTTCTTATGATAAAAAGAAATAATCTCTCCAGACAGTTTGGAAACTTAGTTTTGATCAGTTATCCTATATCTATCTTTTTTTTTTTTTTTTATAGTTTTTATTGAAAATCAACACAGATCACAATATGTACATATGATGAACAAGATTTAAATAAGATTACAAGAACCTCCTATATCTATCTTGGTTGTCATGACTATATAATGGTACATGTATAATTATAATAACAATACTGATACTACTAATATCAATAATACATATCATTTTCACAGCGCTTTTTACACCTTTTCTGTTCTGTTCCTTTAGAAAGCTCGTTTAACTAATCTGATATGGTTTTATGATCATGACATTCGAAGTGCCTTAAAGATTGTCCGTCCCTTTTGCAAGCTTAAAATTTGAAATCGTCTATCACGATCGTAAAGTGAAGAAAGTGTGATTGAAGACCATTTCTAAGAATATAGCATGTTGAAGCTCTCTGTATATGTAATAAGATTCAGCCGTTAAATTTCAAACCTACTTTTTTCGTACCACGAAAAAAGTATTAGTCTTTGTTACAGTATCTATGTGGTTATTATGCGTGTGTGAAATCCTAATTTTATGATTAACTACCAAAATTTGGAGATGATTCCTTCCATAGAATAATGTTTTTCATAATGCGTTTTATAATTTAATAAACAGATTAATCAATAAAGCAGATATTTCAACACAAACTGCTAAGAGCCTGAGGTAAAGACTATTAATCAGACGTTGTTTACGTGCCATTATTTGAATTTTACACTGCGTATCAGTTTCAAATTGTGAATATAGAGCTTGCTAACACTTCTCTATATGTTTTGCCAATGTTTCGATGGTTTTGTGGTGATCTGAAAAAGGGACTGGCTGTCTTTAAAATGATTTCAAAATCTCCTTGAAGTTGAATGAAAGAGCATTTTACTTGATGACAATAAGAGGACATTTTTGCAACCTTGCATTGCCCCTAATTCTTTACATTCATTATTTGTTTCAATAGTAAAATATGGTATCACTGCAAAGATATGTGAACAGGATTTTCAATGTGACCAAATATTGTGAGTACATCAACAAGAGAGGACCGTATGATCGATCAAATTTAAGTCGGGTTTTTTTTTCGTGGCTTATATCTCAATACCCCTCCCCCCACGATCGAACTTGAGTTTCTAAACCCATTTTGATTGGCTTAAATCTCACCATCACCCTCCACTAACGAACCTGAGCTTGAAAACATATTTTGATTGGCTAATATATCAGCACTTTCCAATTTCCTCCGTTCTGATTGGTCAGCTCCTGGCGGACACGTGCGTGGCGCTGCACGGCATCATCCTACAGGATCTAAGCATGGGGAAGCGGGAGCTGCTGAAAGACTCCTTCTTCATCCAGGGCAGGTTCTACGAGACCATCACATACATCATGAAGCAGCAGGACAAGACACTAGATCAGGTAGGTGGGACTTGAAAAAGAGGCCATCTTGGGCTTTAAGGTCCTAAATGATTTTAGGTTGCTTACATTAGCCTAGGAATAGGGTTAGGGTTATCGGGCTAAGACATCCTAACCCGAATCTAAACCTAAACCTGAGGTTAACTCTAACCCTTATCCAAAACCCTAGTACACGATCCGGTCCTCTTTAAAGATCTTCATTAGGGAGGGCAAAGGCTGAATAGTTAACTTTTCGATTCGAATAAATTAAGACCAGTTCAATTTTCACGAATCAAACACAATGTGATTTTGTTTTCTTTCAAAACTCATGCGCATTTAAAAAAAAATGGTGCAGTCTGAGAAGCATTCTACAAAAACAGAACCTTTTTAAATCAATATTTGAATCCAACGTCACTGTCCTGTTTTATATTTCACAAAGTGGATGTATGATTATGTTATTTTTGTTGGCTCAAGTTTTCGAGGATTTTGTAATGTCTTCAAATAGATACGTTACCTTTACGAAATAATCTCCATCTTTCTATTCAGGTCATGATGGAACATGAACACCCGAGGTTAAAATATCTCCGTGGTCGCACCGTCATCCAGCCGAAAATCGATGTCGTTCTCGCCCGGCGAAAGCCCGATCTCGTCTTCGTCTCCTCGCTCATGCTCCGGAAGAGAACGGCTGGTTACGAGCCCGACTCCCGCAGCGTGAGGTCCGACATGGCTCGCCTGGCCTACCTCGTGCTCGAGCGCGCCTTCCAGTGGGCTTTCTACCTGTGGATCGGCCCCCTGGAGGAACTCAAACACTTTGAAATGATTAACAGCTACTCGGCACTCTGCGAGGCCGACGGACAGAAAAAGAACTACATAGTCCTGCAGAAACACACGTTAGTCCTACCGCGCCTTGGCAAGCCCATTCCGTCCACTTTTCAGACCACGCTCTTGTTGAACCGGATATCACCGGACTTCTGTTTGAGGCTGTACCGCGTCGAGCCAGAGATGACGATGTGGGACGACAAGGATGATGATGTCGCAAGGTAAGTCCACCTATATCTCCAGATTCCCTCTATACATTTGGTTTAAATTTAATAGTTTGCCTTATAAAATTTGTCCTCTATGTCTTGTATGTCATGTTACTGTTTGGGAATGCATTCAATTCCATTTTGAAATTCATTCAACGTTCATCTTGTCTATCAAAAGTTTATTTCGATCGAAATGATCGTTCCTAAGTAACCCCTGTGTTGTCTGTGTTTATCAATGAACACAATTTTACAATGCGCAAAGTACAATTTATGAATGTATGTTGAATTGCTTGTTCGTTTACTTCTTTTCAACGCATCGTATTTTTACATTGGTTTAACCACGAATTCATGATTTCATCCTTCTTGGATTGAAACTCTTCACATACTTCGTACACCTTTCACCAGATAACCTGCCGTTTTGTAATAATCGATGTCACGATTGGTTGATTGATTGATTGATTGATTGATTGATTGATTAATTGATTCCCATTCTCGTCATTCAGGCTGTACGATTTCTACAGCGGTGCGGGGAACATTCACACGGGGCTCGGCATGTGGGGCATCAGCGACCAAATCAAGAACGTCAGAACGCAACTCTTAAAAATCAGGGATTATGTTGAGGTGAGTACCGAGTCATTGGCGACCAGACTAATCTCACAGCATTAAGAGAAGTGAGTGTTTGGGAGGGAGTGGGATCTACTGTTAGATATCACGAATAGTTCCAACACTTGTCCATAGTAATATACCATTATCAGAGGAAGGCAGTAGAACATAAACAGACCGATAATGTCATCTTTTTAGGCCAAATTAAACAATTGGTCCATTGAAAGTGTACCAGTGATTTGTGCGGACACGAAACCCACAACCATTGGTTAAACAATATAATTTTACTAGCCTTACAGCCATTATGTCTCACATAAAGACATGTCAAATTTGCATTTGTCTGAATTATATTTGTATACTATCATATTTGTAGGAAATTTGAATCTGACAATGACCATTATATTGTGAGAATGTCTTTCATAATCATGACGATCCAATCCATTTCCAAATGACCTACAGGCGAGTCTCTTCGACCGAGCGCGAGCCATGTTAATGATGGCGAGGGTGATGTTCACCGATCTCGTGGTCGTAAAAAACCTGGAGCGTGAGGAGATCGAGGAGACGAACTACCTCAAGCACCACATGGACGAGCTGAAGCAGCGGATCGAAGAGGGTCTCAAGCAGGGCGACTGGGACTCATCCACGGATGAGAGCATCTACAGCGATGGCGGCAAATAACACCGAGGCATCCGTTGAGGCATCCGTCGAGTGCGCCAAAATCGATGCATCTATCGTGCCTTGCGCGCCAAACATTGAAGCATCCATCATGGCTTGCGCGCCAAACATTGACTAATGCATCCATCGTACGCGCCAAACAACGGAGGCATCCCTAACGCATTCTGCAAGTCCGCTTGAATACTCGGCTCTGACCTGCGCATGCATGAGACAATGCAACAACGATAACATTGTAGAGTGAGGACTGATTTTATGATCCGGTGTTGGTATGTTCCTGAATCTGCGATGCTTTCATGTGGCAAATCACCTTCCATAGAGTGTCTCCGCACTCATCAATTCACATGCATTCTCTTATTGATTGGCTTCTGTCGGTACTTCGGTACCAACTCTAGATTGTATGACGATAACGATAACGATGTCGAGACGAGGAGGAGGAGGAGGGGGTGGGGGAAGTTTTTGTGATCACCTTCGCAGTTGAAACCCAATGAGATGAAGTCGTTCAGTCCCGTTTATTGCTTTCATCCACGTGTAGATGTGTCTCATTCTGATATTCAATTAAGAACTTCGTATTGTTTCACCTAAAACCATATCTAGTTCTTTTTATTTAGGTCTATATCACAAAATAACTACCAGGAATAATTTTAGAAGAACTTAATGCATATACACACGAGTCAAGCTTGGAAACGAACATTCCATAACAGCTGCAAAATACAACTGATGTATGTTTCTTTTTTTTAATGAAACGGTTGCAAAACATTTTATATTCAATGCTTTTACGAACAATGTATCATTAATTATAAGTTTTGAATTATACGTAATAGACTGCTATATTTATTTTATTGGCAATATTATTCGATTATTATGTTTCAAATTGTCGAATTGGTTACTGTTTCTTGGACAATCAAACCGTGGCGTTGTATGTGGCGAGTGGGCGAACAACGAGATATGTTGTAATATTCTGTTGTAATTGTGCAATCATAATCCGTACTCGTCATTATCGTAATAACGATGAGATGAAAGTAAATGAACCTCATTTTCCCGCGAATTGAAAGTTTGAAAGAAAGAAATGTCAGTAAAAGTGTTGATGTTGTGTACTTTCGTCATGGTTCTAAAAATTTCAATATGCATAAGCTATGTGAGTTGTGCGTGGATTTCAATATTCAACGGGTCGTGATAACTGCTAGGGTGGGTTTCTCGAAACGACGACAAAACGTAACTCAGTTCTAAGTTGGGGGACAGCTATCTGGGATTCGATCTCGTCTCATTTAATACCTATCGGGATATGTATCCTCATGAAGCGGAAACGGCGGCAGCATTGTGCGGACAATGTGCACTGGCATGCATGACGTACATAATTATAATTGGCGCCAAGATAGCCCTCCCTGACTTCAAACTATGATGGGAGTTGCCATCGTTTCGAGAAGTCCAGTCCGGGAGCCCGTTAAGGAATAGTGCACTGATGTCAACTCGTGATGTGCCCTTGATGCATGTTGGCTCTTATACACGCACATCCCAGGGCGTGCAGTTTGTCTGGCAGACGTGGGGTTAACAGGCATGTGAAATGAGGCGCGTAGTATTATGTGTGTGCATATGTCTATATCATGATGGTAAATCAACCGTGTGTCCCATCCTCTCTCCTCTTCATACACACGTACAGTTGTCCTCAAAATTATTCATACCCTTGTTAATTTTTATGATTTTTTATTTTTGTGATGAAATGAATGCATTTTGTCAAGTGTGTATATCAATTATATGTGACCAACATGTGAAAAAATAACAACAATACACAATTCAAGAAATTCATCATTTCCGGGGTATTTTGTTCATGGATTTTCAAAAAATGCCATGTTCAAAATTATTCATACCCTAGGTTTACTGAGTCCAATGTCTTTCTTTAATAGTCAATAGCATATCCTTTGTTTCTTATGACTGCTTCTAGACGGTTCTTGTACGTGTCCACAAGCTTCCTGCATGTCTTCTGGGGGATGTTGGCCCACTCTTCCTTGGCAAAAGCCTCAAGCTGGGACAGGTTGGTCGGTTTCCTAGCCAACACTCTGGTCTTCAAGTCTCGCCACAAGTTCTCAATTGGATTCAGGTCAGGACTCTGACTTGGCCATTCGAGGACGTTGATATCATTGTCCTTGAACCATTTCTTCACTACCTTGGCGGTATGTTTTGGATCATTGTCCTGCTGGTACTTCCAATTAGGGCCAAGCTGGAGTTTCTCAGCGGATTCCTTCACGTTTTCATCAAGGATAGTGATATAATCCTCCTTTCTCATGATTCCTTGGACCTTGACGAGGTTGCCTGTGCCACTGGAAGAGAAGCATCCCCATAGCATTATGTTTCCACCACCATGCTTGACGGTGGGCACAGTGTTCTTTGGAGTGTATGCTTCTCCTTTTTTTCCTCCAGACGTATTCAACATCCATATGGCCAAATAACTCCAACTTTGTCTCATCAGACCACAGGATGGTTGACCAAAAGCTGGAATCTTGCTTTAGATGACCTTTAGCAAAGGCTAGGCGAGCCTCCAGATGCTTCTTCCTGAGCAGCGGGGTCTTCCGAGGCCTACGTCCATGGAGACCTCCTCTGTGCAAGACTCGCTCAATAGTGGACCGTGACACCTTCGTCCCTGCCTGGTCAAGCGTTCGAAGTAGGGCCTTGGTTGTGGTCCGGGGGTTGTTGTTGACCTCTCGGCAGATTTTCCTGGCAAGTTTGGGGGACACCTTTCTCTTCCTGCCACGCCCACAGAGGTTTTTAACAGTATTGAACTTCTTGTGCTTGTTGATAATGCTCTGCACGGTTGCCACAGGGACATCATATTGCTTCGAAATGGCCTTATAACCCTTTCCTTCAATGTGGGCACGCACAAGACGTTTCCGTAGGTCCTCACTGAGCTCCTTCTTCTTGGCCATGATGATCAGAAACTGAGAATGACCAGAACACGTTTCCTCTATTTAAAGTCTTATGGAAAGATGCTATGTGTTTGACAATAGTTAAACATTTGGTCAACAAAAAAGGTATTTAATCCATTGGAACATCTTGAAATAACTATCGGACAAAGATTAACACATTCTCAGGAAAGGAAAACAATGGATACTATGAAGAAAGAACATTTTTGTTGAGGTATTGTCAGGGGTATGAATAATTCTGAACATGAGGGAAAAATAACTTTTGGACTTATCTATTATTATGCAAATGAAGTTTAGCCAACTCATATGTGGATTTGTGCATAGCAACAAGTAGACAAAAGATACACAGGAAGTACCAACATAATAGCTTTTACAAAGGAAGAATCTAACAAAGACTGTTATTTTCAATGTGGTATGAATAATTTTGAGGACAACTGTATCTATATGGTCAAATATTTCAACCTTATACCACGGTAGAAGAAATTATGGATGCATTTTATTTCTGCTTTCTCGATTTTTGTACATGTTTTTCGAAAAAAAGTTCACTCCACTGAGTTGGTATCTTCAAGAGTGAGGCCTTAAATTAAGAGTACACTCGCGATTTTGAAAGTGGCAGACACTATGCATTGCCAACACTCCGTGGGTGCGTGCAAACGATGTGTTATCACATTACGACGGTTGATGTTGCAATATGCTGCCAACCCACTCATACCGGCTAGATTAACCCTATGTGTGCCTGTCAAACACTGCTCTATGGGATTTGTATATGTAGTCCTCGTGCAGAAATGCGTCGATAGCGCTTTAGGTGTTAATGAGAGGTCCACGCTCTTCGCACCCCAAAGAGGATGATCGTGTAGTTCTTGCGCAAACAATGCATCATTCAGCGCTTGGAGAACTCACGAGTGGTTCACGTGTAATTACTTCGGATGATTACAGCGTGATATTAATGTGATATTAATCGGGGGTCAACAAGCTACAAATTAAAACAAATATCTCTCCGTGCAGGTGATGGCTCAGTATTGTCATCCTTGCGCAAGTATCGCAAATGAGATTAGATCGCTTTGCATCACCAATATGAATTATATATTTACGATCAATTTAATCATCTCCTCCCGACGCGTGTCCCTCGGTTGGATTCATTGAGGATTCATAATGCGAGTTCACATTGGATCCAGAGAGGTGGGGATGGGGAAGGGGGGGGGGGGGGGGGAGGCATCAGGTGGATACGTGTTACTTGACCAGCATACGCCGGGAAACTTCTACCATACATCCTTCGTTGTGTATGCAGTACTGTTTCACAGTCCTAAGAAGAAAAAAAATCCTCTAAGAATTTAGACAATCATTTTGTCCGAGCTAGTAACAACATTTATTTTTTTTAAATATAATGTTTAATCCAAGCCGTTGTCTGATGAGACGTCGTATTTTCATCACCGAGGCATGGACTTGATCGGAACTGAGTTGAATCAATCCATTACTGATTTCACATTAGAAAGACACAACTACAGAGCAAGTAAATTGTAGATCCATCTTTGCCTATGAAGATTAACAACATAATATGTATTAACTATGAATACTTGGGGGTGTGATAAATTTGAAAAGGGAAACTTTTCATGAAACTCCTTGCAAGGGTATGACATGTCTTACGATTAAGAAGACGGTTGGCTCTACAAGGTGCGATGGAAGTTGCGATGGGGGGGGGGGGGCATGAAATAATCAGCCCCTCTTATCTGATCATGTTGGTAGAGCCAAGCATGTAATGAACCATTTTATAATGTAGTTTGGAGTAGAAATGTGACATTTTTCAGGACCTGTCACACGAAAAGTGGCAAAGATTCCGCGATATCGACAGGTATGGAAAACATTTTTCAAAATAATTTAGTTTTTACTTTATTAACTCTCCTCTTCTATTTGGACACAATTTCGTAACGAATGATAAGAGTGTGGTGAACATGATTAATCTTATTCATGCCGTCATGAATAATCATAGTTCAAATAACCAAATCATTTGGTAAGTGTTTTTAATAATACGGTACCATGTGACTTGATCTGATCGTGAGGATAGTGTTGTGTATTACCAATGACCATGTTTCAGAGGCCACATCAAAGAGATTAGTTCAGGTATCATATTCCTATCTATATTTATTATGTATTAGAATAGACATACATCATTTTCCGATTATAGGGATTCGCTTTTAGGTATAACTAAGACTAGACACTAAACATACAGCAATATATACAACTTTTTATTTTTAAAAACAATGGCAGAAATATATCAACTCGTATGAATCAAATATTCAACAATTTCCTACAAATTTCTTGAATGCCAAAATGAAGTTATCAAACATTAGTTACTTATTTTATGTTATCATATGACATTTCTTTATGAGTGTTGCATACTCTAACCGTTGGTTGTGTAATTCACTAACATAATCTTACAGTCCTAGTGATTATTCGTGTGTAAAACAATCAACGACAATGTAGTTATTGAATAAGATGATATATGATGTATGTGTGATATTTTGAAATAAAAAAAAAATGAAACTGAGATGGAAACGATGTGTAATACTCTCTTGATTTGCTCACATGCCAGCTCATAACAATATCGTGCTCTTTTTTATAGTGACAATAGTCAATTATATTTTTTTTCAATGAAGACACCTGAAAGAAAAACATGAAAGAGGAATGATACACATTGACGTTACTTACCAAAATCCTACAACTATATAATCTCCCATTACTCACAGACATGTATCACTATGCCCATATAAAACGCCTCACGTATAAGATGAAACATGGATAAAAGTCTGAACTGTGTTTGAGTTTCCCTCAATTCGTAATCCTTCTTTTCATGAATGATTTACAAACTCATGTTGTTACGCTGAAACACATAATGCTTTATCAACAGCTGATGAATTCAGTGTTTTTGTGTGTTGTTTATTTTAAATGGTGCTATTCTGCGGGGGCCTATTTCGTACATCTGGGGGCCCGTCATTGATCGATGAAGCAACGAGATACTCGGCTCTTCGAAAGAACAAAGAAAGACAGATGGATGACGAGGGAACTGAAGAAGAATAGAGGGATAGATTATTGGGAGAAAGGCTGCAAAGACTTGGATCGATGAGATACTTCTGTCCCCGATGTACAACTCTTCACACTACGGGCTTTTATATACCACTACTTAATTCTACTGTTGCCCCGTTCGGATAATGTCGATTGCCGTTTGAAAACATGGCGAGTCCGACTGGTTAACCTTTAAATGAATGACTTGTTAGTTCCAGAGGTTGGGCTTCTTCCATAACGCATTGCTGTCATTTCTGTGAATTCAGACCGTCATTGCGAGTTGTTCCTTGGTGGATATACAACATTTGCGGTAAGATAATTTCTGCACCAATTAACATAAATAACGATAGATACATAGACCTACTTATATTATAATTCATAAATTTCTAACCTCCCAAGTAATACACTTGATTGATAGCTGGAGAAAATAAATACATGTCATAGTCAGCCTGATAGTGTGAGCTGATGATGGATTTCAACAAAATGAAAGGAAATTGTTCGAGGTATGTGTGCGTGTTTGTTTGTGCGTGTATTGTTCCCGTTCTACTTATGCATGGCTCCTTGTTTATGCATTTGTTAGGGGAGACTAACACAGAGAGAGAGAGAGAGAGAGAGAGAGAGAGAGAGAGGGGGGGGGGGCAGAAAGGCAAGTGGAGACAGAGATAGGCAGACAGATAGACAAACAAATAATTACTCTACTGTAGAAGCTATATGTTCTTGCTCATCGCTGGAACGAAGATGTGAAATCTGAGTTGCAATACATCAGTGGCACAGAAAACAAACAAAGTACAAGATGTATAATTCAGAAGCGATTAAAGACCCATAATGGGCTTATAAAAATATTTTATCAAATACTATAAATGTACCTTTATAAACGACCTAAACGTCCCAAATACACCATTGTTACCCGTAGGTTTTGCGAGCATTTAAAACTTGATAGGCCATGTGTGCATTTTGTAACCAATAATGTAGGCCTACATTAAGGGTTCATACTTGAGCACTGTCAACTCAATAGACCACACTGTTGGCTTTAATGCTCCCATTGCAACATGCCTGTCTAATCATAACCTAATTACTTCGATGAAATCAACTTCTATAAGGAGGCCTATCAGATGTTGACCGTGAGAAAAACGCGTCCAGTCACGTGACTAAAAGTGACGTCACGCCAGAACTCCGTTCATACTGTGAATGCTTACGATGTACCACGGTAAAGACACATCGTTTTTTATGATGCGACCACGAACTGGTTATCTATTCGTAATCACTATCTACACCACAAGCCATAATAATAAATGGCGAAATGTAGATGTGTTTGTTTTGTTGTAGTGTAAGTGTTTCTGTGGATGGGGATGGGGATGGGGTGGGGGGAGGGAAAGGGGTGCAAGCTCGAGTTACGTTAGCTGCACCTCGGCAGGATGTGTATGATTATTTCTGAAAATTGAATTGGTATGTTAATATAACCAGAGCTCTCCACATGTATAAATTATGCCGCATACAAATTACAATCACAGTACTTTTGTATAATCACAAATAGCAAATGTCGCATGTGTCGCAAACTCTACAAAGAATTTGCGTTTGATTATTGACAGATTTGCTAGAGCGGATAAGGGGCAGATGCATACATCATGGGCCCTTCAGTGTTCCGCGCCATAGACCTAGCGAATGTGCGGAATATGGGGGCTCCTAGTAATGGAAAAATTTGGGGGGGGGGGGGGGAGGGATCAAGTCATCTGCCGCCCACTACACACAGACACAGACACAGACACAGGCACACACACACACACACACACACACACAGACACACAGACACACAGACACACATACACACACATATATATATATATATATATATATATATATATATATATAGATACATACATAATCCTCAAACAAACCACTGCAAGCTATGATCTGCGATGAGAGAGCAGAATGGTGGAGTTATATGTTGGATGTGAAACGGGTCCAGCGCCGATCGGGTCCTTGGTGAACGAGGCAAGATGACTGGCTGGCATGCTAGCTATGTCATCTGAGTCCTATCACGCGGCCATGTTGCATTACCCTTGGAATGTGCGTATAACCAGGATGAGCTGAACAACATACACGATACTTGGGCAGCACGCTCATTCGTCTCCTTAGCCTTGATTCCGTACAAGATGGTGCCCCACCCCCTAAAAATATGTATAATGATGATGAGAATATATATAATCCTGTTTAGATTATGGTTTGGCTATGGTGGATTAATTGCTCAACACTCAAGTCATTAGTCTACTTATATACAAGACCCCCGATGTGTCTGTGTTTCTAGAGTTTCAAATATAAAAGCCAAACCTCCTGAGAGCCAGCCTAGTGCTCTGGCGGCGTGGTCAGTCAGTCAGCTTGCTATCAACAGCAGCCGTTCTTGGAGGGTTGCCTAAATTTAGGGTTTCGACCTTTCTCATCGCTGACTTGCAGATCTGCGTACTATCGAGTTCCATTATAGTTGGTTGTTTTAATGACTCATGACTCCTACATATAGTATGGCGTCGTAACATAATAAAGCCACTATTCTGATTGTAACCCCATCGTATCACCCCACTCACACGCCATGATGATTATAGTAGGAAGAGACACGAATATTTAACCCTTTGTGTGTGAGATAAAATGGGATTTGTACGCATGTTACTGTGAAAGGGGCGCACGTGGTACACAAAGATTAACAGACACACAGGCTGGTGACATCGTGAAAAGGGTAAAGGCACTTGGTGTCACAGTAAATCGAGTCTGAACAGCCGCAAAAATTGCTGTTCGTCATATTTTTTACTATGATACTATATGCAAATCAATGCGAGGAAGACGGAACCACCGTAAGAAAGATACCCATGATTACTATGTAAATAGGGCTAAAGATGTATTCAATCAATAAACATAAAATATCTGCTGAGTATCCCAAATCAATGACTAGACGTGTATGCGCCTGTTTCACAATAAATACATGTTTCATATATAATCATTCATCTACTCTTCCTTCTGAAAACATCAAACGATGCATGGGCCAAGAATATTCGTCCATCAATAGGCGAGGTACATACATATCACTAACCTCTTTCATGTCTTTAAGCCACTCATTCTATATCTTTGATGTGTTGACTATAAACATCGCGTATCCCTCATCCAATTCTCAAGTACGTCTTGGAGGCGCTGTTAACTAAAAGTGTCAACATCGCTATTGCTTTATGTTAGTCCCTTGATGAACAGTGATGGCGAGAGTGCAATCGTAGCTGTCAGAGAGATTAGTAACAATACAAATTAGAAAACCCTTAAATGAGAATATCCGGAGAAGGCATGGGATATCCCGAGAAAGTGTAACGAGAGACAACAATTAATGACATAATTTTATTTGCAGCTAAGTTATTACTCTATTCCCGATCTAGCTCTTCAAGAAAGCTATCAGTAGTTCGATCCAGGGGTAATAATGTAAGCACTGTTGTCCCAAAACGTTTTCCCCTTATAATTGTCATGTCATGTTCACTGTTCTAATTGCGAGAACTCTCCCGATGGAGGGGAAAATGTCAGTGGGAAATTGGGGGTGGGGGGGGGGGGGGGGGTTACTGCGCCATGTTGCTTCCTCATTCACCATGCTAACCATAATGACAACATACTCTCGGGAATCGATTTGAATAGGGGACGATTTCTCCCGCCCCTCAATTCGCGTTGAACTATATCAAGTTCCCCTCCTGAATTATAATTGTAAATATTTGATATCCCTAAATAGTATTAATTGCAATTTCCTTTATAGCAAGCCATCTTAGACTTTCCCCCGAGTCGTTTCGACCAAGGAATTATCTGACCATGGCGTCGCAGTACGACAAACTACGCGAGAAGAACAAGAAGTACCCGAACGTCGACAACCACTACAAGTACAACCGGCTGGTGTGGGAGGATACGTGTGCCGCCCTGCACGGGATCATCCTCCAGGACATTCAGATGGGGAAGGCCGAGCTGCTGAAGGAACCCAAGTTCCTGCAGGGGCGGCTCTATGAGACACTCTGCTACATCCTTGAGAGACAGGGCAAGACGCTGGACCAGGTGAGGAGTGGAGGTGGGGGTGGGGTTTGGGGTGGGGGTAGTCAAGGTTACAGCTCGTTATTCCGAAAGTTCAGTGGTCCGAAATTTAAAAAAAAAAAGTGTTCGTTAATCCGAAAATTTCCAAAGATACTTTGACACTCATGAGTGTTCATTTTGCCAATGTTTCATCTTCAAGGTCATGATGGAGTTCGAGCACCCAAAGATGAAGTACCTGCGTAGTCGGACGGTGGTTCAACCACGGATCGACATGGTGCTGGCCCAGCAGGAGCCTCAGAGACAGCTCATCTCCGCCATCATGCTGCGGAAGAAGACTGCAGGGTACGAGCCAGACGTGCGTAGCGTCAAGTCAGACATGGCACGGTGAGTCAGGACTTGTGGAGATTTAACTCTCCAAGTACCAAAGGACGTTTAAATTATACACACGTGTGCACCCAGAACTATGAGAGGGTTAACTCTGTATGTTGTGCTCTGTAAATCCTTTATCTCATATACTCATTTCGGGCCATCAGTCGTTTGAACTATCGACATCCGGTTCGGCCGATCCCGAAGAAGCCGTAAACTGCCTCTATTCAATATGATATTTAGCAGCATGTTCAGCATCAATATCATCAAACTAATCTACTAAGTATATACATTTAATGTATGGGAACATGTAGTTATAGGAATCCTGAAAGTTCATAGTGTTGACATGTTCTCTAATTTCAAACTCCGACGTGTTCCACACCTCTGTGACATTGTTGAATATACATGTTGTTGATTTTGTATTGATAAAGGTATTCGTTATGTAAATTAAACTTGAAACTTTATCTTTGATCCATCTTGATCCTATCTCATCGCCGTAACAGTCTGGCCTACTTGATCCTTGAGAAGGTGTTCCGCTTCGCCTTCTTCATCTGGACGGGTACGCTGGAAGAGCTGCGCACCCTGGAGATGACGCACAGCTTGCCCACCCTCTGCGACGGGGAGGGGGAGATCCGCAACCACCTGGTGCTCCGGAAGCACACCCTGGTCATGCCCCGGATAGGCAAGCCCATCCCGTCCACCTTCATGACCACAATGCTCATCAACAGGATCGCACCGGATTTCTGCCTCAGGCTGTACCGCGTCGAGCCAGAGTCGTCGATGTGGGACGACCGCGAAGATGACGTCACCAGGTAGATGTCGGACGAAGAACCAACACTCTGGTCTTTGTCGGGGTGGGAGGGGTTCCCATTGACACAATCCCTTTAGGCCAGATACCATGCCTCCTTCAAACTCTATAGGCCACAAATCGCTAAGAGCTCATAACATGTTGGGCTATAACAAATTTGTGCCAAATTCGGGCATTGGGTTAATTTCACTATGTACTTGCTATACTTCTCTTATCGATCGTGTTCATGCTGCATCTGAATCATCTTAACATGACACGAAACTACTTTCCATATTTGTTTTCCCTCGAAGGCTCCGTGACTTCTATAGCAGTAACGCCCAGCTGAACACTGGCTACGGCATGTGGGGCATCAGTGGGCAGATTAGCAACGTCAGGAACCAACTCAAGAAAGTCCGGGATTATGTCGAGGTAATTATCCATTCGCTCGTTCCATTCAGACTCAAAACTGTTCTGGTGTCCACGTGCTGCCGTTTCTACAACGAACACGTTTGACCCTTTGAGTACCACGTAAAATGGTGCTCCATGGGACGTATGTGTATTGGTGGTAAAATAATCGACAGATGGCTCGTTAAGGGTTAATTAATTCCCACTTAGAATGAAGTATAGTTACCCTAAACCGTTATGCCTCAACCTTAACCATCATCCTGGTCCGTAACCCACTAAATATAAGTGTGTGGTTGTCAACAGAGTAGGAATTAGAAATAGAAGAAGACTAAGCTGTTGTTAACTATGCAGCACGCTGATAGCGACCGGATAGAATGACCTTACATTGGTCCCTAGCTAATAGGGCAGCACGTCACAACGACTTCCGTATATTTTATCCATCATGGGATGCCACAACTCTCTTTCCTGACCTCTTTGTATCAGCCCCCTGCCCTGCTAACCAGTCAGTCAGGCTGCTTATCCGATGACCCCCCTTCTTCCCCTGCTTTTCCCCCCATCTGCCTTTCTCTTTAACATGTTTAAAACCGAAGTTTTCAAGCCACCTTAACGAAGTACATGCCTCCATAATCTCACCTGTCAAAGCTCACATATCAATTTCATTTTGACTTTACTGATCGAATTACATATTTCGTGTCACTTAGAGGATTGAATTCTAAAGAGATGGGATTTATTAAGGGCGTAATCCCAGTAAGATCTAACCTTGACAGCTTCCGTAAAAGGGGATTGATGTGATGACAGGTGCGCGTGTAATTGCTCTCCGGGTGTAATTAGTGGAACGTGAAGGTAAAGGCGTGTGCGTGATGTACTAGGTGTTAAAAAAACTGTTGACACTTTCGAAAAATGATTAAAAATCAGTTTTAACTAAAATCAAGCTGAAATCGACTCATCATTAAGATATTCGTAAATATATTGAGATACGATAAATGAAAAGAAAGATAGAGATAGATGGGAAATTAAAGACGGCTAAACAAAATATTCATCCAGTCAGTAGAAGGGGGGGGGGGGGGGGGGGGCCTGTAAATGGGCAAGAAGGAGGGAGTTTGTTAGAAGATATGGGGTAAGGTGGATCATCTCCTCCCGCCAAAATACTGGAGTTATTAACCCTCACAGCGCTACGTATGGATTAGTTCACTATCAATACACACAAACACCATAGAACAGCATTTTTTCTGGCACACATAGGGATAATGCAAACAAATGGTACAATTAATTTAATTGACCAAAAACTAGTTTAGCGATAGATTTGTGAAACAAGCCGGGGGGAGGGGAGGGGGTGGGGGGAGGAGAAACCTACTCCATACGAAACAAAATACACTTCCTGAAAAGGGTCGTCCCCAATGTTTTTGATTTGTTTGTGTTTGTGTTTTTTTTTCGACAAAAATGTGGACAATACATTAATGTAAATCAACATCAAATGTGATTTCACGGCCGAATAGCCCCACTCAGCTGTACCAACAGAACCATGACATATCTATTCTGCTGAGGATCCGTATTGTGATCTCTATGTTAGTTTTGGCATGGACGCTATATGGTTATGTCGACCAGAAACAGACTATGGGGATGGGACCATTCATACAACACACCCGTGTCAAAGTGCCGTAACCATAGAAACACATCCAACACATTGATCATGCTTTCAAATATGTGCATTTAGATGGATTTTCTCACCCACACGTAGATTTATCGACTCATTGTATAAAGTGCCTGTGACAACAAGCATTTTTTTCTCGGCGTTTGGCGACTGCGCCCAATATCTAAATGGATATAGCTTCTTTCGTATGAATGAATTATCGAGGCAGGAACAAAAAGTACAGTGAACTCGGCAGCTCATATTTGTTGAAAGTACAGCAGATACTCTTTGCGCGTTTTTGTATTCTGGTAAAATTGTTGATAGTCTTGCTATCAATGTGACGGTATTAATGATTTCCCGCTATTATGCATTTCAAAATAAAGTAGGTCTAGAAATATTTCTTTTAGGCTTTCTGTAAAGACCAGGGATCAATGAAATGTGATCTTGGTAATATATATCTGGCTGACAATATACTAGGATAGATACATTATTAACGTTCGACTAATATGATGATACAGAGATGTCTGCTAATTACGTACGGTATCCAGTTCATTTAGATAATTACTGCAGGCAGTCGACTGTGTCTATTGTCCCGTGTCTTTCACGATATGCCAAGGTTACAGCAATAAAACCTCAGTACGTCACTCTTACGAAAAATCAAAATTTCATCCAATATTTACTTTCAATGAATTCATCTTATCCAGCAACGTTCTCTGCTGATCCTCCCTCTTCGTATTTCTATGTCTCCTTCTCCATCTCGCTTTAGTTGTCTTAATGTCTTCTTCTCTTCTTCTTCTTCTTCTTCTTCTTCTTCTTCTTCTTCTTCTTCTTCTTCTTCTTCTCCTTTATTCCCCTGCTCCTTATTTATTGTGGTGTTCTTCTCTCCTCCTTTCCCTTTCTCTTCCTTCGATCGTCATCTGCTCTTTCATTCCCTCATTCCCTCTCCGTATCCGTTTCGCATTTTCCTCTTCTCCTATTCCTCTTCATTATCTGCCGACCCATCACCGCATTTGATTTGAATCGTTCTTTAGGATCATTTTTTTTCTTCATTTGATTACTCCTTCACGAAACCACATCCATGTTGCCCTCTATTATGAAGGTTTGCATCACAATATAAACACCGATCCGCATTGTGCTGTTGAAAGGTTACCTAAGCAGAACAAATTTCATTGAAAGCCAGACGGAATCGATCATGCTGACATGTCAATGTTGATGTTAAGCCCTACCAAACACAAGGAGTACAACAAAACAACAACGACAACCTTTAACCAATCACGTGACTTGTCTGGAATTCATGCCTGCGCCATGACAGCGCCTAGCATTGTTGAGCAAACCCACACATCAATCAAAATGTAGAGAGAGTCCACAGGTGGATGTCTGACGATCTCCAATGCACACGCAAAACAAAGAGATAGTCATTTCCATTATCTAATGGAATGTAGATGAAAAACCCAATCCAGAGACATACATGTACCAAGTGATCAGAAGTTGGGTATGGCCATTAGTTGTAACTGAATTAAAGTCGAGCGCGACTTTTATCTAATTTATAAATTGGCAAGTTTTCTTAAGAGGAATGCCACTTCAATCCAGCAAAAACAAATACGCTGTGAAAAACGAGCATCGATCAGCCTTTGGTTGCCATGGTCAACCATGTATAAAATGTAAAGATGACTTGAAGCCTGGGATCGTGATGGGAGAGGGAAATGCCATTCTGTCCAATAAAGGCTTCGTCAATATTTGAGAAATAACATGATTGATGTTGACTTTACCCATCAATAACAATGATTAATTACGGGATGTTTCAATATGTCGATGCATAATGGATACTGTTCAAAGTCAACAGTCGTGCAGTACATGTATGTCATAGAAAAGCCACTATTCCTAATCTTGTTGTGTATGCAAATAGTACGCACGCCTTCCAAACAATACGTTACTAGTGGAATCTACAAAGCTCGTCCGAGGTTTGTCCGAGTAGCAACAAATATTCTTAAAAGTGCATTCCACCATTGAATCTGAATGAATAGAAGCAGGGGGATGGGATAACGCACTACTACGCAGTTAGGGGGAAAGTATATATTACGGAAATGGTCTATTAGAGAAGGTATTGTTACAATTATTCACGATTCTTTGATCGGGGTGATTGGGAATGAGAAGAGGGAGAACAGAAACATTAGAATGATTGTGTTAGACCTACAACACACCGAGAAAATCACGATAAGTTGCGATAACACTGGATGTTTTTTTTTTTTTTTTTTTTTTTGCAAAAGGCTTCTTTAAATGATGGAGGGGAAAAGAATACTGCGAAAATAGTAAAAAATAAAACTGAAAATGAAAACGCCAATAAATGAAAAGAACAGGCAGCAGCAATGGGGTGGAATTCAAAAGTTTAGCAAGGCTCCTTTAATAATATCGAAATTTTGCCTTTGATAGCAGCTGCTATCAAATAAAATCCGCCCAATTTTTGTGAAACTAAAACGGTTGGTCCTCAGGAAATTGTCTATAGTTTTCAGTTATCATACTTTCGTAAAACACGTGGCTGTAGGCTTGTGCATTTCCTATGGCCATGCATAGTCTCCGCGTTTGGACGGAAAGACCAACTAACAAGGTGTGTGTCTTTGAGAGCCAATAACGGATCCCTTTCTGTTCTCTTTGTTTGTTGCATATAGGCCGCCCTCTTTGACCGGGCACGCGCCATGCTGATGATGGCAAGGGTAATGTTCACTGACCTGCTCGTTGTCAAACATCTAGAGAGGGACGACGCAGCAGAGACGGACTTCCTCAAACAGGTGATGGAAGGTCTCAAGGCTCAGATCCAAGAAGGTCTGGAGAAAGCTGACGGACAGACTTCTTCATCAGACACAGACGAGAGTGACTACGATTTGAAAGACTGAAGGCCCCTAGGCATATCAGAGATAAGACCATCCATCCATCATTTATGTGCCACAAGTGTCTTTTGCACTATCAATTCACACACATCCCACAGAGAAGCTTTTGCTTCGTACAGAAGTAGTTAGACATACAGTCTAGCATCGGATCTCAAACACTGTATGGAGAAATCCGATGCGAAAATCCAAGAGTCTTACCAAGACCGAGGGACAGTGTTCTTCATCAGAACGGCCAAGAGTACCCACGAGCGGCAGATGGCGCCAAAATGAAATGACATGACCACCAACCACTCTTTAAAAGGAAAGGACACCTCGGAAGTTAAATTGGTTTTGATTGAAGGAGAAAAATAAAGCAACGTTAATGCAGGTTTGATCAAGGTCTGTCAAAGATAAGAAAGTAGTGATTTTTTTTTTGTACGTTTTAGTTTTGTGACCTCACTTGCTCTCCCATATGCTGTGTGCTGTATGACACCATGAATTCTGATTTTTGATGAAGGAATAAAAACAATCGAGATGTGTAGGTAAAAAAAAGTGAAGAAAAAAAATGGTATACTATACATCCTTTTTGAGAAAATTGAATTTTTTGGAAAAAATAGTACAAACTGACAGCAGAGGAGCTCCCAATGATGTCACTTAATAAAAAATGTGAAAATTTACAACTCTGTTGTCCTTTGACGGATTCTTGTCATCTTTCACCAATTTGTTTTTTTTTTTTTTCGTGCTTCTGCTTTGATTAAAACCAACTTAACTTTCAGGGTTGATTTTTCCTTTAAGAACTGAACCCAATTACAAATTGGATAATTGATGCATCTTGATCGATAAGTTATTGATATAATACCAAACTGTATATTAATTAGTTGACGTATATGAAAATATAACTGCAATAAATATTGTGTAAATACATTAGGATATTCATACTAGCACTGACACAGTAGTACAGATCTCTATATGGACACTTATCAAACATTGAGAAGGAATGAGAGAAGTGATACGACTCGTAACAGTGAACAAGAAAGGGTTGAGGTGAACAAGAATAAGTCATAACAAATTAACAGAGGGAGGATAGTATATGCGTGTGTGTAACAAAGAGAGGTCAAAAGAAAGAGTCAGGGTTCTTGCTAATTTATTTTATAGCAGGTAACTCATCATTCACAGGCGGTTACTTCCCAAAAAGCAGCAGCGTTCAGGGCCAGCGCCCCAGGAGGGGGGTTCAGGGGGGCATAGCCCCCTGAAGCCCCTAGCATTTGCAAAAATGGTAAGATAAAACCTCATAACTTTCATGTACAAGGCAATTACTTCTTTTAAATAAAGATCAAGGCAACAAACAAGTTAAAAATGCCAGCTCAATAAAGAGTGAGAGAAAAGGGTGAGGAAGATAGACAAAGATATTAACGAGATTTCCTTGATTTGTAAGTCAATCTTTTAAACAACTTCTCGCATTCAAATTACCGTGATATCACCTAGAAAGACAATAAAAAATAAAAGAAAAATGATGAAAGCATTCATATAAAAAAATATCAATATGAACAAAGATTTGTATGTGATAAATCATTTATTGAGTTCAGGTTAGATTTATTTTCCCCCTCATACACTCAAGAATCATGGTACATGTACATGAATCAGGAGTATTTTGAAGACAATATCTGACCAAGTTTTAGACCTGCACATACAAATTGATGTATGTGAGTGTACATACATAAAACTAAAAAACACAATATCAATCTCCAGAACTTAGAAAGAATGTCAATGACTACTGCATATACAGTACTACTTCATCAGTCTTGAGAAAAGACACAAACACAGTCATATAATGATTCCATATTAGTTCCATAGATGGGAGGCACAGTTGTCATAGTTTTACTGTAACTCTTTATGTGCTGTGTGTATATTTTTTCATCAGAAATGCATCCAAATCCAGAATCCCAAAGAGCAACATTTGTCTAACACATATAGGGAAGCCATGTATTGACTCAAGGGCTTGGAATACAAAGTACAAAGTGTAGACATTTCTTTCTGACACTTGTATCAGTACACATCATAAAATGTACATTGCTTCTGTGAAAACATACAGCAATATATACATGCAACAAATAGTGAACTGACCTTCATCAATAACCAAACTTTTTTTTTAAATTTTCATTTGTACAGCTTCTGGATTCCAAATTTGATATACATGTATATGTATTACACACATATCAGAAAGGCTGCATCTTTTGACATCTTTAAAGGAAATGGCAGACTAGTAACAGCCAAACTGTACTGCACAGCAGGGCACATTGTTTTTGAGCAAATAGCTAAATAAAAGCTTCAATAGACAAAAGGCATGAATAATGAAAATATTACAGGACATCATAGCTTTACCCCTGTGATGACAAAAGAGCAGAAGGCAATCTGCCTTCATGTCAATATCTAATCGAATCAAATCCAGAAGATATATTATGCAAGATACAAATGAAACAGAACAGATAAGCCTTCATCAACAGTTTAATTAGAATACACTGCCTTAGAAACCAAAATATAAAATAAAATCTAGTCTGTCTATTCTGATATCTTCAATTTGAATGTATACATTTATGCCACTACAATATAAAGTAATGTAATAACTTAAGAATATGTTTATCATAATGACTGTAAAGTTGCATTTTAAGAAGGTCTGAAAAGCACAATCATAGTTCTATAAATCGCCTCTATGCCAAGTTTACAGTATACACAGAATAAACATTGTCTTACAATTACAAAAGTACTGTTTTCCTTTATAAGAACACATTCAAATTATGTTGGAAAACAATATTTACACACATCGTACATGTACATATTTATAATATTTAACAAAAACTGTTCCTTTTATTTCTGTACATATTTTCATCAATGGAATTTGGCAAACCTTAACAACATATATCACTGAACGAATGTAGACGTACTAAATGGCGAATTCAAGAGAGGAGTAACAAATTATTATAAATCATATTTTCATGTTAAGTTGAAGTAAATTCTTTAGCTTCAGCATATTCATGAATTTTGTTTTTTTTTTGGCAACAAATTCTTGTAAGAAATGAGATTAAAAAGTCTGTCATATCCATGTGAAGCTTAATGACAAAAAAATACTTTAATAAGCCACACAATGTTGATATCTGCAATCATATTTCCTTTGAAAACTTTCATATATATGATCAAAAGAAACATCAGTCATATACTTTTGAAGGCAGGATGCCAATACATATATGAAAATGCCCAACAATATAAATATACTTTAATATGAAATTCTTAATAGTGAGATATTGTTTCATTTCAAGGTATATATGATGGAAGAATAGAAGATTGAATAAAAAATAAAACTTTTTGAATTCAAATGCACAAATTGTTGAGTTGAAGAGACTATAAAATTATTTGCATTTGCACTATCTAATGATGTCTTGCTCACCATTACAACATACCTGCCCTCCCTTTTCATTTTTATACAAATCAGTTAGTCAATCATCAGTTAACAAACTCTTCTCAGAACTAGCCAAGATTTCTCTCATAGTGCACCTTTCAGACAAAACCTATTTTTTAGAGGGTGCTATCCAACAACGTCTGGAGTATGGAGGTCAAATCAAGAAATCAGAGCCCGGAAATTTACCACATTACATCAAATTCTGTTATTCCAAGTCTAGCACAGGATTGCCTGCAGACAGTGCGAAGTCCACTCCAGACGTGGGTATCATTGTTGCCACAAGGGACACTTCAGAAAAACGTTGTGATGAATTTCTCATAGGGGTTAATGCACAGCATAGCTCACATTGTCTTACCGGTGATACATACAAATCCAGCCATATTTCCTTCTGGTACAGAAGCGGTTACTGCTCACTGCACACTGTGGAAGGGGGTTGGGGTGCTCGTCCTCTAGCTTATCTTGGGGTTGTCGGTGCTGTATTTCATGCTGCCACCTACCCTTCCTCTGGCTCACATCGCTCACAAGTCCTTGATGTGTGAGAACACATGCTCTTCAATGGCCTGCACAAGACAAGAGGAGAACAATTGACCATTTTTGTTATGTCTGCAAATTTCCTTCATGTCACTCACACCATACATTACTAAGGGTAACCCCAAAGCTTGTCCAAGAAGCAACCACTAATAGACTCAAAGTGCACACCACCCATGGAAACTGAACTACAAAATACAGGCGAGTGTCATAACGCATTACCACACAGTTATACCTTCATCACACTGGTATCGGGGTAATGCAGAGATGCCAACCTCTTGACACAAAAAATCAGACTGAATATCCTCAAAAATCGTATTTTTGAGTGAAAAATCAGATTTTCACGAAAACTCAACATGACCAGTGGCCTGTTGGCCACAAGCCAGGAAAATGTTAGAAAAATGTTTGAATGGTAACAATGGGAAAGTGAAATGTGTGCTCTTTCATCTGATCTTCACTCTTTTCATCCCATACCGATTACAGTATTACCAAGAATGGGAGACATCTTCGCTGTAAAGCAAATGTATAAGTGGCAACACATGCTATCACAATAGTATGAGAGCATCTATTTCGATCTTAGAATAAAGATCAGCGAAGTCACCTAAACCAGACCTGCCAACTTCTGGAGTTCAAAAACTGTATTCTTTAATCCAAAAAGTTGTATTTTACCAACAAAAAATGTATTTAAATAAAAAACGGATCAATGTCTCTTACAGTTCCTACATCGGGAATTTTTTTATGGAGCATTGGTTGAATATGCATGATTTTGTCATGACTGGTGGCTCGATGAACCAATGAACATCCCCAAATTGCTAATGTGAGATGCTTGTAGGATACTTTACAAAACAGAATGGGCATTTCGCCATTGAATATGGCACACACACAAATCGTATTTTTTAAAGGAAAATCGTACTGTCGTATTCAGTTCTAAAAATCATACTAAATACGACTAAATCGTACTGGTTGGCATGTCTGCTAATGGCACGGTTTTTGTTGAGGTCATGTAATGGTAGTAACCAAAGTTCTTTCATCACTTAAGTCATAGCTTTGCATCAATTCTGTCATTTTTTTATTTAGGAGGTATCTCTCTTTCTCTTCAAGTGCCATCTGCTCTCAGCAGTTCGGCTACCATGGATCGCCACATTTCTCGATCATGTGCCCTTCTGACACATTCTCCGTAACTCAGCCTCATCCACTCCTTAATATCATCCATCCACTGAGTATGTGGACGCCCTCATCCTCTCTTTCCATTAAACCTCCCTTTCAACAGCACTTTGTGAAAACCATTCTTTCTTATAATATGCCAAAAGTATTTTCATTTTCTATTTTTAATAGTACTGAGAAACTGTTTCTTAGTCTTCATCATTTGTAAGATTTCTTCTCCATCTTCTGCTTGTCTCGTAGGAAGTATACATCCCACTTATTCCTGACACAATAGAAATAAGTACAGAAGGTGCATTTAAATTACACGCACCAGAAACACACTTTCCAGTCACACCCTTCTCATCAATTGTACCCAAACAGCCCTAACAGATGCACAACACACTCCCAAACTCAAATACACTTCTGATACATGAGAGGATTTTACCTGTAAAGAACCCTTCTTCTTGGGATAGTTCTTGAGACAGGACTTCCACAGGCACTGGGTGGAGGAGTGGCGGATGTGGATGTGCTTGAGGTGAGTACGCAGGGCGTCTAGTCGCAGGAACTGGCTGATGCAGTGGCTCCACTGGAGGGGAGAACAACGTGCCAGAATCATCATCATTATTATCTTAACCCGTTGCTCATGATCAGATTTCCGGGCTTCGAGAACCCTGGTCCAGGTAGGATGACAAAATCTGTCAAGGAACAGTAATTACCTAAGGGGTGGGGGGCTGATTGCACCCCATAAGGAATCTGAAGTTTATTCATAGCTTCTTGACTACTGTCCACACAGCAGATTAGGCGGGAGTTGCGCTGCTCAGTACCTGGGTGGAGAAAAGACAGCTCACATATATGCGGGCGATAAGAAAGGGTTAAGGGGGTATTAACAAGAGCTGTTGTGGTCTTCACATGAGCAGGCCATTCAACTCTGTTCACTGTGGATTGCATGTATCATCCCTCCTCTTGACAGTCTCTTCATTTCATCAGTCCAAAGGCCCGTTCACACACACCGGGAATCGAAATTACAATCGCGATCCAAATTTCGATTTTTTTTTCCGACCGTTCATACACAGGGAAAAATCGCACTTCCCAGCAAGGAAAGAACGATCAGTGGCCAAATTGCGCATGCGCGAAACTTGAATGACCGAAGACTGACCCCGCTGTCCCAATAGAGTTTCGCGCGCGCGCGATTCAAAGAGACGCTTGGCAAAATAATCGCGATTATTCTGAAAAATCGCACTAATAGTGCGAGTTGGATCGCGATTAGGATCGCGGTAATTAGTGCGATTTTTCTGTCCACACTGGAAAAAATTTCGAAATTCTGATCGCGATTAGAAAATCGATTTTTAAATCGCACTTTTTCCCTTGTGTGTGAACGGGCCTAATGACACAGGTAGACGGTCTCTTCCACGTTCACCCTCGATCGCTCCCTGGCATATCTGTTTCTCTACCCTGTCACTTTGCCTTACAATCCACATCTTTTCAATTTTCTCTCCCTTCTGGTGGTTAGCTTTGTACTGATTTTATCGAGGGCCCATGCAGATGTTCTCTTATCTTTCCAAGACATCCTCAGGAGCCTTCTGTAGCAACACATCTCAAAAACATCTGCTTAGAATCAGTGCCTTCATATATGTTTATGAGCTCCCTTTGTGTCACTATTGCTATGTTACAGCGGTGATACACGCAGGTCTTATACATCACACATTTTCACTGGAAGAGGGAAGGGGGACGGAGCACAAAACTCTACCATGGAGTGGTTTAAGATGAAGGGTAGTAGTTGGTGAAGACATGCATCAAGGAATACAGGTAAAACATTTAAAACTAAACTCTGAAGATTTAGTCTTAACATCTGATAACAGCACTTTGACAACTGATAAGATTCAGACGGATCAATTCATACCTTTCACTTCCCATTTCATTCAAAGGTACAAGTAATTGATAAACAGAACTATAAAAAAAAAAATGAGAAGCACATATTTGAGCTGGACTCATCATATCAGAACCATCAAAGTTAGTGGGTGTACACATAGACATCTTACCTTGCACTTATAGATGATGGATGGGAAGAGCGGGATGGCATCTATGAAGCCATCAATACTCCCAAGGAAGAGCTGAGGACAGAACAAATATCACAAAAACATATAAGCATCAAACAGCAATATACATATTTAATTAAAAAAAATCATTAAAACACAATAACGAATTAACAATTGTAAAATTCAATATTTGTTTAGATGGAAAGGATTTACTATTTTTTTTAGGGATCACACTTACCCTCTATGTCCCTCTCATTGTGTACCACAATAGTACATGGCAGGAATGTATATTACTGAACTATCTAGATCAACTAGCTTCTTACACTAGCTACAGCTGCCAGGTTATTCATCAAGCGCATTGAGAAATATTCTGTCTTAATTAAGCTAATGTTGAAAGATGCACAATTCCTTACCATGTCTTGAGATGACGTGGAACACTTGATGTTAGGATAGCCCATGTCATAGAGGTCGACTTTATGGACCTGTGAAGCCAAGGAAGAAATATAACACAAGAAATTTAATTCCTTACTGAAACTAAGTAGGTGGTCTGTAATTAAATCTGAATACCGTAACTGAAAGATTATTTGCCCAAACATTATTTTCAATCAACTCAAAGAAATTCATTTCCTTACTGAAACTAAGCAGGTAGTGTGTCATTATAATCTGAATACCGTAAGTGAAAGTTCAATCGCCCAAACATTATTTTCAAATAAATTCTTATGTATTCTTTTGTTTTTTCCATTTCTTTTCTTGATTTTTATAATTTTGTTTGCTTCAGATAGGCATTCGGATAATTTTCAAGAACAATGTGATATAGAAAAATGCCTAGAAGGCACAATTGACAATGATACAGAGCAGTTTACGAATAGCAGTGCTTTTTACACAAACCTATGCAAAATCTCACTTTTTGTCAGATTTTGGTCTGACATGCGATTAAATAGTGTTGCGTAACCTCTGATCAGAGTGTCGAATATTTTCAAATTTGGTGTCAAAAGTTGCAAGACACTTCAAAAGAAAATGTCATGAAAAGGCGTTTTGCAATGTTCAGTGGTTGCGTATCAGTCACACATTTCGTACAGGAGGGGTCAGTCAGCATAGGGTTAAATGTTTTCTTCATGGAAATCTATTTTGTAAATATAAACATGGCATGAACTTGCCATCTAATTAAAAAACAAACATAAAATACATAGTTACCCCATTGTTGTAAAAGTAGACATTTCCTAACTCTGTCACAACAGCAAGAACCTCCTTGGTGTAGGTGAAGGTTGCTATCGCTGAAGGGTGCCTGATAGCCTTCAGATGTTGCCCAGTCTAACAAAGAGAAGGAGGGGAAGGCGGATTAGAAAGCTAAATAAGCATGGAAAGGATGGGAGGTGGAAAAAAATACAGAGAAAATAAGAAAGAAAAGGATCATTTGATTTACATTGATAATAAAGAAAACATGTAGGTGTGGTTGACATTGTACCATGGAATTCCTATGTGCAATGAATCTATTCAACTTCTAGCATTGGCACAAAATATCTTTCTTTCTTTTTTTGCCATGATTAGCCATGAAGTGATTAATTTCTGTACCATGCTTGGCTGGAATTGCACCATTGGCTTTGGATTTATGGTGGAAGAAAATCAATTTGGGGGCAATTTTCCTTGACCTTTGATCTCTGGACTTTCTGGGATTTTGCCAAAAATATCACCAGTCTACCTCCAAGTAGTGATCCATCTTGCCGCCATGTTTGGTTGGAACTGCATCATTGGATTTTGATAAATTGTGAATAGGGCCAATTTTTTTTGCAATTTTGTTTAAGTTCATTGACCTTTACCCTGATAAGAATTGACCCCTATTTTACAGTTTCATGCAATGCACACATATATCAAGTTTAAAGCAAATCTGGTGAATGGTTCTCAAGATGTTGTATAAAAGGCTTTGGGACGGATGGATGGACGGATGAATGTGTAGTCAACCCAAATCATCATCCGTGGCTAAGGCATAACAAGGTGGTTCGCGAACCAAGAGTCTCGCCTGATTTCGCAATCGTTAAACAGTGCTAAGTTTTTTTCTTCAAATATTTCAAATGGTGCCGAGATGACCTTTGACCTCATCATCCTCATCAACACACGTGGTATTACCCAAGGATCATTTGTACCAAGTGTGATCACAATTGATTCCGGAAAAAAGAAATGAGAGCAAGTTAAACAAAAACTTTAACATTATTGTAACGACATGGGGTCATATTATTTGACCTTTTGACCCCTAGATGACCTTTAACCTCATCATCCTCATGATGACACATGTAGTATCACCTAAGGATCATTCGTACCAAGTTTGATCACAATTGATAAAGAAATAAAGAAATGAGAGCAAGTTAAACAAAAACTTAAACGTTTTTGTAACAGACTAACAGGAAAAGTGATTACTAGGTCTCTACCGAACTTTGTTCAAGCGAGACAAAAAGGGACTGGATAGAAGTTGTAGGGGCAGCAAAGAAGAGGAGACAAGAGAAAAGGAGAAAACATAGGGCACAGAGAAAAGAAAGAATGAAAAGTAGAGAACAAAGAAAAGAAGAACATTAACATGGTCAAACCCACATACTGCAATCACAAGTTCCGCTCTTGTTCGATTTCAGGATTTGAGATAATAACTATAATCTGGATCTACAACTGTGATTTAACATAGATTGTGTACTAACCATAGACTAACTATGAGGAAAATAAATGTGCTAAACTATGTGCAAAATAAATCCTCTGGTGCTGTCACAAAATCATTGACTTTCATCACAGAATCACAATGATGGATTTATTATGTGGACAAACCCAATAAACCATAGTGATTCCGAGGACATAATAATGTTTCATGATGATTTATTGCGGGTTCACAAAGTTAGTCCAACACATGTTAAGTTAAGCCACCATTGTAAATACGGGCCTACATCAGTTTGAGAAATGAACACCTGTCATACAATTACTACACTTCATTTGAATCTTAACTAATACTCTTGGTGTTTCCAGCCCATTGCATTGCTACACAAAATATGCACCTATGATACTGGAATGGCTATATAAGATATAAAGATATTAACTGTGAGGTCTTACCTCAAAGTTGTGGATTAAAATGTGGTTATTCTTGGCAAGGCTCACAAGATGAATTCCATGTACCTGATAATGAGAAAGGCCAAACATTGGATACCAATAAAAAGTATTGGAATGAAAAGCAAGAGAATCACAGATGTGGATTATTTAATTCTTGAGGAAAATCTGCAAAATTACACAAAATTGTTTGAGGATCTATTGCTTACTTTACAACAAATGAGAGTCAAAGTCATATTTCATTCAAAAAGAGATTGAACTTAAACACCATAACAGAACTTGAATTTAACATACACTGACATAAGAGAGAAGTAGGGGAAAATTGAAGATTATGAAGTTTTGAAATTCATCCCTTCACATCATAATATTGCCACACATTGTTGTTATTGAAATTATACATCAAAAACAATTTGAAATTGATAAATGTACATGAATCAAACATACATGATGCAGGGTGAAGAGGAGATTAAGGATAGAAAGAGGTATTCTATGTTTCCTTCTTACTCTAGTCAGTGTCTTGTCTTGGGGTGTGTAGGTCAGTGTCGTGTCAAAGTTCTTGTATTTAGATTGATGCTTTCATATTAATTAATCAGCTAGCATACAGCTTTGTTCCTTCCTTGCTGTTATCATCTCACATTATTTTATCTCACATCTATTTTACCTGGAGGGCAGTGACAACGTCCACGTGGCCTTCCAGGCGTCTGAGGAACAGGCCGTCCTGCGCCTTGCGGAGGGTCAGGTTGACATCGGCCGTGGCTGTCACCAGGATGCGCATACCGCCTTCCTCAGCCGACGCAACCGCAGTCACCGAAAAGTTTGGCGAACAGTCGTAGCGCCAAGTCGCCCTAGAATGCTACATAAGGAAACAGATTGTCAATATCCTTAGAGTTATACTACAGATCATTCCAATGACACTTCAAACATTTCTCGCTCGCTCTCGGAGGAGCTCTTTTCAGACCTCTTCCAAAAGAATGATCCAACAGTCTTTTTAAGGACTACCACATGGTGTATGGCAAAATAGTAAGCAAATAATCATTGTTGGTGAAGGTGATGGGACGAACTATCACTTCCGAGGCGATCTGGATGTAGCTATCTTTCTGAAGCGCAGCTGAGGAAATATAGCGTATACATTCAGATCGCTGAGGAAGTGATAGTTCGTCTCATTGCCTGACACCAAAGGTTGATTATATGCTTTTTATTCCACATCTGAAACCAACTATCTATACCAAAAATGTCAATTCGATGTACAAAAGTAATGTTTACTTCTCTACCTAACCCGAGCCGCTGCCATGGGGAACATGCGTATAGGACGCGTTAGGAAGGGTCAGTAGGAGCTACTAGTCAATTGATAGTCCGAGTGTAACATACTTTTATTTCACGCATACTCAAAATATTGATCACGCGTTAGGCCTGTGAGGAGTGAAGAGATCAGCGAAACCAAAAACTACTATCACCTAGAGTGTAACGAACTTTTCTATGCTAAACTATGCTTTATCACGTGATCAACTCTTGACCAATCATGTATCAACATTCTTAGAATGTGGAATACAATCGTAAATAACACTTCCTTTTCCTTTCTTCGTGATTATCATATGTTGTTTGTCTGTCATTTCCGATATATGTACAATACATGGAACGAACACAATGACGTTTGTGTTCTATAGTGAGTATGGAGAAGCCATATCTTTGTACATCATTCAGGAACATATAGAATCACTACATACAATCTCTTTACTAACTTGTGATGAATTATCATGGTATTAAATGCCAGCCCCCCCCCCCTTCCTTCTCCTCCTCCTCCTCTTCTCCCTCTCCCTCCTTCTCATCATCCTCACCGTTAACACCCCCTTCACTTTCATCCTCATAATACTCATCCTCCTCCTCATCATCAAAAGCATACAGCAAGTAATGTGATCGTACCTCTATGTTGAAGGGAAGCAGGCCCCCGCTGTCAGTGCCAATATATAGCATATTCCATCTGGCATGGAGACATGTGACGTCATCAGAGAGAACTACTGTCGGCAGGAACTCCTTCCCCTAGAACGAGAAGCATAATCACTCCTTCAAGACCTGCTAGAAATCAACCTCAAGAATATATATTACCAGGTATGCAACTGTGTTTTACGCAACGTGATTACGTGTGCTGAAAGACATCTCTACCCCTTTAATCCTCTCAGTATCAAGCTATGAAAACCTAATTGGTTTGTTACACATGTGCATGCCCATAGGATTAAGATGATTAAACTGAAATGACAATCACTGAACAGCAATCATGTGTCTATACACAAGACTGCAGCCTTAAGCTTTGAATCAATAAGTATTCCCCACCCTCTCTACTACTCTCTATAATCATACTTAACTTTGGATTTTTCCCACTTACCTTCAAATTTCCTAGTCAACCATTCAGGATTTGTTTTCATTCTGGCAAACAATACAGCCCTGATGATAAATTAAGTTGCACGCAAGTAGATACATCTAAAAACATCTTAGAAATATTTAATAAAAATCAGACATATGATGTTACTAGTATTCAAGTATAGTTGATCATTAGCCATGTAATTAGTCCTTGTTTTGTACATCAAAGTAAGACAAATAATACCTTTGATAATGTCTTCTAAATGTTCAGGATTTAGCTTTAGTTTTGAGGATCTTCACAAAAAAATTATGTCCTTCAAACATGCCTGGATTTTGTCCAATTCATGCCAATCTAGATTTCAGTGAAAGGTCTTTTCTGACATACTCCAAGTAACAGTAAGGATAGCACACCCCATCCTGTAAATGAATGAAGAAAAAAATCGGGCAAAAAATCTTGAATCATATGAATTAGTGAAAACAATGTACAGGATGGATGGAGCATGCTATCCTTTAAAAATACTAGGTATATGCCTGCAATTTATTTTCAAATCATGTTAATCTGTTTCTCTGTTGTTTTTTCAACTCTTTGATTCCAATTATTGTCAGGATAGTGAAGCACTGATTATGTTTGATTTTCATAAAGTAGGAATAACTCATAATTTCCTGGAACCTGGTTGTCCCTATGCTAAGTCTATGGGGATGACAATTGGAGTCAATGGCCCAAATTCGCACCTCAGTTTAAAAACATTTTGTGTTGTATTAGCGCATATGCTTTAAAAAGGTCCGAAAATGAACGAGAGTGCTTGTTCGTACGGTGCTACATAGACCGGTTACTAATGTAGTCAAATTTATGGATGTTTCTTCCCTCGGGGCCTAGTAATGAGTTATTCCATTAACCTGTACCTAACAATGGTATTTCAGTACTTGGCATCCACTTTGCATACATTAGTTGTTGCTATGTCGGGTAAACCTCGAGTAAGCTTTCTGGTTGTCAGGGGCAACCTATGTTAAACTGGTATGCATAAAATTTGAATATGTTAGTAAACCGATCTATTCACACTAGTTTTTATTGTTTAGACCATATTTAGACTACGGACTAATCAAATTAATAAGAACAATTCAGATACTAGTGTGAATTTAGCACCCTACGCAGAACATGTGATGATCCTTTTTTGAAATGTATGTTCTAAATCAAGCACAATTATTTGCTTATCCGCCACAAAAATATGCTAAAAACATTGTCTGAATCTAGTGTGAATTTAGATTTTTTTTTTAAGTGTACGCTCTAAATCAAGTGCAATTATTTGCTAATCCGCCACAAGATGTGCTTAAACCACAGTCTAAATCTAATACTCCTTTATGAATTTGGGCCAATGAGTTCAGTCTCTTTTGTTTTGAAATAGTCTCTCAGTGACCTCCCCAGCAGCCCAGGTGCCCCCCGAGCGATGGATGACAGGTCCCCACCACAGGGACCCGGGCAGGGCCGCAGGGTCGATGACAAGCCCCCACACCGCGTCAAGGTGGACTATTCTCGCCCCTTTACCACACACTCACATGTCATGAAGTCACAAGAGGCTAGGTCCGTCTACAACAAAGTAAATCTTTTTCAATGATTTTTCAAAGTTGCACAATTTTTTTTAACCCCCTATTAGTGATGCCCAATTTTTGTCAGGGCCTGAAAAATAACAAGAAATGGACACTTCAAAGGAAGAAAAATTTTGAAATATAGCCACAAAAACATGTGACATGGTCAACATTTAGGCTCTACATGGTAAACAGGCATCAGTGATGAGTTAGTTTTTCTTGCACAAGCTGATTTTAGTGTATGGAAAATGCTCCATCACATCTTAAATCAGAAGAAATTGATGAGTATCACCAACATCTTTATCATCACAACCTCCTAATGAACTATTAAATGGGGTTACAAATCAAGCCCATCATAAATGAATGTTAATACCAGAAACATTTCTGACAAATGAGACAACGCCCATCTTTAGATTGTCCAAATAATGAAAAACATCCACAAACATCAACCCCATGACGACATGTGTGAGTGAGTGAAAGGAGCATTGTGGAGGTGCAACAGAATATTACATAATTATTCTTAACTCTACTCTACTCTACGAGAAACACAAGACAAAACACTCATATGGAATACTGAACTGCAAATGTTAGTTACACAAGGAAGCAAGGTTACACACACTAAGGGAAACTATGTACCGGTACAGAAAAATTGTGTGTAGAATTTTTTTATATAGCAATAACAAACTTTTAGATTTTACTTTCACATAAACAGGTTTTAAAAAAATTGTTGAACTGACCATTACATCTCACTGAACGATGTTAGTTAATATAATTTGACAGACAAATACACACATACAACAATTGTGAAGCTCACCTGAACATTATACTGAACCAGTTTTCTGCTGCCGTCGTTTACAAACACCACCATCTTTCCAGACAAGGGATCCCTCCACAGAGCAAAATGCTTGACCTCTCCTAGAGCTAGGTCTTCTTCTGTCTCAAACATGCACGTCTGCAAACAAGTAAGTAGAGGGGCATCACTAGAACACAAAGTCACACAAGATCTCTTGCGTCAAAAGGGCTAGTCTGCAAACAAACAAGTATAGGAACGTCACATTAAAATAAAGTTATACAAGACCTTCTGCTTAAATGTGCCAGCCTGCAAACAAACGAGTAAAGGAAAATCACTTTAAAATAAAGTCATACAAGACCTTATGCTTCCAACATGCACATCCGCAAACAAGTATAGGGCATCGGTCACTTGAAGTCATACCATATCTAATTACTCTTACCACATGCTCTGACTAATTCTTTAAAGTAAACATAGAATTGTGGATTTGTGAATTACAAGTTAATTTTAAAAAATGCTAAGGAATTGGATGTAATACCCTCTGAAATCTTACTGATATACAAATTAGAAAAACTGTACAGCACCCACACTACTGACAATGTTAGGTAATGCAGAATGCATGAAGAAAGAACAAAAAGAAAGAGAATATACTCATTTCAAAGTTTTGACTAGGAAACATTTTTTGTGAAATATACTTTCTCCAAATTGCAGCCACGAATCTTACTGTCATATTATAGATGACGAATCTGCCATCTGAGATGCAGGCATAGAGCTTGTCCTCGAGGATGACCATGTCTATGACATGACCCTGGGCACTCGAGCCGGCTTTCTCCTGTCCATCATTGCCAGCTCTGCTGCTCGTGTTGCGCTGTGGACTGCTGATGATCCCTGATGAGGATGCAGTTTTCCTCGACTCTCCTGACGTACTGGCTCCAGACACCGTAGCGGCTACAGCCCAACTGCCATGTGGCTGAGTGTCCGGATTGTGAGTGGACCGCACAGCTGTTTCACTTTTGACCAGGTGGCTCTGTCTTGAGTGATTCTCTAGGTTTGCCAAGGCACCGACCTTGCGCTGACGATATGGTTCACTGCTCAAGTGTGTATTCCCATCGCTGGCTGTCATGGTGGAGTACACGTCGGGCTCGACTTTCACAAGTTTTGCGGGCTTTCTGTTAAACATCTCGTCCTCTCGCTCTCGCTTCACATAAGGCCTCTTCTCAAGCCCTCCATGTAGTGGAGACCGCATATGACCTGCGTCTCGGTCAGCTTTATTGCCCGGGTCCCTCTCCATGAAACCTTTCCTTGCAACCCTCTCATCCATGTTTTGAGTTCCAAGCGGGATTCCCACACCCACGTTGTGAGAATCAAGGTCTTCAAAAAGGTCCATTGGTACCTCTTTAGCTTTGATACTCTCAAAAGCCTTCTTTCTTTGGAATGCTTGATCTTGATTTCCGGGCTCATTTCTTAACTCTGGTTCTCTCTTGATCTTCCCAAGGGGTCCTAGCCCTGCACCACGCTCATCCTCATCCTCTGACTTCACTTTTGCCTGAATGGCCTTCACGACATCAGCAGCATCTGACCCAACCGACGACTCGCTGTCGTGACATCTCTGCCGCATCAGATCTGTATTTCTCCTAGCTCCACTGAGTGTCGTAGTAGGCTCCAGCCTGTTCTGTGCATGTGCACTGCTTGCCTGCGGTGGCGGCACCCAGGTGCTATCACATGCTGGTAGGCCATCCAGGATGTCCACCCTGACATCACCAGTGCTATTGATCTCCTGCACGGCTTGGACAAGGCCCTCTCTGCTGATACTCTGAGGCACTAGGTCCATGCCCTGATTCGCCGGGGGCACTTCTATCCTTTCAAAGGCACCAGCAACATCACTGCTATACGTCGTACTGTGAGCTTGGACTTTGGTCTGGGTTTGGGTTTGGGTTTGAATTTGGGTGGTTTGAGCCGAAACCTGGGAGCTTTGCAGCTGGATCCTGAAACCCTCCTCTCTGCCAGGATGCGGCGAATGTGTTGCTCTGGACTCCACGTTGGTAATCCTGATGCCGAGACCCCCTAACTCTGCTGATGACCCCTCTGTGCTCGTCCCAGGAGTACTGTCGCTGACACATTGTCTGCTCTGGCTCACGTGGGACTCGTCCTCAGGTGGAGGCGCACTCTGTGTGCAAGGAGCTTCCTTGGATTTAGATTTACTCCTTTTTGCAGGTTTCTGAGGGGTTGCATTGCCAGATGTCATGCCTGTAGTGAAACGTAGCGAGAGATATGTGGTATCATGATAAGCTTTGTAGGCTTCCGAGGTAAGAGGCAAAGTGAAGTTCTCCATCTTCCAAAGGGTGTCCCCATGGACCAGTTAAAACATATTCCTATAACACTTGTCATTCCCATAGGCACTAAAATGTGTTGTAATTGACATGGGACTATGACTGTTTATTACAAGGATTAAAGGTGTCTGTTTATTGCCCTCTAGGTCAGAGAAACTCATTGATAATTATGACTCATTAATCCTGTCAGTCCCATTTGTTGTAATTGACATAGGACTATGATCGTTTGGCACTGCAGAGGTTAAACTGTGCTTGAATCCTGCTTACACATAAGCATGAAACAGGATCAACTAGCAATACGAATGTTCAACTGACTTGAAGCTCACACAGCACTTCATTGCATGTGCCAGTGCCCCCAAAATAGATGGGGGCTCAGTGTGATTTGCCGCCAACCCCCAAAAATACCAAAAGAGCCCCTATGAAACATAACATTTTCTCATAGCTTACAGTGGTTTAGTATGTTTGTTTCATGAGGTAAGGCCCCAGCAATTGATTTAGGTTGCACCCCCCCCCCCCCCCCCATTGGTACTACCAGTATGATATGCACACATCATCAAAATGCTGTTCATTTACCTGCGTTATGCAAAAGCATACACACAAGATCCTCTCCTCAATTGTTCAAGAGGCAAAATCAATCTCTTACCTGCCAGAATGCTTGATCTTTCTTTTCTCACATCTGCCAACTTGTTATCGATCTATAATATGAATAAGAATTAAAAGACAATATTCATCAATGAAAATACTGAGAAGTCTCCTTTGACAAATTACAAATATCAAAATGGTGTAGATTTGTTATAACCATCGCAGAAGGTTTCAAGAAATGATACAAATAGCATTGTGGAGGTAGTTAGTGATCAGGTTCAATTTGGTCTCCACCACTTATTTCCTTTCCTTTTTCTATGACAACCCCCGACTCACCTCTGTGGAGACGGCTGGTCTTCACTTTTACTATCCCTCACCTATACTCCTCTGAGACCCATAGGTGATATACTGCATGGTAATTGACAAGGGTCTCTAACTGTTTGCTACTGAAAGGGTTAATATGAACATCCCGACTCACCTCAGCTTTCTTCTGGGTATATTCCTTGGCCTTGATCTGATGTCTCTTAACAAGCTCCTGGGATTTGCGGAGACGGCCGGTGACCAGGTCCAGCTTGGCCTGCAGCTTGCTCTCTTGCGTGGTCAGCTTGAGCAGAGACGTGATGTCCCCCATCATGTCCAGCATCTGGAACGACGGCACCTGGCAACCAGCAAGAAATAATACAGACTAGAATATTCTCTAAATCTATCCATTTCAGGGGGAAGATTGAACATTTGCAAGGGATTGTTTTCAAGTCGAATTTCATGATGAACCCACACTGAAGCATGTTGTGCATTAAAGCTCATAAAAATACTCAGCTTCATAAAAATAAAAAAATAGCTCTTATATTGTTTACAGGGTGTCTTTTAGACATTGTATGAACTAAACCACATTAAATATAGATAGATAGATAGATAGATAGATAGATAGATAGATAGATAGATAGATGGATGGATGGATGGATGGATGGATGGATGGATGGATGGATGGATGGATGGATGGATAGATAGATAGATAGATAGATAGATAGATAGATAGATAGATAGATAGATAGATAGATAGATAGATGGATGGATGGATAGATAGATATATCTCTCATCTCAACAAAATTACTAGAAATTTTCCTTAAACCACAGCCTGCTGCTTACTTGTTTTGACATGACTCACTTGCCACTTGGTCACATCATTCTGATGTATTTGTACCTGAAGCGTGTGCACATGTTGAAGTCTCTCTCTCTCTCTCTCTGAATTGTGGCCTCCAAATTATTTGCACGCACATCATAACATCACCACATGCTTGGCCAAATATCTATCAGTCAGCCCAAAGCTTGCTCGATGACTCGCTCACTAGACAGACTGCGCATATCAGGGTGCATAAGATACACACTGTACATACAATATTCCTATGCCCAATCATTGTGAGGGCCCAGAGAATTGTAGCTCAATGGGCATGTTTTCTATGATGAGCAGCAGGCACCGGTAATCCTGTAATCGTGTCTATTTTCAGACACATTTGGGAATGATTTTTAAACATACACATCACGGCACACACTTAGAAGAAAAGGGGCACATAATTTTGTGTTTTTTTTCCTTTTTTTCCCTCCAATTTTCGCTCTGATCCAAGAACCGGAAATATTTTTGACACATTCATGGTATGGATGCGATGAGGTCTTTTCCCTTCCGGGTCCCAGGATTATTTTGACCCTAATGTTACACAGATCATTGGTTTTATCAATTACATACAATTATCAAGTTTGAAGCAAATCCGTCAAAGGATTCTCAATTTATTACGTAAATGGATTCAGCATGGGCGGACAGCCCGAAAACATAATGTCTCTGGCCACTTCATGCCGGAGGCATGAAAGTAACTTGTACGCAGTATGCCTTTATTGTATAAACCAAATAAAACATACAGAGTGAGGAAGAAGTTAATATCTGTGCTTACAATTGGACAGTTGAGATTTGGGGGCATGTTCTTCAAAGAGGCGGCCTTAAAAAGTGGGCTTCGAAAAGATAGATGGGAAAAGAAGCAAAGGGAAGGAGGAATACTTGGGTAAGCAGCCTGTGTGACTGGTTAGCAAAGAAAGGGGCTGGCTACCATGACGTGAAACTCATACAAAGAGCACAGGACAGAGAAATGTGGCACTCCCAAGATTACCTACATCACAGGATATGGCAAATTAGATAGATAGATAGATAGATAGATAGATAGATAGATAGATAGATAGATAGATAGATAGATAGATGGATGGATGGATCGGTAGATAGATAGATAGATAGATAGATAGATAGAGAGATAGATAGATAGATAAAGATATATTGCAGGGGGGGGGGGGTGGGGGTATTCCGAAAAACAAACTTAGGACAAATTTTATTGTATCTCAGGGACTGAGGAAAAATTTGATCTTTTGGTATTTTTTTTTTAACTTAGAAAAAAAGATTTTATTCAAATGATTTTGTTCAAATCTTATTCAAATGAGCTAGAGATAAAATCTGTATGTAAATGAGCCTCAGAGATAATTTTTTTAATGCAAATGAGCTAAATCGGTATGCCGAAACACACTTAGGAAAAAATGTTATCTTATAAAAGATAAAACTGCTCACAAGCAATTTTATCTCCAGACGCACGCGTCTAGGCCCATAGCATTACGTGCAAAAGTAATTCGCGCATTCAACTTTTCGCACATAAGCGCATCAAATGCAACAAGGCGCGCTGAGAGACTTTGATTAACATTGATATGCAATGTCACGGTCAGTTTCATGACGTCACACCATCAGCTTGATATTGTTAATGTATGCAAAATATATGAGAGGATGTTTATTACTGGCTGCTTCTGGAATAGGAGCGCAGGGCTTGCGCTCATTAATATTGGTTAAAATCTTTCTCAAATATTTTTCAGAGTATCAAGATAAAATATTTTAGGGACATTGTATCTTAGGGGAGATAAAATTTGTATCTCTGTGGATTTTCGGAATACCCATCCAGGATGATACCTAGTTGTGTATGACACTCTGTATCTGTTTTTTTTTTGGAGAAAGAAATGTTGTCATACCATGGCACCAGTCCTCTTGTGCTCTTTCTTGAGAAGTTTCTTGAGGCTTGAAGTGGCAAGACGAGTTTCATCACGTTTTTTGAGGGTCTTTGAGTGGCTCAACTAAAAAGAAATCAAAAAGGCAATTGCATACACTTCATTCTGCCTTAACTCTTACAGTTCGATATGTACAAGAAATAGGTTTTTCCTCGACAGGTACTATAAAGAAGTTACTGAGTGGAATATTTTCTCCTCTACTCATTCAATAAGGACTGCAAAAAAAAAAACACATTGATTTTCTAATCAGCTTGTTCTTCGAATTGAATTAAATACAACAAAAGATGTAAGTCCCCCCTAAGCAAAATAGCATAACTTTTTATCAAAAAGGTTTTGGACAAAATAATTTGGCAGGATCATTCCTTAACTTATTGACTAACTTATGTGTGAAAATCACATTAATCAAATTAGTCATGCATGAGTGGGCAAATTTTAATTACAAAAATGTCACTTTTCAAAAGTCACAAGGGTAATTTGGGGATTCTGTCATATATTTTGTTGATGAATTCCATTTCTGGTGCATAATTTATGTCCTTTCAATGTTTATCATCCATCTCTCGATGCACTAACACCTATCCCAACCCTTAACCCATTGACCTGGTTGAGTGAGCACCGTTTAACAAATACTCATCCCTCTTGAGTTTGAAACTTTTAAAAACACTTTATTTTGGTGAAAAAATAAAACTCTGGATATTTTGACAAAGATGTAACATGACATGTTATGTGAACATAAGAAGTCATTTTCGTGTCATGGTCGAGTAAAAACACTTTAAAGAATTGCACAGGAAATGCCAAAATGTGTTGTTAAAACGGCATGAACAATTGCCCATGTGACTTTTGAAAAGTGACATTTTTGCCTTTAAAATTTGCCCACTCATGCATGACTAATTGGATTAATGTGATTTTCACATTTTCACACAGAAGTTAGGCAATAAGATAAGAAACAATCCTGCCAAATTATTTTGCCCAAAACCTCTCCGATAAAAAGTTATGCTATTTTGCTTAGGGGGGGGGGGGGGGGGGGGACTTACTTTTTTTGTTGTGTTTGAAGGGTTACTAAATTAGAAAAATAAGTTCCAACTAATCTATGTAAAATTTTCCACTAAAAAACAATTTCACATTCGTTTGCCGCAATAAAGTCTCATTTTGACGAAAATTTGAAAAAGCACACGCCTCCAGTGACGTATGAGAAGTCAAAATTCCATAGATTGTACTGAAGTCAACAATAGACCATTTTCGTAATGTATTCACAACTTTCTCGCTAACTGCGTAGTAACGCGTTATTGCATTCACCTGTATCTTGTTATTCAAATTCAATGGATGGAATGCACTTTGAATCTGTCAGTTGTTGCTACTCAGACAAACCTCGGACAAGCTTTGGGGTTCCCATTGGTAACATATTGTTTGAATTGCGTGAATAAAACATTTTATTTACGCCGTTGGCATTTATAGCATTTTGACTTCTCATACGTCACTGGAGGCGTGCGTGTTTTTTTTTCTTCAAATTTTCGTCAAAATGACACTTTATTGCAGCAAACGAATGTGAAATTTGCTTTTAGTGGATAATTTTACATAGATTAGTAGGAACTTATTTTTCTAATTTAGTAACCCTTTAAATCAAATTGAATTGAATTGAAATGAAATGACTTTCTATAAGGGTGAGCAATCCACTAAAGATTGAAAATGCTATCACATGTATACAATGTACATGTAGCTTAATTAGGGTAAATAACTAAAACAGCATATAACATATCACAAGATATCTGTTGAACTTTCATCAAACTACACATTCTTCTTTTAAACATTCCAAATGGTTTTATGTTAAGAACATCCTCAATGGCAATAATTACCTTTTTGACTGTCTTCATTGTTGTTATTCTCTTTTCAGCAGCTTTCTTCTCTGGAGTTTGCTTCTTACTTTTCTCCTTTTTCTTGCTACCCTGCTGTAACTCCAAGTCCACCTAGAACACACAGTGTAAACTACTACATGAATACAACCATTTCAAACTTGGTTTTGATCATTTCAGAAAAATGAAAGCAACATTTAAAGGTCATATACTGTATTGGGAAGACAAAAGTCCTTCAAAAGCTGATCTTGAGCAATCATCTTGCCAACGGTCTTGCGTGCATTGTCCATTTTAGAAACTTGCTGAAAGTTATTTGCCCTCACATGATCCACATGTGGATTAATTAGTCACCCATTACTCCTAATGTGAATCATTTGAGGGCAAATAATTTTCAGCAACTTTCTAAAATGGACAACGCATGCATTTAAGATCATTGGTAAAAATATTGCTCACGATCATCTTTTGAAGGCTTTCTTTTCTTCCCAGAACAGTATGTTCCCTTTAAATAACCCAAACACAATCTATTCTGATGAGAGGGTTTGGTTTTTAACAATTCCTTTGATTATATTCTACTACCCGGTAGACATCTTCATTGAAATATCCAATATTTATTTCTCATGTTGCTGTTTAATGCTGTTTACTTACCTCTTGCGTTGTCTTTTTCTTCTTAGACTTTTCAGCTTTCTCCTCCGAATGTTTCTTACTTTTCTTATGCTTCTTGCTACTTGGCAGCTCCACCTTCATGTACAAAGGGAAGTGAAGGGGAAATGTTAGATATATATATCATAAACATGTTTGAAAGGTACAGGATAGGGGAGATCAAGATAACAGACCTATAATAAAGACAGAACCTTGCTGCCTACATAACTGGTCACAGTCTTCATTTTGAGACGAATCCTTCACGTGGTCCTGAAATCAACAATGCAACCAATGACGGCATAACAGCTCTGCCATAATAACTGGCACCATTATGCTCACTACTTCTACCCCTACCTTCAAATATGACTCTAACTAATGTATAAATCCAAATATTTCACAAACCAAAGAGTTGTTGTTACAAGGCTTATCACTTATCAAGAGTCTTTCACTGCACATAAAAAGCTTTTCAAAAGGGCCTAATCCATTTTTCTTAAAAAATCAACAATTAGCGTCAAAGCAGTGAGGAGCATCAAAGTTTTGGGTGCAAAAGGAAGTAAAGACTAATCAAACAAGCCAGACCAACTATTACCTCGTTATAAGTTCATTTTCCCATTGGCACCTGTACAAAGTCATATTAAAAATCTACTTTGCTCTGAATGTTTCAAAGTGGATTTAACTCCTTTTGACACTAAACTCTTCATATACTAATTTGCATTACTCCTTGCACAATAACTGCTTCTAGCACTATCATTCATACTGCTGCTAAAAGTACCATATGCACTACTCACACTACTGCTATTAAGCCAATTGTTTATTCTACATCAATTCTCCCTATCGCATATAGCCGATATCAAGCGATATCATCTCGCGATACCGATATCTGATCGATTGCTCTTGGGACGTATACTTCCGGTAAGAGTTTGTCGTCGACAGAAAGTGACCTAGAAATCACCTTGTTTGATGAATTAAGCAGCGAACATTTTGTCTAGGGTTATGGTTAGGGTCAGGGTTAGGTTTAGAATTAGGTTTAGGGTTAGTGTAAGGGTCAGGGTTAGGTTTAGGGTTAAAATTAATCAAATTAGTTGGAAACCCTGGTCCCCTATTGTACGGGGTTGCCGAATGTTCGTGGACCGGAAGCTCATATCCCAAGAATCAAAGGTAAAAAAATTAGAGCGCCACACACGTTCAGATTCTGAGAGCTATATGCGATAGGGAGAATTGCATTATAACTGCTTCAGTTAATACCTCCAGGAAGACAACAACTATTACCACTTCAATTAAAATGTGCTCACTCTTACCTTTCTCACTAAGCATAGATTTTTTATGATGTAGCCTTGAATTTTCTGTCAAGTGTATTATAAACATTCTTTTTGAGATCCAAATTATATTTTTTATATGTCATTCATAACAGTTTTATATTATTTGTTTATTTTGCATATATTATGTCATTCAAACTTGTTACTTGAATAATTTTATTACAAGTTTTAAAATGACCACTGTCATGACATGGCCTATATAAAAAACAAATACAATGACTATTACTTGTACCATAACAGTCACTCCTCTACAGAAAGACCACTTTACCAGAACACCAAAGGGGATCTTCAAGCACAGGTTACTTTCATACAGGTTTCAATGGAAAACACTATTCAAGGGAAACAAAAAAGATGGTCTTTATAGGTAGGTGGTCTGTTCGACACGAACTAAATAACACCAAAAAAAATCAATAGGTCTATTATCGCTACTGGGTGAATTTCCCTCACTGCTTCACATGACTTTGTATCCTACCTGTGATACTGCTGCAGTGAAGGATGGCACAATGAGCTTGTGGTGCACAGAGCCCTCCTGATCAGCCTCGCTGCCGACCCTTGGGTCAAACCCTGGTTGACCAGTAGCCCTCGGGTCAAACCCTGGTTGACCAATGGTGCGCCTCCCCGAGGATCCATACGTATCCCTCTCTGTCCAAGCCACAGCCCCTGGCTGGGCCATCTCCTGCCGGCCTCCGGGTCCAGAAGTGTCTAGACGCGTTTGGGGTGAAAGGGGGACAAGTCCGTGGTGGTACTCTCGAGCGTCGGTCTGCACATTCCTGCCGTCTAGTGCTGCACGGATGTTCGTTGACGACCCCACAAACTCAGAGTGGCCCACAATGCTCGGCTCAGTCAAATCTGCAGAGAGTAGACATCACACACTGTCAGCAAACCATTTCACAAGTAGGGTCACATTTCTTTCATGCATTACCTTTATATGTTTGTGTCAACATCTACAGAATACTAACAGAAATTCATGTCTGAATTAAAAATGACAATATCACAAGACTTGGTGCCATGTTACCTATGCATGTACTGAGATGTTCCTTGTGTAAGGTGCTTGCATGGTGACAATAGTTAAACCAAGTTTTACGGGACACCTTGTACAGTAAGTGTGGAATATTTACAGGCTACAAATAAGCCTCAAATTGTTTTTATGGCACACTTAACCCACACTCCTTTGGTTATTGCTGTTGAAACCTTAACTGATCCAGGGTTCATGAAGCCTGAAAAGCGTACAATGAGCAACAGATTAATAAAACTATAACTTCACGAAAGAAATGAAATCACTGTTGTTTGTAAACAAATATCAAGGAAGCAAGAACAATTTTAGAGCCGAGTCATTCTCGGCTGAGCTTTTGTAACGGTATCATTTTCAAAATGAACACAACAAAGTCTTTGGTTTACCCGTCAACTGAGCCATGATGTTTTCAGTGATGCCGTCAGCCTCACAGGACTGGAGGAGTTCCTCTAGGAGTTCTGGACTGCACTCGGTGAGGTCCAGGTCAGCCAAGGAAGCAGTGTCCAGGGAGGAGGAGGAGGCAAGCTGCTTGAATCTACCAGTGGAGAGAGGACAATGGAGAACAGGGTTAGGAGAGAACAACCTTTAATACATGACCAGTGACCTATCTGACCCCCAAATATGAGATCAGTTGATTGTCTTGTCATAAATCATCATTGTACCAAGTTTGGTTAAATATTTATTTTTTATTAGGAAAACCATGAAATATTATGATTTTACCTTGACCTGTCAGACAATAAATCAAATCAATTAATTGTCATGTCATATATTATCATTGTATCAAGTTTGATGAAGTTGGGACAATCATTTTGCGAGTTACAAGTACCATATAAAAAGTGAAAATTTAGGATTTAACTTGACTTGCGTCCTTTGACATGTATAACCCCAAATCAAATCAAGAAATAATTGACTAAAATTCATCAAACTTGGTACAGTGGTAGATTATGTTAGGACAATTAAATGAGTTATCACATAAACGAGATATTGGCAGACGGACGGACAACCCAGAGACAAACTGCCATCCGGCCACTTTGTGGAGGCATAAAGACTGTGAAAGACTGCCTCTTGCCACATGGAGAAAGGACATCAACCAGTTTGATATCACAGCTTTTCCTACCAGACACTATTGCCTTATCTTCAAATGAATAATCGACTCCTTTAGATATTGCTCATGACATGCAGATGGTTCCTAAAATAACAAGAAAAGGAGTATGAATGGCATGTCATTATTAATGAATGAATCATGTTGAAATGAAGGTGAGAAGATGATTTACAGCATATGATCTGAGATCTCACATTCTCAAACCACATCGAAAAAATGTAAATTGCTTAAAACACATACCAAAAAAAAAACATCACCACTTCACGTTGCCTGCTGCTAAACAACACAACACATTAGCTTCATCCCACAATTGAACATCCAATAGAAAGACAAGGCATCCATTTCCAAGCATGGTTAAGATACAAATTATAGAGACTGCATTAAGGTAAATGGTTTTAGCTATAGGCATTAGATAATCTCAAAACAATAGTATTATCACAAGGGAGAAGGTCTAGGGATTATAATACAGTTCTGAGATCACCCGCGGGCCTATAGTTTAATCATGTTCTGAATATCAGAGCAGGATCTATTTGTTGTATATACTGAATAAAATAAAGATGAGCATAAAGATATTTCACACCCAAAAACATTAGACAATATATCTCCTGAACAGAACTTTACTCTATTTTCATCAATCAACAGTTCATGTTAGCGTTCACTTTAGATAATAGGACAATAACAAAGATTTCATTTTCTCAAGTCACCTGTGAAGGGTATTGGAGAATTATGACATATGATACAAATAATAACGTTGGAGATATATAAATATATGTACATTTATATCCCTTCTATGAATATTCATGAGTATTCTAGGAACATGATCGGTCAATTGATGCTCGAAGAGCTCCGGATAGTTTTCACTATTTTTTCCTGGGGAGGACTGCGCATGCTCTATTTACAATTTTCTTCCTTGGGACTACTGCGCATGCTCTCTACCTGAGCGGGCGTAAATTAGTGCACAGTGAATGCAGTGCGCGGCGTGTTGCGCATTTACCTGGGATGAACCGATATCGAGACAGAGAAACAAAAGGCGACTATTTTTGTTCTGTTATTGTTTTACAAAAGGGATATAAAACAAATATACCAAGCATTGAGTTTGAAAGTATAGTGAAAATTATCCATCTTCCAAGGGACTGGCATAAGTTACTATTTTGTCCTCGGGGGCTTTGCCCCTCGGAAAAAATAGTTCTATGCCACTCCCTCATCAGATAGATAATTTCCACTATACAATCTCACAGCTTGGTATATTTGTATAATATATACCCATGAAGCAAATACGAAACAAAAACAAAACAACCCAATAACAAATATAGCATTCTTCATAGCTGTGAAGCTGCCTACATGGCAACTAGAATCAAATGTAGTCAACACCAAATTACAGTACAGGTTAATCAAAAGATAATTGTAATATATGGAAATTAAAGAGCATATTTTGTAAGACATTCTAATAAAGTCCATTAATATATCAAATTCATTCAAGAAAATATTACAAAACTAAGCCAGCCTAGTTGTTATTAACTTGTTTCCAAAATTGAATAATTGAGCCAGTTTTATGGAGTTTTGGTCTAATTCAGTAATACATGTATCGTTTAATATATTGTTCTCTCTTATGATTCAGAGCAGGGCATTGTAAGAAATAATGAAATTCATCACCGATTTTTGTGTTGTTTTTTTGTTTATCCATACTTCAAACAAGACAATTTTTAATAATTACACATTTTTAACTCACTCTGAAGGCGACAGCTAGCAATGACTTTGGAACAATGTACCAATAGTTTATTAAAAATCTAACAGTCAACAAAATTTTTTTTCTTGCATGTACAGTGATTTTGCACAGCTCTTCTTTTAAAGCCTGTAAGAGGAATGTACTACCTTTAAACCTTTCTGATATATCAAGTATGCTTTCACTAGTGTGTCACTAATCACATAAACTCTAATAATAAAATTAACTTTCAATTTCAGACAATGTACATGCAAGCCCTACACTACTTGTGTTCCAGAATCAGCATTCTATCACAGAAGGAAGAGCCATAAACATACTGTTGCAGAGAACAAGTTTCACACAGGGGGTACGGAAAAGGGAGGCAAACCTTTCTAGCCTATCCGGAGTCTTCTTGACATTAGCTAAGATCATGCTCAGCTTCTTCTGTTGCCAGACGGGTTTGGCAACATCACTCACCAATCCATGAATCTGCTCCTGGAGTGAAATCAATAAATCAAAAGTGTTAGGGCATGAAAGAACATTCTGACAATACTTTGATCATTTCAAATCACATACGTGTGTACTGTAGCTGTGAAAGCATGTGCATGAATGCTTATGTGTACTTCTTGCAGTGTTCAACAGGATAAAAAGATCTTGCATCACACATCTTTTTGCCAAGTCAGTGAACAAAATAATTTTCTGATCTCTTTATTTACCTTCATTTTTTTTATATGATTTGTGTAATTGGTCATTGGATCACTACAACACATCAATCATCTTCATCTCAACCCCCCATTTAATCAAATTTCCAACATTACACACATCAAGATAACTGCAAAGGTGTACAAGTAGAAAGCAAGAGTTTGCCATTACCTTCAGCTTCTGTCCACCCAAGGTGGAGTTCGGAGGCCCGTTTGTCCGCAACCTGCTGCGAGCATTGGCCAAGTTTGGTTTGGGAAGAGATTTCTGCTGCTCGCTCACCAAGACCTTGGAAAGCAGCTCCTCACTCTGCTTAGCTGATCTATCCACCTTGGTTGCTGCTGGGCTGGCAGCGGACATGTTGGCAGGGGCGGAGGTTGAGTGGCAAAGAGACGGAGGGCTAGCTTGGGGAGAGGATGACAAGGCTCTCCTCGTTGATGTGGCTTCCTCCATCACACGATCTCCCGGAAGACTGACAGATGGCTTGGTGCAGCTGGTCTGTGGGCCAGGAGTCAAGCTGTCCAGGCCTTCCATAAGGGATTGGGGTGGGGCGGAGTGAGAGACTGCAGGACAAGAAGTGCTCCTTTTCTCAAAGACCTCTGAACTCCTTTCATGCGCATGTAGTCTTGGGGATAAATCACTCTCTGAAGTTAAGGCCAGTTTGGTTGATGGAGAGTCACACACAACCCTATCTGGAGCCAAGGGTGTTTGCAACGAGGCGCCCATATTGCCTTTCTCTTTTTCAGCCACCATCGGATGTGTTGTAACCTCAGGCTGTGGGATTAGATCTGCACACAATGATGGTTGTTGAACCCTTGTTGTGGATGAGCACTTCACTGATCTGCTCAAATCTGGAGGTGATCTCATTGAAGAAGAACCAGCAGACACGCTCATGCATGGATGGACATTTCCATTCGCTGTCTTTTCCTCTTGCCTCTTCAAACTGATTCTACACTTCTCTGGAATCCCTTCCCAAGATTGAGACTCCTCATTAGAAGACAACATGAGCTTATGATCATTTCTGGCGGGCTTAGGATTTACTGCCTTAGGTTTTACTGCAGTCTTCATCATTGCGCGTTGTGCTGACAAGTTTGAATGCATCGTCTTTGGAGAGCATGTCCCTGATGTTACTTGGGTACTGTTAGAGTGTGTTACTCTTGGGGACTGTGCAGACATCAATTTCTTTGACATGGACAGTTCCTTATGAACACCAGACTGAAAGTGAGACTTCCTAGAACTACTTACTTTTCCATCACTTACTATCTTGTCATTAGCAACAAGAGGAGCAGCCATGGTTTGTTCCTGTCTTGCATTAGAGCTGTTGTCATTGTTTTGAAGGGCTTGGGACAAAACATTCTCAAAGTTATCACCATCGCAAAATGCTTCAGGGAATGGTGCGGCTTTCCCAGATGAACTCGATCTGCCGTCTTTGGTAGAACTGTGAGAGGTTGACTCCGCAGGGCACGACTGTGCCGATATTTCACTGATTTCTTGTGATTTGCCTGCTACCCACGATTGTCTGTTTTTTTGTTGTGATTGTTCAGGAAGTGTAGAATGAGATGTGAGAGCTACAGCTGGTCCATTCTTACTACCTTTCTGTTGTTGTGCTTTCCTTCTATCTTTGGGTGTCCTATTTTTGTTTTCGTTCTTAGGATGTGTGGAATGAGAAGTGGGAACTACAGCTGGTCCATGATTGCTACCTTTCTGTTGTTGTGCCTTCCCTTTACCTTTGGGTATCTTCTTTTGTTTTTCATTCTTCACAGACATTCCACCTTGTTTTTTACCTGAAGGAGGACTTTTCCCTTTCTTCTTCTTTTTATTTGTCTTATTTTCTGCTGATCTCTTCGCATCACTGAAGCGAGGTGGTTGTGTCACCTTTTGGGGATTGTAATGTGGTAGGTGGCTGTTACCTGTGAGGTGATATCGTTCATAGTCCCAATCTCTCCTAGATGTGTCTCTATCCCAAGCACTCATCCCTCCACGTTGCCGCCCCCTTCCCCCCCTTGCCCCCCAGCCAACCCTGCCAACCCAGCCACCCCCACCCCTAAATGGGAGTGGGGGTGGGGGAAGGCCGACCCAGGATCCATCGAGCCTCGGTGGATGTCCATATGGGCTATTCTCTGGGAAATGTTGATCCCGATTCCAGAAGGGTGCATCTGGTGGACTGATCCGTGGACTGATACGATGACACCATTCTGCATACGAGCCATGGTAGGAATCAGCATTGGTTGTAGGAGCTGCCTGTGCAGGACTGTTGGTCTGGTCCTTGGGGTGTGGCCAGGTTGAACTTGATGATGGGCCAGTGGTTGAATTTATCCTAGCATCTCCCTCTACCATCCGTTCAGGCTTTATTTGACTTAATGAAGAACTAGAAGGATAGGGCAATAAGAGGTGAGGAACAACTTGTTTTAATTACATGTTCACAATAAAAAATGCATGTTCTTCACTGTTCTTATCAATATTATGGATGACACATCTTTGAACACAGCAAAATGAGGTTGCTCTACATTTAAAGTGGGATATACAGCAATGAAAACAAAACAATCTGAACATTTCACACACTAGAAAATGACAACTATTATTTCAACCCCATTTTTAAAAACTATGAGAACTTGTAAGCACAGGGTCAAAACAAAAATATACGTCTGTGACTATCAATATCCATTTTACAATGTCAGATATACAGTGATATCATACTTAACTCGGCCTTTATCTACTTGAAAATCCAAATAAAATTGATGACTATTGATCAGTCCTGAAAAGTGCACACCTCACCTTCCAGCTGGTTTTGCCTTGTGGGCTGGCTTGGGGTCTGCATTGCCTTCTCTTCTCTTGCGTCGCTCCCCAAGAGATCGCGTGTGCCTTTCTCCAATCAGGTGCTTTCCATACTCCTTCAGATCGTAGCTCTCAAACATGCACAGGTTACAATGATGCCTTGTGCTGCAGAAGAGTAGATTTTATAAATGCTTAACTCTAGCCGGATGATGCATTAACATGAGGCAATACATAGGAGTATGAGAGAATATCACTGCAATACAGCCAACTGAAACAAACTTGTATTTCATAGTGTCTTCTTTTAAAGTATCTTTTATCAATTATCAGGAAGAAAAACAAATGTTTAGGCAGAGTTACAAATGTACATAGACTGGTTTAAAGACGAACAAAGGGATGGCAACATTAACAATCTGCGCTTTTATCTTATAGTAACACTACAAACCCAGGACATCGCAGATCTTCTTCAGCTATTTTTTTTTTAGAAATATAGCTGCCATAGGGTAAACACATTGCTGTAAACGTGACTGAGGCATTAAATAGAAAAGTGTGAACGAGAACAATCTAAAGTGCTTTTAAACTTGATAGCATACACAAATTATGATGTACATAATACTATACCCAGATTTCTTGTTGTTGATGGCTTTTTGATGAAGCATTGACCAAAGATGTTCTTCAAACAGCGCAGCAGTTGTGTAATCCAGTTGGCACAGCTTACAAATAAATTTGCTTGGAGGCTTTTCCATTTTCTGCCCATCAGTTACGGTTGATCAATCCACCAGCAAGGCTGTACCAAAACACACAGGAGAGGAAACTAAGTTGTACAGTGAGCTACATGTACAATCAAATGGAGCCAGTTTTGCCAACTTCAGCACCACAGAAGTAAGTAAGTAAATAAGTAAATAACTTTTAAATTTTAGGGAAACATTTTAAAAACAAAAAATATAATGTTAATACACTATATTGTTAGGCCTATTCTATGGTCAAATACAATTCAAGGTCTTAATTCCTTTCCATGATTTGAGGCGAATTTCACAAATGTTCTTACTTGAATTAGCCTTGCCGAAAGCATCACTTTCCCTTAGCCCCGGGACTGCTCCCGCGCAGCGGGAGCGTCCTGAGGGCTCACCACCAATTTCCCTGCATGTCTGGTCCGACTATAGCCCCAGGACTGCTCCCGCGCAGCCCGCTCACTGCGTGAGCGGGCTGGTCGCAGTAAGTCCGACTACTGAGAAATCAACCCGTGCACATGAGTGAATTACTCATTTCAAGTACATTTATCTCGTTGGTACGAGTGTATATTTTGAAAAGTTGAGGTGTGATAGTATGGCTTTCACCTTGTCAGTGCTCCTCAATTATTGTGGAGTTTCGTAAGAAAGTCTATCAATTTGTCTGAAAATTTTGATCCAGTATCGATACACAAGATGTCACAGATATCCGACTTAGCATTCTCTTTAAGAATCGGTTTAGAATCATTGGCACTAACATGAGTTCTAAATCAGATGTTGCTGGCATTCTAATGCAGAAACAGCCCCCTGAATCATGACAGGGGGGAAAAAAAACATTTGGGGCATTCTTAAAATCGAAATAATGTCATTGATGCTTCCCCCCAATCATGGATAGGCCTTGGTTTAAGGACTAAGGAGCCGTATCTAATGGCATAACAACATAATAACATAGACTGATTTTCGGGCGACGGTAAGAGTATAAAGTGCTAACAATGACTAAAGTAAAGCCAAGCCCGAGCCCGGTTCCTCGTACGTATAGCACCAGGGGGGTGGCCAGCATGGCCAGCGAGGCTAGCGGCTGGCGCTGGCGCTATCCTTTGCATGCACAGCCAAAGGCTTGATAGACCTCAAGTTAACTGTAGGCTGGTACAAAAATACAAGTGAAATCAGAGAGGAAACTCAATGAACCGGACTTACCTTTTTCCTCAGGCTCAGCTCAGTCAATAATTCCCAGCGACATTATCGGCTGAAATAACGCGATGTAGTTCCAATGCCATGTTCGCCCGTTACTATTAGTGCGTACTTCCAAAGTGCCCCTTCGGTTCCAAGATACATCTTTAATTTTCACATAATTTTCGTGCATAACGCGCATACATAAAGTACATGCAGTCAGATATGCGGGCATGCGATAGTAGCATCGCGACTGTACTGGCATGCCATGCCATGCATGCATCGAGTTCGGGCGATCGCGAGACGTCGTATTAGCCTTGGTACTAGGCTGAGGATTGCTTTCTTTCTGACGCACCGCTGCGTGCAGCCAGTATGGACCCATTATAATCACGGATAATCCGTGATGCGATCCGTGAAAGTGTTAATAAAAGGGCCTTTAACCATCGGGCTCCGTCCGGTACAACTATTGTGTCTGACGTCTGTGCCTCCTCCATTCAAAGCTGCGTTGTGCATTTGAGAGGTCTTTCGAGTTTTTCATCTGCATGGCTCGTAAAAAGAAACTGAATTGATTTGATTTGATTTGTTTCCACATTCTAAACATAGAATAAACAAGAACATAAAATGATAAGTTTTCCTGCATACAGAATAAAAATCTACTAAAAGACTGCTTGTACATTTTGAATCACAGAAATTGACAATATAGGCATATTACAATGTGTGTGTGTGTGTGTGTGTGTGTGTGTGTGTGTGTGTGTGTGTGTGCGAGGCTTGTAGGGTTATAGGCTCCCCGTTACAATAAATGAAATTACATAATTTTGTTTAATGTAAAGATTGATACGTTTGTGGAATTCATGAATGTGGTGAAGGGGGAAACAAAAAGAACAAGAATAAAAAACTACAAAAAAAAAAAAGGACAGAAGCAAGTGGATGACGCTGCGCTGGAGATGGCCACCAACATGGAAGCTATAGAGCAGAGTCTGGGGTGTGGAATACCACGTACTGCATTTATTATGTAACAAACAAGTTAGCTGCCACCCTAAGGGGCCCGTCTGGGAATCGGAGGAAGAACTCCCCTACGGCACCCTTGAGCACCGCAGGGAGCCCTTATACGTTTTTCATGAGAAGCAATCGTAAAATCATAAGGGCCCCCTTATCATCCGGGGCCCGTCTGGTCTGTCTGGGAACCGGAGGGAGAATCCCCTTGAGCACCGCAAGGCGCGCGTACACCTTTTTCATGAGAAGAAAACATATTGAGGGACCCGTCCGGCCGTCCGCAGCCCGCACAGGACCCATACGGCATCCCTTCGGGGCTTTAGAGCTCCCTACGGCCTAATGGTAACATGACAACGCCAGGAGACGGCCGGACACGTACCGGCCGAAAATTACCAAACTGTAAGTTTTTACTCGCCGTACGGGCCCTGTTCTGAAAAGTGTTGAGCAATGTTTAACTATTGATCCGCCACTGATGCATTTTGCTTGAGGAATACACGCAAATCCAATAGAGCAGCATTGTGCATGGCACGCCAATGGTTAAGTCACTCCACATCATGTATCAACAATACCGCTGATTCAAATATTGATCATGACATGTGTCTTTGTACCGCGCTGTCAGTGAAATTGTCAAATGTGATACGAATATGAATCCGGAATCGATGCAATACTCAATCATGTTTGACACCATTTTCTGTGTATTAGACCCAAAGCACGACACGTGATACTCTATGCAAGTGTATTTTATCTGAGAATGTTATAAAGTGCTTCCATAGAAAAACACAATTCATGTGATCCACCCGCCACTTCCGAAATAAACGGTGGTCTTATATACAACACAGGAGAAGTGAATGACGAAAACGTGTAACAAACTCGAGTATGACTTGTGTCAATATTTGATTTCCATGACGAACACCAAACATCAGTCTAGCTGCACGTTTTCAATTATTGTTTGCAACTACATACTACTATACTGCAGACTGTGATTTGTTCATGAAGCTTTGTTGAATGAGTGTGCTTGGACAACGATAGAAGCAAGTGCACATCCATGGTGGATTGTTCTTTCACTACCTTCTCAGAGCTGAAAACCTGTTGCCATTAATTAATATGCGTGATTATAAGTTGAAATTCGGTCGACCATCTAATGAATTTCCATTCTACTCTGGTAGTAGTACCATTGGCCTGAGGTCATTTCGTATCAGCAATATTCTCGGCATGCGTAGATTGCAACTACGAACTGATTTATTAAATTAGACTTTAGCCGATTACTGGCAATGTATTATCAACGGATATATTTTCTGTAACTATTAGGGGTGATTTATATCACATTCAAGGACGTTATATTCGCGAGGGGTTGTATTTTCCAGAAGCGCACATCGCTGACGGAAAATATGTCCACTGATTCCACATGGGTCAGTGGGTATTTATACCGAATCTTTAAAACGACGGTGGCTTAAATTCTTCTCAACACGACCTTTTCGTTAGCAAGTCCTTGCATCAAAATAATACTATGATTCAATACATAAAAAGATACATATAAAAAATACAATCAAACATGTTTTAGAGTCATTACACTAAGTAGGCTAAGCCCACAGAATGGACACATTACCAGGTGTTGAAAAAACTTTTTGAAACTTTTGAGAAATAATTAAAAATAAGTTACAACTCGAATTTAGCTCAATATTTACACATCATAAAGTCAAAGGATGTCAATTTTTTCCAGTCAGGTTTCATGATATTTCGTCAATTTTCATTCTCGTAATAATTTTATGTGAATATTTAATGAGATTTTTAACGTTTGGACAAATTTGAACCTAAACATTTGTGTACATCCGATAATAATATTATTGATTTAGAGAACAGCAATGACCATTGTGAGTCACACATGTCAATCCATGAGCAACTGCCATCATAGTGTCATTAATAATGCATGATGCTTCTTACTGAAAAGAAGTTTTGGGTTGACACGGCGATGCACAAGTAATTTATGAAATAAAACAAAACCTGCTTGCATCTAAGAAAAAAATGGGTATCCCTTGACTTAATGATGTGTTATTTTCAGCTTGAGTGGAGATGTAACTTATTTTTTTATTATTTTCCTATACAGTGTAAACAGATTTTTAAAGATTGTCCGTCCCTTTTGCAAGCTTAAAATTTGAAATCGTCTATCACGATCGTAAATTGAAGAAAGTGTGATGCAAGACCATTTCTAAGAATATAGCATGTTGAAGCTTTCTGTATATTTCAGCCGTTAAATTTCAAACCGACTTTTTTATTACTACGAAAGAAGTATTAGTTTTTGTTACAGGATCTATGTGGTTATTATGTATGTTTGAAATCCTAATTGTATGAGTAATTACCAAACTTTGGAGATGATTCCTTCTGTAGAACAATTGTTTTCATAATGCGTTTTATAACTTAATAAACAGATTAATCAATAAAGTAGATATTTCAACACAAACTGCTAGAAGCCTGAGGTCAAGACTATCGATCAGACGTTGGTTACGTGCATTATTTGAATTTTACTTTACGTATCAGTTTCAAATTATGAATATGCACCTTGCTAACACTTCTCTATATGTTTTGCCAATGTTTCGATTGTTTTGTGGTGATCTGAAAAAGGGACGGGCTGTCTTTAAGGCCTAGTATATAAATGTACATGTATTTATAAAGGTTAAGGGAAAAAAGTTGTAAAAGTACGAGATCCGCAATTATTGAGTGCTTTTTCTGACTTGATCATGGATCCAGTTCTTGCTAGATTGCAGAATAAACCAATGACTCATTAAAAAAAAAAAATGATAAAATCGATGATATTAAACGCAAATGGGATCCGATGATGAGGGCAGAACGGTTACTGCCATGATGTATGGCCTGTCATCATATCATACATTCACCTCTTACTCTTTAAAGATCACAAAAGAGACGTTTATTATACACAATAAACCTAAACAACAGTTGTATTTACAATCATCCGTAAAGCTTACCTTCTCAACAGTGGTGAGGTATCCTATTCACAGATGCCGCTGGAAGAGACGTTGAAAGAATACTCATTCTCGACTCTCGAGCATGCTCGAACGCAGAACGTGAATGGCGCAGAACGTCGTATCCCAAAATGGATAACTTGTAGTTTGAAAAGAAGAGAACATATGACGGAGTTATTTATGTCTGAGCATAGTTCAAGTCTGCACAGTCCATGTTTCGATATCAGCACTTGTGAGTGTTCAAATATGTGGCGGGAAATTGCCTGCCCTTGGGGGTGTTTCCCTTTACACACGACTGGTTACCCTTTCTTGTGCTAAACGAGATTTGTTCTGGTTGTACATATTGGGAGCTCATTTCCAACAATCCTAATCAAATTTGACAAATCATACACTTTGTATTCAGATACTCTCTTGTTAACAATAAGAACATTAAGTGATAAAGATCAGGGAAAATGGAGCCAGCACCATCCATGCATGTCTTCACTCCTCGATGTTCACATAGGGGAAAGAGAAAGTGCCATGCATGAAATTGTCCAGATAAGAACAATTTCTTATCTAAGCTGAGTCACATGGAAAGGAAGGGTGGCATAATGACACCATTGTAAGGGAAGGACTTACTTTTTTGTTGTGTTTATAATATTGATATATGAATTACAAAATGTAAAACGTGATGAATACTGCTCTTGGGCAGCGCAATGGTTCAACGCAGATAGCTCACTGACTATATTAATGGGGACTTCATCAAATCGCACTAGTGTTTCTTTTTTTTTACGAAATTGTCTAATAGCCTCAGTTTCGGGCTCCATAAAACACATCGAGCAAACGGCTTGTCCTTCATATTTTCACGAGGTAAATTGATTAGCTACCTGTGACAAAAGTATGTGTAGCATCATTACGAACTGTTTTTACTTTATTAATTCTCAGTTTTATGGGGAAATAATTACAATTGTGTGGCCAAACAATAGACCTCGACCAAACAAACGATTGTCCCCCTCCCCCTTTTTTTTATTATTATTATTTTTTTTTACAGGGGATCTTTTTTCTTTTGCAACACAGGGGCTGCATTGCCCGATCCCCTTGATTGTTCCCATTGGCACGTACAAACAAAACACACACACCCACACCCACACACACACACACACACACACACACACTTTTTTCTCCAGTATTTTTATTTTTCTATCATTCAAATAAAATTATTACATACATGGACTTCACCTCAAGTATACAAAATATTTCATTTAAAATCATATGTAATTATCAATAAATTTGAAAATAAAATCATGAACTCAATGATATACAAATGATTGAAAATTGCATGCTCACAAATTATGCAAAAGTGAAAAAAGAAGAAGAATGAAATAAGTTTATCTAAAACATCACACCCGCAGCAAGTGCAACTAAACTACCCTAAACGCAAAGAACACCCTCACATACACACACATACACACACCGAACACCAACACACACAAAGTCATATAAATACTATGGTTGTTACCCGCTGACATTCAAATTTAAACTACCATGTTATCAGACCTCAATTTGTAAAGTTTCCCATTTCTGTAGTCTGCAATCTGCCCGCTTTGATTGCCAAATTATTCTCCTCTCTAAAATCCCTTATAAGTTGACATATCTTAATCCTGTGAGGTAAGTTTGTTCTACACATAAAAATAGTTTATTTCAGTACATTTATGAGTGCATTCATACATTCTATTCGAGTTACCTGACAATCCCCAAAATATGTCTTGCCCCTCCATATTGCTGATTTCAACTAATTCAAAATGTTCAATAAGAAATTGGCAGAACTGTTTAACCTTGGCGCAATGCAGGAATAAATTTCAATACCGTGAATACGTTTCAGGTTCTTTATTACAACACACACACACACACACACACACACACACACACACGCGCGCGCGCGCGCACACACACATACATACATACACTTTTTTTTTTTTTTTCCATATTCTTTATTTGATTTCATTCACATAATGAAATAAACAGTTTCACTTTATAACAGAATTACAAATCCATAAACGTAATATTTCTATTGATTCAATAAACACAATAAAGTATGATATACCACTTGTATATAAACACAATATATATGTGCCATATTCTACCTGAATATGCAACTTATAAATTATATTCCTATTAAATAGAATAATAATCATAATACTAATAGATATGTATAATAGTAATGATAATAAAGCAATTCCATAATACATAAGAATGAAATCTTTTCTGATACCCCCCCCCCCCCCGAACATATAAATCCACCTCCACACAAAACATGTAAGTCCACCCCATCCCCCTACACACACACACATACACACTCACATACATACTCGCACACAAACACACACACACACACACACACACACACACACACTCACACATACACACCACTCTAACCTTATGTGCTATTTCTTAAAAGGTAACATTCTCCCATTTTAACAGATGTAATCCTAACTTGTTTCTTTTTAAAGCAATTTCTTTTTCTTCATTCCGATATTCCGTTATCTTTTTAAATATTACCTCATGAGATGGAATTACACCCTCCGATCTAGATCGAAAAATAGTGTATTTTAAGATAAAAATGACTGTATTGCAACATTTTATATTAAGATCTTTTCCCTTGATACCTACATGAATATCTATCCACTCTGCATTTTCAAAAACTATCGCTTCCAATCTTTCTATAACTTTTTGCCATAAAGGTTTGATATACACACAATCCCAGAATACATGTTGATACGTTTCTACCTTAATGCCACAAAAGGAACACTGATTATTATCAACAAACCCGAACATAAAAAGGTTTTCTTTTGTATAGATAGCTCCATGCAGTAATTTATACTGAAATTCCCTGACTTTTGTTAGAAGTGTTGTACTTCGTGGTCTTAGAAAAATATCTGTATCACACACACACGCGCACGCACACACACACACAGGCACACACATAAACACACACACACATGAAACACACACACTAAACACACACACATACACACATAACGTATTTCTAATGATGTAAAAAATTCACAGGTAAAAGAATGCGCATTTTCGAAAAAAAAGTTGGACACAACAATAAATTATTATGGAAGAGCACCTCGCACGTGACGTCATAAAATCAAACCTTTAAAAGATCACAACTTTCTATCCATTGACGGATTTTTATCAAACCTTCACTAAAATGTTTCTTTCATGTGTGTGCTTTTATTGAAACAAACTAAATTTCAGTGTGAACTTTCCCTTTAGCAGCAATAAAGACTAACACATGAGAGTCGCCTCCTGCTAAAGCTTTTCTAAATACCTGAAAGTTTGGACGAAAGATTTACCACCATCGAAGTGATTGGCATAGGCCTGACCCCCCCCCCCCCCCCCACCCTTCCCAAATTAGGGATATGCAGTGTCGAGGTTGTCATAATTATGTGCTTCCAACCCCCTCCTTTCAAGCATCAAAATGCAGAATTATTTTATCATGAGAGAAGTGCCATTCGAGACCCCCTCCCGGCTCGAAATGACCAACCAAATTAGCCCCTCTCCATCTTTGCCTAATCTATGTAAAATTATTCACATTTGTTTGCCGCAATAAAGTCTCATTTTGACGAAAATTTGAAAAAAAAAAAAAACGCACACCTCCAGTGAATCTAGCGAGGCTCGGGAGGGGGATACCCCTTCCCCGAGCCTCGCCAGATTCCGTTCCTTTTTTCGTTCCCTCCCCCTCCTTCCCTCTCCACCCCTTCTGTCCACCCCATCCGTCCAGTCCGCCTGCCGCCCCTCCAGGGAGCAGGGTTTGTATCAACGTCACCTCAAAATAATGCCTGCACAAAAATTACCGGTAAGAATTTTGTGACATGACTGAAAAAAACTCCGGTGTTTGTTTTAGTTTCAAAACTAGTACAGAAATAACTTTGAAGCGGGTAATGTGGTCCCTGAAGGTTAGCTTCGTTTGAGGCGCTCGCGTGCCGTGTCGTACGTACACGTTTAGATCAGCGCGCCAGCTGCAGCTCGCCGTAAAGCGCGCGTACTATCAACTCGACTCAGCTAGCTAGCTAGCGCCTCGCCTCGCATTGAATTATGCTTCCGGGTTACGGTAATACATTTGGACGAATAGGCGTTTACCAATCTTGTTCTCCGGATCAAAAGGAGCATTTCTAACTACTTTAACACCAACTGATTGCCGTCAAGGTAAGATATTGTAGTAACAGTGAATATTTTACGGCCGCATAATACATGTTGAAGTGTCTGCTTTTCACATTTAGCGATTAAAAGCTGTATTTTTATAGACTGACAAGTTTGATCGTCGGATCGTCTATCATATCGGCAATGTAGTCTGTACTGCGCAGATTGAATTTATGTGCCCAATTCACTGCATGCACGAAATATGTTGTCTGCTGCTAGCTGCTACTTGCAAAGTGCACGGGCAATGCATGTGTGTGTGTTGACTGTGACTCATCATCCCAGTGTTATGATATCATTGTAATTTACAGTAGGGGGACTATGGTTATATTGTCGACCTAAAATCGATCTTTATGGTGTTGCTATTATGCTATTATGAGGCAATCTCCATGACCATGTGATTTTTGCTCTTTCCTATTTCTTTCCAAAATAAGATAATTTTACCGAAAAACACTGACACTGACTGTGTCCCTGTGATTGTGCCTTGCTCTAGACTAGTATGAGTATGAGTATGACCTATGTCCACGCCCCCTCATGCCATGGCCTTGTCACTGGGTCTTGTCTTTTTTTTAAAAAAGAAGACCCTAACTAAGGCAAAGTAAAAGTTTGATGAACTAATCACAAGTTGTAATTATGACAGAACTGTTTTACTATCTTCACGTGCATCCACCATGGGAGATCATGTTTGTGTGTTTAAAAACTAAGACAAAAACAGTGGTGTTACTGACACTGAATCTCGGTGTAAGTTGTATTTGTACATGTACAACCAGGTGATGGTAGTGATACATACATGTGAGGAGTATCGTTTTGTTGCCTGAAGGGGGTAGTCCACCCGAAGAAAACCACTAAAAACAAGTTCTGCATATCAAGTTTAAGGGGTAATCTTTAGTTCCTTTACTATTGTATGGATTTATGGTGTCATTAGACAGCTTGAATATACATCTTAGATGGATGTATTGTTTGCAATGCAGTCATAGAATGCACCATTTTTCTGAATATGCAGCAAGGTCAAAAATGAAATGTTGCAAAATTCTGTTTGTGAACGTTCACATTCCTGCATAATTGTTGTCTCCTTATCTGTATACGATCAAGAAACCTGCTTGAATAATGTAAGGTTGAATTTTTAATTTCTTTCATTATTTCATTTGATTTAAGAAAGCTGAAATGTGTTGTATTCACTCATGCAGTGGTATGCAAATGGTGACAATACGCTACCGGTATCTTTAGATCACAAACCGCTTCCTGAATGGCAGATCAGACAAAGTTTTGACAAATATTGTTGCAAATCTGTCTTAGAAATTTCTTGTGTATGCACAAAGCCATTGATTCCTTAAAACAGATTGTGTGCTATTGGCCTACCAATCGGGCGTCCTCTCCTCAGCTTGCCTACCCCAGTTTCGGCCAGGGCCCCAGTGGGATGTTGGAATGATTTATTCACTATCTGTGGGAGGAGTGCATTCTGTTAATGGTCACAAATTAAATACGCAGTTCACAACCAACATAAGTTAGTAAATGGAGAAAAATCAAAGAAATTAATGAACTTCTGAGTAAAGTCAGATAAATGATAAAGTTATATTTGTTTGAAGCATCAAGGTCACAATTATATCTAATGGACAACTCATAATTATTTCTCTCCATATGGCCACAAATGCCATACACATTAAGCCACGGGCATTTGCATACACACCTGATTGTTGTAAGTCTACCATAACAAATAATGCATGCACTAGAGTGATATTGAAGTGATCACGATGCTCTAAAGAAAGGATAGCCCATTTCCAAAAGTCATGAAATTCAACAACTCAAGCTCATGGTCATAGCTTTACAAACCCTTTCTAGAAAAATAAAAAACTATCCTTGTTTACATTTGAAATGTAGCAACCATAGTCTACATTATAATGGTGTTGCCTATATTAGTGCGGTCTCTAGACTAGGCTACAAAAACTGAGAGGTTTTAGACGACTTGTCCAAATCCTCCTTGAAATCTAGTGAATGCTATAATTCTGCTTTATGTCAGTTTCCAGTTCTCTTATTGGGAGGGAAGTTTTCTTTGATTTTCCATGGTTTTTACCATATGTTCAATGTTTTTTACCTGTAAAAGGGCAACCGTATCCTGTCTTCAAACAGCTGTGACTTTAAAAGTAATTGTCAGATTTTATTTAAAATCTTGCGAGTGCATTTCAAAGATTTTTCTGTATTTACAGACTGCAATATATTTTGGGTGTGGACTGCCCCTGTTACTCAGCCAGGAGTATGGACATGAAGAGTACTTGGAAGTAGGAAGTAGTTGATTTGGATTATCAAAGCACACACCAAACTTAACCATTCAACACATACTTTGACAAAAAAGCTTGATTAGACATTTCACTAACAATCAATTGTGTGTATCTGTTCAAATTTACCTCTTGATTTCATTTGAAATGATTTGAAAAAGGCTTACAAAGCCTAGCAGAATGAAAATCAATGATTTTTTTTCATGTACATGTATTGTGAGATATGATGTAAATAACGAACTAAAGCATGAACCTGTATGTTAGAATATCGCATCTTATGCTAGCATAATTAAAACATACAGTTCCATTTTTGGTAGGTGATTACATGTTAATTAGTAAGAGTAGTGTGCATGGTTGTCAGTGTGCATTATGATCAATTGATCGGCTTGGCTGGGCAAAGCAGTCCATTTTAACATTGCCTGTCTCACTGTCTCCACTCATGCATTGTCTGAGCTGTACAGTAAGTGAGAGGGTAGGACATCAAATCCACTGCAACTTATTAAATGAGTGTCAGTGTTTGTGTGTATACTACATGGATGTGCTTGAGTATGTGTGTGTGGCGGGGTGGGAGAGGGCATGTGTGTTACTGTACATACACATACTTATTGGTGTGTATTTTTTAATATTTTTTGATCTGAGTATGTGTGTGTGTGTGTGTACATTGTATGTGTGTGTGAGCATGTGGGAAAGCGTGTGTGAAAGCATACATGCGTGTGTGAGCATGTGTGTTTGTCTATTCGGTACCTCCTCTTGTTCTATAGTACTTCCGTAATTTCAATTATGTTCATTATTGCTGGATGGAGAGCATTAATCCATAGTACACGCAGCACCAAATTTAATCAAACATGTTATGAATGTAAAGGTCACAATATAATGGAGCAGAACCGAGCAAGGGAAAATCATTACTTGTTTGGCCTCCTTATCCAGCCTGACAACATGAAATAAGCTCACAGAACATCGCTGTCCACTTCACATTCACTTGATAGATATGGGCACTCTTTTTGTGTGTATTTGTTTGGTATATCGCCCAGAGATGGTGAGGGACCCATATTAATTATTTCACTAATGCAGGGAAATCAACGTTATTATTTTTTTTGTAGAGCAGTAATTTATATTGTACAAGTTCATGGAAATGTGAACAGCACAATGTTACATGATGAGGTGGGTGTACGTGTACTGTTGTCTTCTGTAAATTGTGACTCTTGAAATGATCCAGTTTTTTGAAAGAACACAATCCTATCAAGCTTACACCTTGTAGTTAATACACACAGTTGTAAAAAAAGGGACAACAAATGTTTTGAATGACGTACTTTGATCAAAATGTGATTGAAGGATTACACCTGAAATTGTGTTTTACTGGCTCAAAGCCCTCTCCTCAAACTGAAGAATATCATGAATTGACAATATAATAATCTCTTGTATATATTTTGTTTTGTGTAGTTTCGCTTTACTGTAAGTCACTTTTATACACATTTACATGTACTTTATGTATAGCATAAATACAAACTTTGTCTGCCATCAAAGCAAGAGTTTGGTAGTTTGTATGGGTCAGTTTACTTAATAAATCTGTGTTCTAAAAAGAGGAAGTAAATAAATCCAAAGTTTGTCTACCATCAAAGCAAGAATATTTTTTGGCAGTCTGTATGGAAGCCAGAAAAAAAATTATTAGTTAACTTCATAAATCTGTGTGCTAAAAGAGGAAGTGAAAGGGAAATCTTTGAGCATTATTGATGTGAAATAAATATGACTGTTTATCCTGTGTGGCCCAGCTCTGTCATCCTGTTTTCCTTGAAGACAGTGTCCCTTTTACAGGTCAAAGCAATACAAGTTTGTAAAAACACAGAAAATAGAAGAAAACACTGGATTATAATATCCTTCCCAATGATAAAACTAGAAAATGATTTTACGCAGAATTATAGTGATTGCTAGATGTTGGGGGTGTTGTAGGCAGGTGTGTCCAAAACCTTCCGGTTCTTGTAACCTAATGTAGACACCGGAGACTGATTTTCTCAATACGATGATAAAAGTAGACTATGGTTGTCCATTTCAAATGTAAACAAGGATAGTTTTTCACATTTCCTGAAAAGGTTTGTGAAGCTATGAATGTGAGATTTCATACACATTATCATAAGTGTATAGAGCTGATTCCTACATTAGGTGCGTCTTTATTAGCCCGATCAGACAAAATAGCGAGCTATTTTTCTGATCCGGTGAACTAGCCTGAAGTTGCAATCGTGTCTTCATTAGCTCGAAACTCGGGATACGTAAGCTCGAGCTCGGGTTGCATAAATTATCCCGAGTTTCGCACATACCAGCAGTGTGCGACAGGAATAGGCCATGACCGCATGGCTTCGGTTGTGAGCTCGCATTCACGCACCTGTAAAAACCTATTACGTAAACAATGCCTTGTGGGCGCTGATGCATGCCGGGATCAAGAAATTTTCGGGCTAATGAAGACGCTCCGAACTAGCTCGAGCTATTTCGCGAACTAGCTCGAGCTAGCTCCATCTAGCCCAAGATTTCTTGGGAAATTTTCTCGACCAAATAGCTCGCTATTTTGCCTGATCTGGCTAATGAAGACGCAAGTAGCTAGCTATTTCGTGATATGGCTTGCTAGCCGGATCAGAACAAGCTCGCTATTTTGCCCAGCTCGAGCTAATGAAGACGCACTCATGACTTGGGCTCTACCCTGTTCTTTAAACCAATTCAAGCTGACATGTTCCAATGAGCCATGAGTAGCCTGTGTCCGTCCATCTGTACATGTGTTCATATACATTTGTACCAAATGTGTTGTGATGTGACAAACCAATGGGGATGGGTTTATAGTTTCCTGCCTGGCCCATCTCTATCATCGTGCCTATAAGATCCTAAAACCAGAACAAGCTGACATGAACAAGTAAGCAATGAGTGCAAAATGTCTGTCTGTTTGTGTGTACCTGCATAACCTGTGTGTACATGTATTCTCAATGAATTGTGACCTGACATGTCCTCCAGATAAAGTACCTGGCACATCACTGTCATCTACCCTATCCCCAAACCAGTTGAAGCTGACATATTCCAGTGAGCCATAAGTACGGTGCGTCCGTCCATACGTCTGTCTGTGTGTGTGTGTGTGTGTGTGTGTGTGTGTGTGTGTGTGTGTGTGTGTGTGTGTGTGTGTGTGGCTGTGTTTGTGCACTTCATCTCATCTTGGGGGCACTGGTTGGTATTGCTTTTCACCCAGGGTTAATTTAGATTGTGAGGAGTTCGAGTGCAGACATCTGTAATGTGCATGCATAAGAAGGCTGGCTATCTACACCAGACTCTGTACATGTACTGCAAACATTGTGCAAGTATGTATAGCTTACTACACACACAGGCTTAATAGCGTGGACAGTTCCCACTTTCACTATGAAAGCTGATATTGTACAGTACATGCATGTCCACTCTGAATTTTAATACATGTAACTAATGACATTAGAAGGATCAAACTTGCTTTGAGCTATCACATAGTGGACATGGAGAATGTTCACATGTATTTGTCAGAGAGGAAAATTGTGTGGTCAATATTGCATTGGGATACCTTATACATGAATAGACATGTACATGTAATACAGTGTACGTGGAAGCAAAAGTTTATGATGTACGGTACATGTGTACAGTATACATGTGTTTCTTGTATTTGTAATTTTGATAGATGCATACAGGTACTTCTATGGTTCATTCATTGTGTATTGATTTTGAATATACAATAAACAAACTTTCAGACAAGTTATCAGGCCTTTGTGTAGACAAGTGGTCTTTCTAGTCATCTAGCAGGTGTAACTGTTCTGAACAACATGTACATGAAAGGTTTCTCTTTCATCATAAAAAATGATGTGTTCATGAGGATGTTTAATTAAGGAAACATAGCAGGGATGTCATGATTGACGTCATGAAATGAACGCTCTGAACTATTCTGTGCATTTTACCCTACATGTACATGGGATAAAGACAATTTTACTTGGTCGCTTTTGTTGTCAACAGGGTCCGTCTTTGCATTTCCAGGAGGGGGGGGGGGGGGGGGTAAAAAGAGCCCCGTGATGGCTAGAGTCCTTGTGAACAAATATTTTTCATAATCTAGGGAATGATGAGAAACAGAGTTCAGGGTGTTAGTTTCATGTCATCAGATTTTGATAGGAACCCCATCAAATGAAAATATTCCCCCCCCCCTTTCGATGTACAAGGAAATTTCACTGGAGACCTCCTCCCCCTCTATAATCTTTCTTTCTCTTGCACTGGGGGCATGTTATTAGCTCTAACTTAATAACGGACAGGCCAGTAGCATAGAATGAAATGAGTGCATCTTAATGCAGGGCACGCAGTTCATTTGAGTGTTGGATGGTTGAGGTGACAGGCTTTGCAGTCTTCAAGGCTCCTCTTTAAGTATCTTGTCACTCATCTAGCCTTAGAGCAGACCTTCTCCAGAATCTAGATACAATACATACAAGTACAGGGGGACGTTTCACCAAGCTGTTCGTAAGTTACGAACGACTTTACGAATGACTGGTGATCCCTTCTTGTGCTAAATCAGATTCTCAATGAACAAAGTGTGGAATCGCATTTAGCAGGTGTGGTGGAGCACCCCAATTACCGACCCGAAATCCAGTGACAGGGGTACCTCATTTGCATAAAGTAAGCTTCATGTCTTCGTACAGTGTGAAAAAAGTAAATAATAATAATAATAATAATACGTAAAGCTTATATAGCGCATTATAACCATGACGGTTCTCAACGCGCTTCACATTAATATCTACAGAATATATAAAAGGAATATATCTTACATTCTTACATTAATGGTATTACAGTAACAGAAACACGAAACTAATTAGTGAACAAGTAAAAGTACAGCTTTAAAAGAAGATAATAATGGTGCTTTCCGGATGTGCAGTGGGAGGTTGTTCCAGAGGTATGGAGCAATAAATGAAAAAGATCTATGTCCATATGTCTGGGTGCGGGTACGAGGTATGTGCAGGAGGTGTTGGTTCTGGGAACGAAGGGTACGACGTGGAGTGTATGGAAATAGAAGATGTGGGATGTAGGAAGGTGCAAGTCCGTGAAGAGCTTTATATGTCATAAGAAGGATTTTGAACTGTGTACGTTTGTCCATTGGTAGCCAGTGCAGGTTGTGCAGAATTGGTGTGATGGGGGATGTGCGTCTAGTCCTTTCGATGATTCTTGCAGATATGTTTTGAATTCTCTGGAGATGTTTAATGTCTTGGTCCGGGATGTTTGCGAGCAGTGCGTTTCCTGAGTCTAGGCGTGATGTGACAAAAGCGTGAATGAGTTTTATGGTGGTCTGTTTGTCAAGCTGGTTTCGAATACGTGCTATTTTGTGGATGTAAACATTTTTCTTGCCAAAAAACTCACAGAATACATATTTCTTTGAAAAAATAAAGTTTGGATATTATTACTACTTAACATACAAGCATACTCATATGCATATATCTGAACAATTTTAGCATCAGAAAATATTAAATTCTAGCTATATTTTGACGATGAAAACTGAGCAAATATTGGCTTAGAATTTGTCTAAATTTCTGAAATGTTTGCCGGTGGCCCGCTAAGGTATGATAATGTATCGAATAATAAATGACTTATTGATACAAAATCTCAAGAAGATATTCGCTCAGCCAAACTCAGGTCAATATTGGATTGAAGACGATGTTGAATTGGAGTCGCGAGAAAACTAATGACACGATGTTACGCCTGCGTCCCACGTATTCAAAATCATGTTTTGCGATACCAGCATTGATACGTACGCAGCGTGCACTGGCTGAGCTTGCAGCTGAACACTCGCAGCGAGGGTCTCAACGAGTTAGTGCAGTGAGCTGATTTTTCGGTCTCAGTACATCGTTTATGATCATGATTGCCATTGATTGTTAAAATTCTTCTTTATCACTGCATATGTTTGGCCTAACGGGCTCATACAACATATTTTTAATGAAGAACATTTCCCAAAACTCGAAAAAACTTTACACGTGAAATCGGCGATCAGCTGTTCCGCCCATCAAAATATTCACGAACCAGGCCGTTCAAAGCATTGTGCACATGTGTATTTGACTCGCTTGCAGTTCGCTGACTCAAAATTTTAATTTCAAGCCCCATAGAAAACTAATGATATCTCAAAAACTACATGTGGGCCCTAGCAAAAATTTCTGGATGGATTGTGGATGGATGGATTGTACCTTCATGAATATGTATAGCGAATATCATGTTTATTGAACACCAGCCAGAGTCAAGTCAGAATTGAATAGACGACCTGTTAATCGTTCGTATGATTTCAAAACAGTTTCATATCTTACGTTTTATTCCATCAAATTTCATATTTTTTTCATGATTCTGAAGTTCATTGAAAACTTAGATAGGTTGGAAAGTTTCACTTCATAACTCGGGCGCAAAGCGACGAGACGCGAAAGCAAATATTTCGACTATCAGTCACCACGTTTTGGGATTGCCGTAGAAGTCTGTTACAAATTCAAATAGATCGGGCAAATAATGAGATGCAAATTGGGGTGCTCCACCGTGCCTGTTTAGCACAAGAAGGGATCACTAATCGTTCATAACTTATGAACAGCTTGGTGAAACACCCCCTAGGTATGTCATTTAAATGTGTCGGCATATTTCTGAGTCAGAGTCACCTTCACATTACATCTGCTGTATGCACTTTATATAATTAAACCTGAATATTTCAGAGCCTACCTTGAAATGTGGAAAATGTGTGCAACAAGCCTTGGTTTAATCTGTATGAACTGTACTTTATCTTACCGTCCAAAATAAATTAGAAATCTGAAGGTTTCCTATTCAATGATTTGATTCATAGAAATGAAAATCTGAAGCCATTTCAATTCTGTTTTTTTTTTTTTATATAACTCATTGTATTTCATGTTTACTTTGATATTTAATTTCATGTCCTTTCCACGAGTTATGAAACTCAATATAATGTGTTCCATGCTTCCATGATGCATGTACATTGTGATAGGAAGAAAAGAAGAAAAGGTTGGAAGGAGGAGACTAATCAAAACACTGAAAAGATATATTTCCTCTTTATGTACAGCGCTGTACACACATTATAGAGCTAACATTACAAACATATATTTTTTTGTAGTTCATATCTGAGATAAATGTATTTGTATGTAGATGTTATTCAAAATATAGCAAAAGAAAGAAGATCATTGAACGTGAGTGAGATTATTCTTTATTAAAATATCAAATCTAGCTAAAAAGGAGTGATAGGAACAAGAGGGATATTCAAATGGATTTTGATAAGGAGGGACAAATCAAAGGAAAAGTGATTTTCAAAGGGGACGGGGAGGCAGAAATGGGGATCACTAATAGGTTTTGACAATATAGCTGTACATTATGTTACTCTTTTTCATAATGTATTCTGTTAGAATAATGTATGAGCTAGGTTGTGAATATTTAACTGCATTATGTTTCTCAGTATTAGATATACATTGATGTTCATACATTTAGAGGCTGTATAATTGATGTGCATGTACATGCACAATGAATGATGCAACCATTACAACTTTTAATGAGTGAAATCCCTTTGGGAGGTTTGCTAGACACTTCCACGAGTTTGCAATGTGTCATGGCTGACAAGTAGGGTATCCTGTTTGCCCACAGCATACATGTACAAGTATGTGAACGTGTGGGTCGCACCTCCCGTGCACACATACATGTAATACTTCCAGGACCGGTTGAGCACATGATGCTGTGCCTTTCTTCACTGTGTGGTAACTGCAGAATGTACAAGTGTGCATGTTTTCTTCAATATCACTTTACTAGCCACAGTGGAACAATAAGGGAAAACGTGCAAACTATAAGATTACTAACGCAGAGTGGACAAAAACACAATGGAAACATGATACATCATTATATAATAGTTCAATATGTACTATGTAGTATTAGAAGATCATCCATTTGTTTATTCGGAATATTTTGAAAAAATGTGCACCATTTCATATTGATGTTTATTTCTTAATCATCAGAGTCCCTAACCCTAAAGAGAGTCACCCCCAAAACTTAATTGTTAGATTGTGTTGTTGCTGTTGCTGTTGGGGTGGGAGTGGGGCTGGGGGAATCTTGTACAACCTAGATACATGTAGTTTTTGGCCTGTGGCAACTCATCAGATTTATACATTGTGACTCATACGGCATGACCATGAATAATCATAATTTATTAGATTTTTCAAAACATTTGGCAATCCCTTTCTGTGATTTGTTTACTTTAATTCAACCAAACTTGGCAAGTTTCCATTGCCATGTTCTTGTCTTCCTCTGATTGTGGCATCAACCTACTTTTCAAAAGAAACTTTATGAAAGAATTTCAATAAGAAGATACATACAGATATTGCTCCTATTAATGATAAACACATTGGTCTGTCCTTCTTACATTGAGTTTCAGGCTCTAAGCCAACATTTCTTCTAATTTTTAGTGTGAAAACTGAATAGATAAATCCCTTTTCCTGGCAAGGAACTATAGTGTAGGTGTGTTTTTTTTTCAAGGCTATTTTCAAGCCTGGTGTCTTGAAACTGAACAGCCTTACTTTTTTTTTTCACAGGGGCAATTATGTGCATAGTGGGGGCCTGATTGCCCTGAGCCCATGTTTCCTTTTTGTTTTTTGTGTAATAATAATGACCTGCTATGATGCGTTTTCCTTTTTCCAATCTAACCCATGCCGTAAATTATGTTTTGTTGAGCGATATTGAGTAGGACACTCCACATCTTTGTATGCATGTAATTATATGTAGATCACAGAAAAGGCGACTGAATCTGGAAATGTACTGTAAGTGTCAACTGCCTAGGATGTGGGGATGTACTGTATACTGTACATTATACCTGCACAAAGTTATGTTACAAACATGTACAGTGTACACATCATTTATAAAATCTAGTATAGTCAAATACCACTTTGCTGATCAGTTACGTAATTCGCAGTCAGTCAATCTTCCCGCTTCCAGAAGTAAACTGATGCATATTTCGGAGCAGCAATTTATTTATTGCTCAATGAAAATTCTGGTGTCTCGAAGTTGCTATGTCAACAATTGTAGGCAATTGCAGGCACATACATTTTTTAATATATTTAAAAAAAATTGATCTAATGCCTTTCTGAAGCAGAAAATTACAAAGCTCAATATACCTTGATCAAAGCATTGTTTATGAAACTGAGGAAGGGCAATATTGACTGATCGCACATTGGGTAAACTACCCCACATTCACTCACTTACACATTTGTGTGACTTTTTTTTTCCTTCTTCAAATGTGTTTTTGTGTTAGTCTTTGTTATTGTTATCTTTGATCTTTGTATTAATTGTATTTGAATGTTACATATTTTGTTATGTTTACGTGATTTGTATCACAGGGCTCCTTTGGAAAGCAGTCCTCGAGACTGAAAGGACTACTCTGTCTAAATAAAACGTGAAATAAATAAATAAATAAAGATGGGCAAAACTATGCTTCATCACGTAATCAACTCTTGACCAATCATATAGCAACATTCTTAGCATGTGGAATATAACAGTCAATATTAATAGTAAAGTGATGTATATGACTATGGCTAACAGTTGGTATAGTGCTGTGCATGTTGGCAAATTCTCAAACTTGAAGCGTCCCCACAAGCATTCCATATCAGCAGAGGCCAAACCACTTACGGAGGTGATACTCGATATGCCTGTATTTTTGCATCTCAAGTTTGCAGGGCTACTTGTACATCGATACACATACTGTAGGTTATAGTTGCTAATGTCTTTTCTATGGCCTAGTACATGAAGTGTGACATGATGTTCGCACTTTTTTAAATGTGGTGCTTACTAAAATGTATATTTGATGTGAGTAATCAGAAATGGGTGTATATGTACATGTATGTTCAATGATCTAAATGTAGACTTTTTGATTGTCTATTTTACATCTTCCTCTCATGGAAACATCAACAATATTTCAAAAGATTGTTAATTAATTTCTTTATATTTTCTGTGGAGAATAAAAAAATAAAACAAAGTGTTGCCAAGTTGAAAGCACAAATAATGATAATTTTCACATTTTAAAAAAGGCCATGGTTGGGAATGACATAGTCAAGGCCACACTCCAGTTTAAATGTGTACAGTTATGTACAATTTGCCAGAGAGAGAGAGAAAGAGAGAGAGAGAGAGAGAGACAGAGAGAGAGAGAGAGAGAGAGACAGAGAGAGAGAGAGAGAGAGAGAGAGAGAGAGAGAGAGAGAGAGAGAAGAGAGAAAGAGAGAGGATCCTACAGTACATTGTGCATGCAGAAAGAGAAAGCATCATTGAATTATAAAGTAACCCTTTCACTCTGTGACTATCCATTTAATCAGAGACCACATCCAAAGCACACATCAGATATCACTCCAATGTACTGTAAATGCATTGCACATAAATAGACTGTGAGCTCTGTACGATGTTGTACATGTACACATACATATGTTCATTCATGTGTACATTTATAGTAGTCATGGTATACAGCTCTACATATTCAACCATTTCATATTGATACTGAGTAAATGTATTAGAAGTCAGTGTGTATAAGTTTCTTCATGTGCCCTACTGTAGAGTGTTCTATGAGTAATAACTACTTGAACCAACATGGCATTTTGCTCAACTCCAGTGGATCGAGCTAGACAAATTGACAGTCATGGTGGTGGCAGATGGCTGTTTTCTTAATGTTGATATTGACCCCTTTCCAGTCTCTGTTACAGGGGCCATTTTCATGAAAACATACTAGCTTAGTTAGTTGCTAGTTGCTACTGTAATAGCTACATGTACACAGTATGATGTAGCTGTATACACTTATGGATTAACTATGCTTTGATTGGTTTTGTGAATATGGCCCAATGCTGTTAGGCAGTTCTAATCCAAACTTTCACAAGTACGTGTTCAAGTAGATCCACACTGTTCATGTAGTATTGACAATACTTATGCTCATCTTCTCTTATTGATCAAGTATGAGAAGAATTGTAAGGGTGATTTGTCTCCTGCAGCCAGTTATGTTTATAATGAATATATTTATGTAGTATGGCCGAGGGAGAGAGAGAGAGAGAGAGAGAGAGAGAGAGAGAGAGGAGAGAGAGAGAGAGAGAGAGGGAGGGAGGGAGGGAGGGAGGGAGGGAGGGAGGGAGGGAGGGAGGGAGGGAGGGAGGGAGGGAGGGAGGGAGAGAGAGAGAGAGAGAGAGAGAGAGAGAGAGAGAGAGAGAGAGAGAGGATGGGAGGGAGAGAGAGATATAGAGAGAGAGAGAGAGACGGACAGAGAGAAACAGAGACAGAGCAAAGAGACAGAGAGAGACAGAGAGAGACAGAGAGAGAGAGAGAGAGAGAGAGACAGACAGACAGACAGACAGACAGACAGAGAAAAGCAGAGAGACAGAGAGAAGAGAGAGAGAGACGGACAGACAGACAGACAGAGAGAGACAGAGAGACAGAGAGAGACAGAGAGAGAGACACAGAGAGAGACAGATAGAGAGAGAGGTAGCAAGAGATGGACAGACAGATGGATGTTAACAATATTTTAGAATTGAATATACGAATTGGTAACAAAATATTTCTTTCCAATTGTTATGAAATTCAAGACTTTTTTTGCGTGAGAGACAGTTTCATGTGCATGTACACGTAGCTGTGACAAGCGAGATCAGACTTGACCTGTTGTGTGTGACACAGAACAAAAGACAAATTATAGAAATTCCAGCCTCCTCAAGAAACCCACCTTCCTTGGCTGTCTATTTTGCTGCTGAAAATAGAACGGTGCTGTCGGCATTGTCAGCCAGCCAGCCTCTTGCTAAAAAGGTCACCTTGAATGTGCCTGCACCACCACGCAGCTCTGTAGCATTGGAGCCCTGTTGCATCGGTGGGCAATACACTCGTGCCCTTTTCAGTACCCCGATGATCGCATTAAAATTGATACAGTGCAGCGGGAAATGGTGCAATTTTGCTCTGGCAAGGGGGTAATATCATTGTATCTCAGAATTGATAAGTGATGCATTCTTTATGGAGGTGCATATGAGGCTACAATGTTTCCTTGCTGCAAGTCACTACATGTACACTGCAATTCTTTTTTTTTTGTAAGGTAATAATGTTTTTTGTGTAATGCCTGAAAAAAATTATGTATGAATATCTCAGTCTTCATATCATAAATAAAGATTCTTATTCATTGGACCTCGTTTGCTCAGGTCCTAAACTCTGGAATTCTCTTCCAAATGATATTATACAATGTAATTCAATACAAATTTTCAAAAGGAGACTTAGAGGCTTTCTTCTGTAAAGCTACTACATGTAGGTAATTGCATTTCCCATTTGAATATAATTTTGTAGTGTGCAACTTTGATGTTTGTGTACATACATACATATTTACTTAAATAGGGGGGCCTACACCCTACAAGCTTTGCTTTTTAGTCGGCCCTCCTTCCCTTTCAATTTGTATTATTTAATTCATTGTATTATGCAAGTTTATTTATATGTATGTTAATCTGTGAAGTATACTGTACCATCATTGTCAAAATTGAAAGAGGAGAAATAAATGAATTGAATTGATCTGAAAGCTTCTTCTTTGTTATCCAAATTGGATACAAAATTGAATTTAAAAAATAAATTGTAGTTACATTACATTTAGATCTCTAAATTTGATCAGAAAGCTTGTTCTTCTGTTTTATCCTAATTGGATGCAGAATTCATTTTCAGAATAAGTTTGATTCATATCTCAGAATTTGCCATTGGAAGAGACTCCAGAGAACACAGTAAAAATACCACCAAGACACAACAGTCTGATTCCATGTATATGAGAGGAGGAGATTGAAAATGAGAGCCATGTGATGTTTTTTTTATTATTTTACAGTACCTTAAATACACAATTTGCCTTTAGTCTTACACAGTATAGGAACTGTCCATCCAGTCATTGTCGGAAACATCACTTTACAAACTGATACTGTGTTTACATGTATGCACCCACCTATTCTTGTTTGCCAGCTGTTCAGAAAGCAAATTCTCCACCTTCCATTATGTTCAGGAATAGAAAAATTGGACAAGCCATAAAGCACATTTCTAAGTCATCCCTGTCTTATGTCTATGTCAATATATCTTTGTATACTCTGGACATCATGTACAACATATTTGTTCGTGCAGTGATGTCACATACACAGTGTACATGTATCCTTCATGTAAGTTTTATAAGACCTCACAAGTCTTTCATGACTACTGCATGTTAAAGCCCTTCTCTCTGTGTTTGGCACAAACATGGAGGCGTATGAGTGCAAGGACCCACAACCTCAATCTTTCATGGGAGGTTGTGTCAAACGTGTCTTGTGGGGAGTCCCCTGATATGTGTTCTTCAATTATGCTCTGTTTGAGCTATAAATGAACCTGCTTCCACAAAATACTCCTGTAAACAATTGAGAATTCTTGCAAGTATTATGAATTTGTGGTGTGAAAGGTGTTGAGAGCTTTACGTTAGAGTGTCTACTGTAAGCTTAAATTCTCTATTAGATAGAAGCATCATCAATAATGAGAGAGAGAGTATTTATTAAGTTATTTGTTTATTTTATTGTGCATATGATTTTGTAAAAAGGTAAAAACCCTGACAGCAATAATTACAAACAAACATGAAAATACTTTACACAAATAATTTAATAAATAAGCATTAACATTCAAGAGAGCATGTACAGTCATACAGATAAATTACTTTAACTTCAGATAATTGAAACTAAATACAAAGAGCCAAACACCTCATACACTGTAGGTGGCATCAGAGTATGAGCCTGTGACACAGACATTGTAATAGGTACACTTTTTCATTGTGTCTCTATTTCATATGTCCCTGATTTTGAATGTAGAATGGTTTGATCAGTAACTATAGCAATCCCTGCTCTAATACAATGCACTTGTCAACACTAAACAGTATAATTAAAACATACACAAACTCGCCCGCAGTAGCAGTGGAATTTGCTGCTCATTTTAAGCATATTGCTCCATATACATGTATGTAGTGGTAAAGTATATCACTCATTGGTAATTGGTAATTGGTAATTTGTCATAAATAGGAGTTCGCTGATGGGAATTACTCATCAAATCTAAAATTTTAGATCCTGAAAATGTGTGAACAAGTATGTGTACATGAGACTCAAGAGTGTTTTCCTGGATCATTGTCTTTTTGCAGAGGTTTCCGCGGAAGCAGCGTGTGCAACCCTGTGGTACCCCTTTCTTGTCATACCCCCGCTGCAGCAGTAGCAGGCCTCATCGAATCACCCAAACCTTCTACACTGACAGGCTTTCCAGCAGAGCAGCGACGGCAATCAGGCACGCGGCTGAGGCAACGCGGTCTGGTCGGGCGGGAGCACGGTGAAATTCGAAGCAGTAAATCAGAGTGATTGTGTGAGGAGAGCCCGTTGGGGTCCCATCGAAGAGGCACACTCATCTTGGGAGAGAAGGTAGAAGAGGGAAAGGAAGAGTTCAAGATGGAGGACCAGAATGACATGAACATGCGGTCGGAGCTGGAGGAGCTGCAGATCAAGTCTGACATGATGACCGATGAGGTGAGGCTTGGTCGTTAACCCCTTCCACCCCAGAACAATCCATACCCTATACCTTTTATATTTGTTACTAGTGCAAAATGACAGATGGGTTATAACAGGTTATTCCAAAGCTGCCAGCCGGGACAATTTGGGCATATTTTATAGTACAATTTACATGCATGGGAAAATATGACAATACCATTTTTCTCATCAAAATCAACAAAATACACTTTCTGATATAAACAATAACTTAAGACTTCATATTGTTTTTGGTGTAATTACTGTGAGCATGATTGTCAGTACTCTTTGGCTCCATTCTCTCTTTAACATTGTTGTTTTCTTTCAAAAGCATATTTGCCTTTATTTGATATCTGTGTTTTCATACCTCTGCCATGAATGGGTGCATACCATTAATTTTTCATAAAGAAGAACATTTTGCATGAAAAATCTTATTTCCTTTTTTTAGAATAATTTTTAGCAAAAAATCTTTATCAATCTACCATGCTTAACCTCTCAAAGCATCTAGTTTCTTGTGCAATAAGGGTGTAATAGTCATCAAAATGCACAAACAGACAATAATTGACAGACACAATAATACATTGCTGTGTACTGCACTTTCAGTACACATTCTCATGGCTTCATCCATACAATCAAATATGTTCATGAAGACCACCCAAAGGGGAATAGAGAATGTGTCCTGTATGGACAGGTGGCCTTTATAGACAGGTGCAATAACATTTTAACTACTCTGAAGGGATTCAGTTTGAGAGATGCTTATAGATAGTGGTCTTTGTAGACATGTATTGGACTTTGTAGTCAAGATGACTGTACATTTGTACATATTTTATATACTTTATGTATTGTCTATAGATCTATATCAGGAGTAGATGTGAAGTTCTGCATTTTGGAATGTGCATGTTACTTGTATGCTTTCTTTTCAGTGAAGAAACCTGGGAAAGGTCATTGACCTTGGAATATGTACCGCAAAATGTTTAACATGTTTGTGTAATACTGCATTGTGTCCTCCTGATCTATTTCATTTTCCAATTCCTATACATAGACAGCTATACCAAACCCAATCAATTAAAAATGAAAAATAATAACTCTCCAGCAGACACATCTCATTACAATTAAATCAATGATTGTCCATTAGGGCAGAGACACTAAAAGAAACGAACTGTCATTATAGTTTACATAGTATTGCATGAAAGCGGAAGACTAGATGTAAACACCATTGCATACACACCAAACACCACTTAATGCATACATGTAGGACGGCATTCTACTACAGATCGAAAATGGAATGCTGCCTTTATTAGTTAAACAGGTCGTAACCAAGATGGAGCACACATCTCCTCTTCCTATATATTTTGCCAGGGATGTACTGTAGTGTACATAGATGGCCACCAAGAGTTCTATGCATATATAAAAGATATGAAGAAAAAAAATAATAAATTTGACCATTTTGAGTATATCTGCACATGCTATTTTCCTTTGTTCTTTAAATCTTAACAAAGCAAATTTTTGGGCTATCACTGTACATAGTTGTACGTACAGTACATGCACATGTACAGTGTGCTTCCTACAGAGCAGACAATTTAATCTAAACTGACTGGTCGCGAAAACCTAATTCGAGCATAGCAGTGAGTGACTGTAGTAGCTTATCAGTCTTATGATTATTAGGTTTGGTGCATTTTTCACAGGTTGTAGATTAATACAATGCAGGCATAAATTGAATCTTGCAACATCATAGTTGTCTTACTCGTGGCAATTGGTGGACAATTAATGACCATGGTGGTTTAATGTGCAGTGCTCATTATTTATGGCAGTTTAATCACCCAATCAACTGAAGGACATGCCATTCTAGGGTTCAGGGAAGAAGTGCTTCAATTTAATTACTATTAGGTGAGCAATGAAGGGCTACATGTGCATGTACAGTGTACAGTAGGACTAGGTTCCTGCAATACAAGCTCGTGTTTAATTGCTAGGGGGAAGGAAAAATGAGGTCGAGGATGCGAGAAATGAAGTCGGTGAAGCATCGTTGAGAGAGTTTGGGAAAAACACTTGCTTTACCTGTGTATGATGTATGAATATACATTGTGTGATTAGCAATCACATTCACAATCATGTTATGAATCGTCTGTCGCCAAAACATGTTGGTCTACATTTAACTTACAGTTTAAACGTTATTTGAGGTCTTTAGGAAATTTACTTCCCTGCCCCCCCCCCCCTCATAATGCCCAAAAGAGTCTCTGAAACAGAAAGCCCCTGATCCCCAGTGTTAAATACACTGTAGCTTTACTGCCGCATCATGTTCACAACCATGATGGTGTTAATATACATGTATTATCATCAAGAGTAGATATGAAATGTTATTGTTTAAAAAGCTGAGCTCCACCCCTCTCTATGTTTTGCTATATCTGATAATTGATACTGTGTGTAGATAGAGGGAGCTACATGACCAGTGCTCTGCTTGTGTGCAGTCAGCATTGTGTACAATGCATCATACTTGTACACATACAGTAGATATACTGTAGAATAGCAATATAAAGAGTAAAATCCCATGTTTGCAGTCATACCTCATATTTCTATTTCCTGGGTGTCATTTTATCTAACGATCAAACCTTACTAAATGAAGTGCATGTATTTTTTTTAAACTCACTCTAATTAATACCTATTGTACAGAAAAAATCTACCTAGAGAATGAGATATGATGATTTAGTTTAAGATTGCTGAGGCTGTTATTTGTTTGTGGGACATCACATTCATGGAAACAATATTTTAAGGATTCTACAATATCTTTACATTCAGATTTTTTGCTGGTAGGTGTTTTCTTCACACAAATAGGAAAAACATGTTTTTGTCGCTGAAAGAATGTTAACTCTTGTGCAGATGTTTAACATGCTTAAGATTGATCAATTTATTCTAATTTTATATGGACATATAAGAAAAGGAACTGTTGTAAAAGGTCAAAGTTATAACAAATGACGAGCAGCGCCTATATCTGAATGATAAACAAACATGTGTATTTCTCACATGGTACACGATGAACTCTACTGGCTATGGCAAGAAGAGATTTAATCAGAAGCCCCCGCTTTTACATGTACATGTGCACTTTATTTATGATAATACCATTATATTACCGATGCACATCGGTAAGAAAGTTTTCATTTACCTTCTAAAAATACCTTTCATATACACAAAAAAAGTTGAAATAAGCGATAATTTGCGATAAGCAAATCACATGCCAGAGCATGATGCACAAGCCACAACATGTACGGTTAGTTTGTGGATGCAGTTACCGTAATATTGTGGTATTTTCCCTACCTGTAGGTCTTGATCCGCACCATCACTGCAAAAAAGCTGTAAAAAGGAGGAAGCAAAATAAAACCGCATTATTTAAATGTCTCCCATGTACATGTTTGCAGCTACCAGGCATCTGCAACATTGCTACAAATGATAGGTGGCGCATACTGTATATAAACAGGGTTAGAGAGTGGAATGAATGGCATTACTCCTCACCCTGAATGGATTAAGCTTCCCTGCGACTTACCCATCTGCTTTGCCCGGCGAGGTCATGTGACAAGGAAGGCTCTCTTACACTGCACACACTTGTACTATTACATTAACATCAACAAAGAATGTGTGTACATGCATGTTGAGTGGTATATTGTGTTTTGATGCTGTGCAGAACTGGACAGACTGGCTTTTTCTTTTTAGCAATGGCTCATGATGATAGGAGGAGTATGTTTTTACATGAATGTATTTTAAGTAATATCCAAGAGATGTAGGAAGATGGGTTCAAAGCAAATTGAGATTATGTATGAAGGAGAAAATGAGTCCGTGATGTATGTAGAAAGAGGACTTCACAGAGGACAAGCATGACTAGATACATCTCACAAACAAAGAAAAAAAAAGAAATAAGGAATCTAGAGAGATGTAGAAAGAGAAGGGAAGACTGTATATATGTAAATGTAGGCAAAATATTAGGTTAAATACAGTGTAGATGTGTGCGTTACATGTAGTGGCACACAAAACACATACCAGCATACATGTACACACGCAACTACACACACACACACACACACACACACACACACACACACACACACCAAAACACACACACACACACACACACACACACACACACACACACACACACACACACACACACACAAACACACACACACACACACATGCATACCCTCTTTCGCATACAGTTCATTTGTACATACACATACCAACACTCAATTTACACCACACTCACACACCACACATGTACACGACTCTCCCACACACTGCGCATGTAAACACACACCCACACATAAAAGAGGCAGTTTAATAGGAGTGAGCTGCATGTAAATATAATATAAATCTATTTATATCTCATTGGGGAGGATGCATCCCTTACTGCGTGATAGAGATTCTGTGAGCATTCTGTATAGCACAGTGCAAGAAGTCTGTTTAGCCTTGAATAGTGTGCCAGGCACAATTCTGCTCCGTAAAATTGTGTGTAATATTGGTGCAAAAATGTGCGAAGGAATGGTTCAAAATATTTGATATTGCCTGAAAATCTTCATCATTAAAATGATCCATAATACGTAGTATGAAGGATTTCTCTGCAAAATGCAAACGCCAGATCACAATAAAGAATAGTTTGGATTGGAATCAATGTAAAGTAAACAAAAAACATATTGCTTTGAAGTCAATTTCATGAATGGAAATAGAACATACTTTGTGTACACCTGTACTCTCTGTGAGATTAAGAATCAAACATTTACACTTGTAATGTACATGTACTTTTTTTTTTATATAGTATTACAGTCATACACTGTACATCTCGTCACAACAAGAATGTCAATTTTCTGATGTGGATGTACTTCAAATGTTGGTGTGATATCCTCCTAATGTATCCTCCTTCCTGTCGTAAGTGAATATGATCATCATGTCTGGCGGTTGGCTGCCCTGGAAGCCCAACCACTGTGCCTAAATTGCCTTCTGATTGATGTTTATTTGGAATTGATGTGCCCGTAATCCAGCGCTTTATGTCACCCTGATCGTCCAACCCCCATCGAATGTTTGTCTACGAGGCTGCAGTAGAAACAGAATCACTCCTCTTCTGAACTCGTATTATATGGGATGGTTCCCTCGCGTTGATGGTGTTGCGCTTGTGGAAGAGGCTTCGGGAGGAAGCAGCGAATAATAGGCAGCAGGCGGCCACTTAGCACTAATGTCTATTATACCCCTGGTTTCATGCCTGTCCATCCAGCCACCCGCTCGCTCACACACACACACACACACACACACACACACACACACACACACACACACACACACACACACACATATATACAATAGCACTAGTAGAGTCCATTTGAATCAAATATGAGCAGGAAAATTATCTTGGAGGCCCAAACAGGGGTGTAGATTGCAGATTTAATCCCAGGCACAGCTCAGAGGGGGGATGGTGTGAGGGATCTTTGTGGGATTACAGTCAAACCTGGCTATGCGGCCACCTGGATTCAGCAGCCACCTGCCTATAGCAGCCACCTTCGACTCCTCTGGAGAGAAATTCAGTGTTAACTCTTTGCCCGCCACGCACACTATCTCCTGTGCGCCACATTAATTCCAGGGTGCCACATTCAGAGGGGTTTTGCATGCACTGTCTTATTCAACTTGCAATAACTTTTTATTGGTTTGTAGTGATGAAAAAAAAAGTGTAGCAAAGTCTAAAAGAAATTAATACTTTTGCCAATCATGCCAATGGTACCATTTTTGTCATGTATAATATCATAGATTATGAGAATTATAACTTTACATTCTGTCTCCAAATTATCGTTTTGGAGGCTATTTTATACCCCTTATATATTTAATATGTCCTGATGAAAGTTATTCTCTCAGTTAGTTCATAAAAAAGATGTGTTCTTTAGCTTTCATTACATACCAAACCGATGTCTTTATGGGAATAATGAGCCAAGCAATTTAGGATTTAAGTGGGGCGTTCAAAAAGAGTAAGCTAACAATGAACTAAACTCCTCTATTGAAATTGACCCTGGGTACTTCTCAATAGACTTCCTGTCCTGGGAGACTTCCTGCCTATTGATACTTTGATCCCCTTACGCAAGACACGCGTCGCTATTGTATGTGTGTGCGCACAATACAATTAAATGCGTTCCGTATGCATTGTGTGCGAAATGTGACTTGAGTCGAACTTGGCAGCCCGCTGTATGTGCCGCAAGTCGAACAAAGCGAGCTAAGAGTTAAAGACCCTGGATATAGCGGCCACCTGGCCAACGCGGCCAGCGGCCACCCATTTTGTCTCCCTTGGCCAAAATTTTACTGTGTATAGCGGCCACCAAATCTGAAATCACCCGTCCCTATCGGCGTGGAAAGTTGGCTTTTTGCGATGCGACGTAACTTAAACGGCCGTGAAAAGCTAGAGGCATGAAAAGCCTGCTTTCTAGCTGCATGACGTAATACAGCTCATTAACACATTCTCGAATTGTATGAAACTTGTAAGAGACCTTGCCAAACAAAAAGCAGGATCTTAACTTGATAACCCTAATCAATGAAATCCCGATGTCCGGTGTTCTTTTTTTCTTTTTTTAGAGAGTCTCTGCATCCCACACTCGCTTTTATTGTTGTGATGAATAATACCCCGGATCCTAGCTCGGCCCCGAGGCCAGCGCTAGCGCAGCCCGGGTTCGCGCGCGCCCTCAGCCCATGCCCCGACTAATCTGGATCCGCGATATGCGCCACTGCAAGCTGGCAGCAGCGCGCGGTTCTTCAGCGTTCGCAATCTCAGAAGCACACAGCTAGGCTGTATCTCGAAATTCATCGATATGCCTATGGAATAAATTGCTTACTTCAATCAACTCCCGTTCGGAAATTATTGAGGCAAAAATATTTTAAAAGGCACGATAAAGAATATTTTTCGATTAAATAAAATATGTCAAGATAGAAAATATAATCTAATGTGCATTTGTAGCCGTATATTTTTTTCTTTTATTAGTTGAAATTAAAATTTATCGTGCATAACTTAGAAGAAGTAAGAGTGCACTACTATACGCACGGCACTTGCACTAGCTGTAAATCGATCGGAGAGAGAAACAATAGACACGAAGATGAGGAGATTCTTACTAACAACGAAAAAGACAACACTTGATTACCATTAACGTGGGTATTTTATTTCAAGATCCTGTTTTCAGCAAGTTGTCGTTCTTTTGAAATTGTTATGCCGTTTATTCACTATTCAAAGCAACGCCAATGCCCAAGCAAGCGGGCTTTTCATCATACGCAGCGGCAGCCCTTGTTGCTATCTTTCCTAATATCCGGTAGGCTGCCGATAGAGCTCCATTCTCTTCTTTTCAAAATGTGGACATGAATGAGTTGCAGATTCTTGTAATCAACGGACGTTTCCGGGGTTTTTTCAGAAGGGTATTTCAATTCAAGATTCTGTTTATTTGACAAAGTTAACAATTCTGTTCAAAGTTTTAAACGATTTACGCCCGCCCGTACTAATGTATGCGTGTGGTTCCTCGCAGTACTACTGCTACTGCTAGGTCGTGCAGTGCTGGTCAAGACATTATGAATATCCCAAACGTAAGAAACTAAACGCACATTAACTTGAGATTTTAAAGAAATCCGATAGCATGTGTTTTCTCTGCTTTTTTATTTAATCAGTTAGAATAGAAATTGTCTTTCGTGGCGTAAGATATCTAACACAGCATTTATCACCGAGACTCGCGAGAGTTGATACAGCCGATGGAAATATGATATTGAATTAACATATTCATCTGATAATGACGCATTTGATACAGTTTACATAAAATCACTTTCTACGAGTGATCTGCTCGATTATTCATTTTTGTTCGAACACTGAAGACAAATTTATGGCATGATATTGTGTTTCATTTTTTTCATTTTTTTGCACATCTAGACTTAACAAACATACCCTTGGGTGCTCATGACCCTTTACCGTGCCAACCATTGCTCAAGGGCCCCTTTCAGGGCACAAAAGAAATTATACACAGATTTCACACAAAATCGCACACACAGAAATAATACACAGATAACGAAAATGTGAATTCAGGTTTATTCATATTTCTCATTGAACGAGAACATGATAAAATACTCTTTATATATCACATAAAAATAGGATGTATGTATATCATACGTAAGCAATAAATTATGTTGCAGCATGAAGGTTACATAGTGCAAAACATATACATGCTCAAAATCAAAATGGCCGCCGACCTGTCTATAGTGGTCACCTGTCTATAGTGGTCACTTTTGTGGTTTCCCTTGAGCGGCCGCTATAGACAGGTTTGACTGTATATTGGTATTACAGTGTTTATATGGATGTGACATTTAGGAGCTTGACACTGAGGATGTGATTTTTTTTTTAAAGAGCAATCAAATGGCAAAGGTAGAAAGAGGATGTTTGTCCTACAGGTTGGGGGTACAGTACTTTCCAAATTTGATTGGAAATCTCTTAAAGGAAAATGGAATTGGTTGCATTATCGAAAAAAGAAGCACTCAGCGGTCTCCGGTCTCTAACCATAGGTTTCGGACGACCCGCCCAAAACCTCCTCAAAATTTACTGATCGCTACAATTTTGCTTAAAATCAGTTTCTAGTTCTATTTTTGGGAAGGAATTTCCAATACAGTATCTTTCAATTTCCATGGTGTTTACAAAATTTAACTTTTTTGATGTGCAACAGAGATACCTTGTCTTTATTTTTTACTTTTTGATTATTGTGATTTTATTTTTTTTTAAATATAGTATATTGTGATGTTATTTTGATGTGACAATTCTCCTGGTGAAATGTATATGACGTATATGGTCATTTGCTCAGGGTTTCTTTTATTTGGGCAAGTTCATGACAGATGGACATCCCTCTCATTTTTCAAACGGATCTACTTCAAAACTTATTTTGTTTACAGAGTTCACTGCAACAGGAATTATGCAGGAACTATAAGGCTACCATTTACCACCTTTATTTCTTTTTGTGATGTTTCTGTTGAGTATATGAAGAGCACATAAAATGGTATATGTGGGACAACATATAACCAAAATTCAATTATATGGGAAAATCTTAGTTATTACCAATTCTTTTGCAGTTTTTTCAGTTGGATGTTATTAATTTTGATAAGTCTGGGATTTGAGATCTTACAAACTGATAACTAGCCATGGCTGTCTTTGTAAACCGAACGACAAAAGTAAGGGTAACTTCAGTTACCAACATCGTCATGAAAAAACTATCATAGCCCTCAAAATACAATGACAAATCATTCAATACTTTGACATACCTTAACCTAGTAACAAAGGTATATTTACACATTGAACTCATCACTCCATCCAATCAGGGACATGAGGTATTTGAGGAACCTGCTTCACAAAGCAGCAGGTTCAAGTTTTGGGATTAAATTTTGGTTACAGTAGAGTCGACCCTTCTTGAGCCACAACTCTGGCAAGGACTTGGGCCAAATACAGGTCACCACCTAATATAACAGCATAATCTGATTAGAGGAGAGCTTCATGTACAACAACATCAAGAAGCTAAAATTGCATGTCCTTTTCGCGTAACGTCAGTTACCGACACATTTTTGCTCACTGAAGTGTAACAAATGCAGTGTCATTGAAAATCTTAATATCAGTTTATACACCAAGGTTAACTTTATTGCCTGTATCAATAAAAAAACTCCAGTTATTTGTAGCAAGAGAGATACACACATTAAAAGATGTATAAAATTGTGCCATGTAACGTCAGTTACCGTGAAAATGCCCATTTATGCAGTATACCTTGTAACACTGATTGCTGTAGATTACAAAAAAGCTATTACACACACTGTAGCTATTATGTACTTTCATAATGTACAGTGCAGAGTACGTATAGCATTTGCTTCAGCACCAGCTACGAATGTGATATTGATATTGCAGTTGCGTATGCGTGTGTTCAGTGCACTTGTAATTTCAAAGCATTAATTACATCCAGTCAGTTGGGCAGGTGCACGGATTTCTGGTAATAATATGTGAGGAATTTATTGATGGCCCATGTACAGCGAGCGTACATGTAATTCTACAGGTAATTCTCAGCCGTTGAGACAATAAAAAATTTTGATGCAAAAAAAAAGGAGGTGGTGTGATCGTGTGTACTTTTCGCTGTTCACGATCTAATTATCAGAATGAACTTTTTAACATGGAGAAGGGATCTAGGTTTACATGAAATGACATGAACATGTTACCTATCCATTCTCTGGGATTGGTAAGCCCTCAGCAAAACCTCAGGTTGGAGGCGACGGAAGAAAATGAGCGTGCACGGCAATATGGCATTAAGTCATTATCTAGAGTAGCGTGCTGTGTGACACAGCCAAGGGATAGAAAAGGGGCCTGTTTAATGGTCTGGTCATTAATTTGGTAGTAAAGTTGGCTTGTTTCCAGTGGTTATCCAATCACACTTAACTTGAGTGGTAGAGTGTTGGTGTCTGCAATTGGTATGGAAAGCCCAAAGATACATTTTTAGTAACAAAACATTGATATGACCTTCCACCCACCTTCCACGTACTCGAACAATTTTTGCACAAAAAACAATTATGTTTACAGGGCCCAAATACTGGAATGATCTCCCCCAAGATGTCAGTGGTTGTGTATCATTATATCCATTCAAACGTAAACTTAGAATGCATCTATTGAATAGTTACTCTACGTAAGCTCATTGAGATTCTAAACTTTTGTGTATAATGTTCATTTCCATGTGTAATTTACATAATGCCTTGCTGTTGCACGCTTCCGAAATCCTGCCCGATACTGTTTTTCACTCGTTCTCTATATATGCTCATGATTTCGTAAGCGCGGCAGCAGCAGGCATTGTTCTTAGCACCTCATTGCAGCTGGCTGGTGGCTACTCAATACATAGTAGGCCGATAACGCTAAAACATTCCAATGTTACGAACTGTTATTCATATCAATCTGAACTTAATTTGACTGTTGTTCATCCGATATACATATAGTTGTAGTACGCAGACTGGATTCCTTAGGTATTGTAATTTACGCGTTTGCATAATATCTCGACACGTTGTATCATATGAAGACAGCATCAAAAACTCAATCGGATAATTATTGACGTGCTCTTGATTGTTTATTCAAGCTATTAAGTATGTGTAAAAATCTCCTTGCATTCTCATAGCCCTAAATTCACAGGTTAAATCTTGTTCACTTATATATGAGAAGTATCTGTTTTACGTCCTCGAAGAATTTGTGTTATTTCTTGTTTTAGTTTGGTCCTAAGTTGCATCCGTACTCTATATCTATTTATATATACACCAATTTTACCGGGACTTACGCCTATCAAGCTTGCTTCTAGTAGGTCCCATCATATTTCTCTCTCAATTTCCATCTTATCATATATTGTATATTTATGTTGTATTAAGTTGTACATCCAAGTTGGATATTGTATATTATTTTGTTTTACACATTGTATTCATCGAGAAGTATGAAAATAAATTGAAATTGAAAATAAATTGAAATTGAAATATTCATTAAGGATTGAATTATAATTGAAGGTTTCTTCATTCAAATTGATAATAAAATCATAGCTTACTGTGCATAGTTGATTCATGAAAACATAGGGCACATTGAAAAAATGTATTTGTGTCTATAATGAACTTTACCATGTACTTGAAAGAGCTGTGGAAAGTCTTACATTAAAGGGTTACTTAATTAGACAAATAAGTTCCCTCTAATCTGTGTAAAATTATCCACTGAAAACGAATTTCACATCCATTTGCCGCATTGAAGTCTCATTTTGACGGAAAATTAAAAAAAAAAAGCAGTACTCTTCATTTGTACCAACTGTATACGCAGTCTGTATACAAAAATTAGT